>CM034313.1:4802720-5244666 GCA_019925795.1 Dendrobium chrysotoxum | reverse complement strand
AATTTCTGGAATTTTGAGTTTATAATCAAACACTTATTATGAATAATATATCACCTCGAAAGGTGAACATATCGTTCCCTAATAGGTTCAGATTATAATTGTTCGAATTTATCTGATTATCGTAGTCAAACTCAAGGAGAAACAATATATGATCCCTAAGAATCAAAATAGTGTTTAATCCATTGTTTAACTATAATAATTCAGATAAGAGATCATTAATTTCATAATTAAAATTACGATTGTAATTGATATATCATACTAGAGAAAGAAGATATCAATCACTATCGATAGTTTAAATATGACGATAATGATCATTAGGTTTGAATTTCCCAAAGATAATTAATTAAGGGTTTTGAAAAAGCTTGATTTTGAAAATCTGGTCTGGGTTTCTAAATCTCCTACGAGCGCAAGCCCTCGTAGTTAATTACATCGTAGGAAACCAGAAAATTTCCTACGAAAACTCTCGATTAAAATAGCGATACGAATTTCATTTAAGAATTCAAAGATTGATATCAAAGAAGGTAGGGACTAGAATTTTCAACCGGGAATGGTTCAATGTTGAACAGTTCTTTCTGGAGTCAAAGGAAGAAGAGTAGGAGGTATTTTGAGATTCTGAATTACTTCAGAAACACCTCAACTATCCTAAGTGTTGGGCTTGAATTTGATTGAAAGAAATTTTTAATTTGAATGATCAATTTTATTAGAAAGTGGGAATTAGATTCCCGAAAGATTGAGGTCTTAGGATTAAAAATCTGCCTCAGAACCTAAGTCTAAAATTGGGTACTGAAAATCAGTGACCCAGAACCTAGCTAATGCAATGCAATCTGGACTTACCCCGGCCTGGATTGGGGAGCCAGCTAAACCACCTAAACGCTTTTAAAACCATGAGTCAAAGTCTTTAAATGTAGAGTGGTTAAGGACATTGATTAAGATTGGTTTAAAGAATTGGGGTCGACATCTAGAGCAGATCCTAATTGACCCCTTAACATATGTTGGGTTAAATGTCTAAATAAAATGCAATTAAGATTTAGACTCGATTTTTAATTTGTATCTAATGCAATGCATGCTAGTTGACTCGATGAAATGCTTAAATCAATATGAAGCAGTTTTAAAATAGGCTTAAAAATAGGTTTTATCCTAGAGATTGCACAACATCCCCTTGGACAGAACTGCACCCTAATAGGTCAGGTGGTCTGCCAAAACCCGCAGGCGGGGAGGTGCCTAACAAGGTAGAGAAAAGTTAATATGAATGCATGAAAAACTCCCGGCGAGTCCGGGCTTACTTCTTAAGAGCGTTAGAGTTTCTATCTGAGCTTAAAATTTTATTTTGTTTAAGTAGAAAAGTTAATGACCGTACCCTCACGAGCCTCCGATCGGGTTCCAGGCTAAATCAAATACGACATGCAATAAGCGCCAAAAAACTACTAAAAGCATGTGGGTCCTTAATCGCAATCAACATCAATTAATCAAATCAACATTTAATTAAATTAATTAAATAAATGCTCAAACTGAAAGTCCATAGGCAAGTGCCCTTAATAATACAACCCAGGGTCTGCAGTAAAGTAAAGTGGCCGGGTACCACTGACTACAACCCGGATTCTACTCCTAAGACTCAAGTGACTTTGAGATTTGAGATTCTTCTCGTTCTTCACTTCTTCGTCTCCTTAGAACTCCTTGGATCGTCGGGTCTGGATATCCAAATGAAAAGAAACTCCCCCTGAATAGGGTGTTATCTTTTCTCTTTGGATATTTAAACTTCATCCTAATTTGGATCTCCAAATGGATAGGAACTCTCCCCTAAGGGATGTTCCTTCCTCTTTGGATTCCAAATTGGATTTTAAATGTCTCAATCTCAAAGTACTTTAATAATACAACTCAAAATCAAATCAAATTACATCAATGAAAATTAAAACTCTAGACTCAACAACCTGCAGGGTTATCCTAATAATCAACAGTTTATAAATATCCCAAGCAGTTAATATATTTGAAATTTAAATGCTCAAACAGCCACGCTTGGCCATGCTCTTTTTGATTTAAAGGGGGACTTAAACAATTTTCTGGAGCACCTGTGCAATTTAATAATTATAATTTTGCCCCCTTTAATTTATGCCCTGTATGAGCATGGCCACCTGCATAAGATTGAATTAGTACAAATCGTTCCTAACCTAAGGGTAGATCTAACGTACAATCAATCAACTCACAGAGTGCATTAAATAAATAAACAATCACATCAACATCAATTACTAAATCTAGCAAACAGCATGCATGAAAACTCGAAAACCCGGCACACAAATAGCAGAAAAGTAAACACCGGCCTAGCCTAAGACTAAAGTTGGTTGTCCTAGCAAACCATCTAAAGTGTGTGAGGTAGGCTGTGTGGCTTTGATATGTCCTAAATAGGCAATTGATTGAAGTTGTTTAAAGTTCAAGTTGGTTGAAGGTTAAGGGAAGATTTAATTTGAATTTAAATATTAATGACTTGAAATTTTATTTTAATTTATTTTAATTGTTTGTTGGATATCACCTTTGTTTCACACCGAGGCCGTGAAGTTTATTTCACCTTCCTTGGGGCTAATTTAATAGCCTCGTAGGCCTGGGTTACCCAGTGGTACCCGATATAATTAAATGATTTGAGTTTGATTAAGGTTTGAAAGTTGATTAATTTTAATTAAGATTGGTTGGTTGCTGGTTTTAAGTTCAAATTGATGTTTTCTGGAATTTTTAAATTTATTGAATTTTGAAATTTTTGATTATTTTAATGATTTAATTCAAGGGTCAAAATTTGACTTTTTGATTTAAAGTGTTTTCTAGAAATTTAATATTTTATTAAAATACTAGACCTTAATACGATCAGTTAGACAGTAAGTACACTGAAATTGGATTTTTCTAGATTTTATTATGAAGGTTTGAAGTTTTGACTTGAATTTGAACTAAGTTTGACCAAAAGTTGACTTTTTCAAATTTTTTGATTTCTGGAAACTTAACATTTTTAATAAATATTAGAGCTTAAGATGAGTTGTATGCCTTTGAGTTTGCTCAATTTGGAGTTCATTTGAATTAGTTATGAATTTTTGAAGTTTTGACTATTTAATGAATTATTTAAAATTGTTTAATTAGAGACCCTTTTTATGTGATTTGAGATAATTTGGATCCAAATGATCTCCAAACTTCTTGAAATCAACTCCAAAGGTCAGGAATGACCTAAGGAGTGATTTTCAAGTGTTTGAAAATTTTCTGGAATTTTTAATTATTTTTAATTAATTAAATTAATTAAATTTCAGATTTCAATTAAACTTAAATTAAACTCAATTTTGAAGTCCAGTCAAGGGGCTTTTATTTTTCATTGATTAAGGGTTCAATTCTGGTCAGTTTGAGGTATTATGTGTAATTTTTGGATTTAAACTTAATTTATTACATTTTCTTGGAAGGTTTAAGGGCTTAATTAAGGTTTAAGTTTGATTAGGTTAATTAATAGACTTAATGAATTCAAAATTCAGTGAACTTTTTCTGAGGCTGTATGTGTCACTAGTTTGAATATTCAAAGTTTCAATTCAATTGGAGTATATCCTAATTACTTGAATTTTTCTAAGTTTTCTAAATGAACCCTTAATTGTTGTCCTTAATGACTCTAGATTTAAATGGGTTTGAATCAAAGTTTCAACTAACCCTTGATTAAGCATACATATGTGACACACAACCAAAATTCAATCCTAGATTTAAGGGAACCTTAAAACTAGGTGAGTATATGTATCCTTAAGCATATAGTCATTAAAATTACTTGATTAACCAAAGGATAATCAATGAATGATTAATACATTAATCATCCATTAATTATCCATTACTCCACATTAGTTCTGTTCAAACTAGGTTATAGAATTTCAAAGGATCTCTCAAATATTTAAAATATATAATTTTAAAATAATATTTTAAAATATACGTGTATATTTATAAGCATGAAAGTAGAGCATTTTAAAATTAATATTTCAAAATATTATTAAAATATTTTCATAATATCATTAAATAATTTTTTTTTTTAAAATATATTGAGAGATCCACTGATTTTTGAAGTTATTTAAATATATATATATATATATATTATATATATATTAAAAAAAAATATTCAATTTAATATTTAATTAAATATTACTTAAACATTAAATAATTGAATAATTATTACTAATCAAATTAAATTAAGATTTTAAACTCTGAACTTAATTTTAAATTAAAGTACTTAAACTTTTAAAAATTTTGAAATATTGTATTAATATTTTTTATTTAAGATGAATTTGATTTGAATTTTTGAATTTTAAATAACAATTAAATACATTTAAAATAATTTAAAATCAATTGCTATTTAAAATAATCCTTAAATCGAGTTTAAATTAAATATTAGATGTTTTTTAAAATTTTAATATTATTTAAAATAATTTAATTTTAAAATAGCTTGAATTTTATTTAATTAAATATATAAATATTTGAATAATTAAGAAGTTAAAATATAAAATATACTTTAAATTAATTATAATTTATATATATATATATATAGTATATTTTAAATACTTTTAATTTTAAAATAAAGATTTTAAATTTTAGAATTTTTAATATGTAATATAATTTTTTTATTTTCAAATAAGGTTTTAATTAAATTTATAAAGAAATTAGAATTTAAAATGATTTAAATAAATATTATTTAATCATTTTACTAATCAGGGCAGCGGCTGACACGTAGGCAATACCCGATTCGCCGGCTCAAAACACGCGGCGGCGGGCCAATGATTGGGGAAACCGCGTGGGGTCCACGCGGCATCACTAATCCACGTCGGCGGCCAACTGCAGCCCTCGATCTGCCTTGATTCTGTCCAACGGCAGAGATCTGATCCTGCCGTGAGATCTCAGCTAAGGAAGATCCAACGGTAAGGAATCAAATCCCGCCGTATCGAATGGAAGGCTGAGATCAAGCCGAACCAAATAAGAACTCCCCCCTGCTGATACACGCTTGGACGAGCCACAGATCAGCAAAATCCGGACCGTTGATCGTAAGATCAACGGTCCGGACGCCATGCATGCGTAGAGAGGCTCCGAATTGGCCCTAGAACGAGGTAAAACGGCTCGTTCGTTCGATCCAGTACATGAAATCGAACGCAATTTTAAACACACATTATACTTATGAACAGAAATAATGTGGAGCAAATTTCATGGCTTTAAAAGTGCTTTTCGAAAAGCTAATTTGACCTAAGTGTGCCTAGCTAGGGTTTGAGTTTTCGAGGGATTTTACCGATGGATTTTGGGTTTTTTGGATTCTCTGAACTTGTAGATTGTCCACGCAAGTTTTTGATGTAGACACCTCGAGCTCACGACGTCTGGATCGGGTGGGATGGTTGTTTGGACGGATTTGAGCTAGGTTCGCCGGAAGATTCGTCGCCGGCGAGGTTTTAACGGTGGAGCTTAGTTGGGGATCGAAAGTAGAGAAGTCTAGAGCTCAGGAGGATTGGAGGCCAAGTCTGGAGGAGCTTGGATAGTGAGAGAGAGTAGTGTTCGAATGAATGTTCCAAATGGAGTCTTACCCCTATTCAAACGTCCCTGAACTTATTGATGGCTGGGATTTGTTTGTCCTTATCCCCTGATGGTTGACACCTGGCTGAGGTTGTTGGTTTGGCAGGGAATCAAAGGACTATAGGACATCCTAGGTGTAAAGCTAGGTTTGGTCCCCACTAGGGCATGGGAGCAATGGGAGCCATTGGATCTTCATCTAATGACTGAGAGAAGGCCTAGGGAGGTTCTAGAAGGAGCTCATATAGCTAAAGCTGATTTGGCATGGGGAGAAAAGGGTAATTTGAGCTAATTTGACTAGCTTTGACCCATTTGAACCCTTGGTTTGACCATTTGACTGGTCCCCATGCCACATGGCAGCTTAGGTGGCATGAGAGGGAGGTTTGAGAGCTGGAGTGATGGGTTAGAAGGGTTTAAATGGAATAGATTAAGTTCAATAGGTGTTTTGACCATTAAAAGCTCTTTTAATAAGCTTTGTTGACTGTTTGACTAGTCAAACAGTCAACCAAGGGTGAGGTGGCAGTCAAATGGCCTCAAGAGCTGGTTGGGTTAATTTAAAAAGGATTGGGGCTTAAGGATTAGAACTCAAATGGAAATAAAAGGATTTGAGAGGGGTTTGACCAAGTCCTAATGGGTTGACTTGGTCAAATCAACCATGATTTGATTCATGATAGTTCAAATGTGTTTGAGTCATATATTAGAGTCGAATTGAAGGTTCAAAAATAATGCTTTGATCATATGGATTGAATTGACCAAATGGGTCAGATTTGACTAAACTTGAATCTTAGTTAACTTGGTCAACTCTTGACTGGGTCAAAGGGTCCCAATCAAGTCCAAATCACTAAGACAAGTGATCATAGGAGTTTAAATGGGTTTGGAATTGATCTGGAGTTTGATAGGGTCTAAATGAGCTTAAGGGTTGTAAGTGGTCAACCTAAGTAGACCTGGTCAACCAAATTGACCCAGGGCCAGGGTCTGGGCTTGACAGGTTTGATTGAGTATCTAAAGTCTGGTAAAAGTATTTTCAGGGTGGTTCAATAGGTCATTCAGATCAAATGACCTATTTAGGCCCTTAATGGGCCTAATGGGTCAACTAGGTTGACTTGGTCAACCAGGTTGACCCAGGGTCAAGGAATGGGTCCAACCAGTTCAGAATGACATTCTGAGTCTGCTGGTGGTGGTCTCAAGGTCTGGAGAGGATCGTTTGGTTAAAATGACCTATTTGGGCTCTTAATGGGCCTTTAGGTCAAACCTGGTTGACTTAGTCAACCAGGTGGGTCCAGGGTCTGGAAATGGGTTCAACAGATTTGAAATGACATTTGGGGACCAATGGAGGTGGTCCCAAGGTCAGAGGAGGTCATTTGGTCAAAATGACCGTTTTGACCCTAAAGGGGCCTTCTAGGTCAACTAGGTTGACTTGGTCAACCAGGTTGACCCAGGGGCTGGTTCTGGGTTCAACAGGTTTGGTTTGACATTTGAAACTTGCTGGAGGTGGTTGCATTTGATTTGGAGCTCATTTGGTTCAAATGACCATTTATACCCCATAGGGGTATTTTGGTCATTTTGACCCCTGGTCAACTGGGGGTCAAATTGAGTCCAACAAAATGCAGTTTATTGCTCAATGGGTCATAATCAAAGGTCTGGAAGTGATTGGAGGCTTGGAGAAAGCTCCAGGGTCAAAATTCACTGGGTGGTAGGTCCAGTGGCATAGACTGTAAATATTTGAAGGTTTTACAGCCTTTGGATTTTAATTCAGTTTCTGGGGTTAGAGATCTCAGAATGAGTTCAAATTTGGAGGGTTGCCTCTAAATACATGTCATATCAGTGTGGAACTGATAGATCTTGAATCAGAGATCATTTGATAGGGTTTTGAAATGTTCAAAGATTCACTGGAAAAGGCTTTCAGGACTTAGACCTTTAGCCTTGGATTTAAATCTGGAAATCTAGTTTTGAATTGGATTTTGAGCTTGAATAATTGGGTTTGAACTATCTAAATCATTCATAATCATTTGTGTGATTTTAGATGATTAGATAGGATTAAAGTCAGGTCAGAGGCTGGAGCAACTAAATCTGGGTTGTTTGAAGGTCAGGATTGGTCAGGGATTTGAATTGACTTGAATTCTAGATTGATTTTAGTTTTTGGATAGATTGATTTAAAGCTTGGACTGGTCTGGAGTTTGAATGGATTTGAGATCTGGATAGATCTAAGATCTAGGAGAATCTTAAGATCTAAATTGATCTAAGGAAATCCTAGGGTCCAGAGTGGATCCTAGGGACTGAGATCTAGGAAGATCCTAGAGTCTAGGAAATCTTAAGGTCTGAGATCTAGCAGGTTCTTAGGATCTAGAATAGAACCTAAAGTCTGGATTCTAGGAAGATCCTAGGGTCTGGGAGTCCTAAGGCCTGGGATCTAGAATAGTCTTAGGATCTAGAAGAATCCTAAGCTCTAGATAGATCTAGGAGAATCCTAGGATCTAAGAGGATCATATGATCTAGAGTCAGGTAGAATCCTAGGGTCTAGAATAGATCCTAGGGTCTGAAGTCTAGGAGAGTCCTAGAATCTAGATTGGTCTTAAATTGTAGTGATCTGGGGTCAGGATTGATCTGGGGTCTGAATGGGTCCCACTGACCTCTTACAAAAATGAGGTCAACAAATGGACCCCCAATATGTGTGATAGAATGTAGTTCTATTACACATATTGGCGTTGACCGAATAAAATGGTCAAGTCTAGAGTTTTGATCCTAAGGGAAAGATAAACTTATCCCTGGGGAATCAGGGTTTGAACAGATACTAGGGTAGTGCTAGGAAAAGCGTACTCTACCACTAGTGGGTCTGGTCCTAAAGGGAAGTAAGAATCTATCCCTAAAGGAGAATGTAGTCTGGGTGATCCTATAGGAAGGAAGAGCTCCTAACTATAAAGGACTAAATCTGGATTTGATTGTAAGGAAATCCTAACCTTAGAAAATTAAATTTGAAATGATACTAGGGTAGTACTGAGAACAGCGTACTCTACCACTAGTAGATCTAGTCCTAGGAGAAGAAACATCTAACCCTAAGGAAAGGAGGGTCTGGATGATCGTATAAAAAAGGAAGAATTCCTAACTATAGAGGATCGAGTCTAGATTTGATTCTAAGGGAAAGGGAAATCCTAACCTTAGAAAGTTGAATTTGAATTTGATACTAGGGTAGTACTGAGGCAGCGTACTCTACCACTAGTATATTTAGTCCTAAGGGAAGAAACATCTAACCCTAAGGAAAGGAGGGTCTGGATGATCGTATAGAAAGGAAGAATTCCTAACTATAGAGGATCGAGTTTGAATTTTGATACTAGGGCAGTGCCACGAAGGGCGTACTCTGCCACTAGTAGATCTAATCCTAAGGGAAGGAAGAATCTAGCCCTAAAGAAAAGAAAGCTTGATTGAGATTGATTCCAGGACGGTGCCATAGAGGACTTACTCCATCACTAGGAAGTCTAATCCCAAGGGAAGGAGGAAGAACCTACCCTAAGGAAGAGAGAACTGGATTTTGAGATTGAACCCAGGACGGTGCCATAGAGGACTTATTCCATCACTGGGGAGTCTAATCCTAAAGGAAGGAGAAAAGCCTAACCTTGAGGAGAAGAGAGTTTGATTTTGGAGTTGAAATTGAATCCAAGACGGGGCCACAAGGGACTTATTCCATCACTGGGGAATCAAATCCTAAGAGAAGGAGAATACTTACTCTAAGGAAATGAGAACTGGATGATCTCATAGGAAAATAGTATTGCTCCCTATAGGAGATCAGGCTTGAAGTTTTGAATTTTGAAACTAGGATGGTGCCGCAGAGGGCGTTATCCATCACTAGTAGATCTAATCCTAAGGAAAGAAAGCACGATGATTCACATCTGTCCTTAGAGAAAAGAGAACTGGATGATCCTGTGAGAAGGAAGCCTTGCTTCGCACAGAATCGGATCTGGAGTGATCGTATGTAAAGGAAGCTTGCTTTACACAGAGGATCGAGTTTGGATGATCATGTATAGAGGAAACTTGCTCTATAGAGAGGATCGGGTCAGGATGATCGTATATAGAGGAAACTTGCTCTATACAGAGGATCGGGTCTGGATTGATCGTATACAGAGGAAACTTGCTCTGTATAGAGGATCTCAATTGGAATGATCATATGTGAAGGAAACTTGCTCCACATAGAGGATCGAGTCTAGAATGATCATATATAGAGGAAACTTGCTCTATATAGAGGATCAGGTCTGGAATGATCATGTGTGAAGGAAACTTGCTTTACACAGCAGATCGAATCTGGAATGATCGTGTATAGAGGAAACTTGCTCTATATAGAGGATCGGGCCTGGATTGATCGTATATAGAGGAAACTTGCTCTATATAGAGGATCAGATTTGGAATGATCGTATATGAAGGAAACTTGCTTCATACGAAGGATCGAATCTGGAATGATCATATGCGAAGGAAACTTGCTTCACATAGAAGATCGGATCTGGATTTTGGAACTTAAAAATTGAATGATTTTTGAATTTGAATTGATTGAGTTTTGAATTTGAAGATGTTTTGATTTGAAATTTGATTTGACAAATTTGAATTTGAAGAGTTTTAAATCTATGATGTGTTTTGAATTTGATTTGAATTATTTTTAAGTTTGAAAATTTTGAATTTTGATTTTGGATTTTGAAAAATTTGGACAAAATTGAGCTGAATAGATTCAAAATTTGAAAATTTTATTGATTCGAAATTCGAGCTACATCAAGCATAGTATTTTTTCAGGAATCGCCCGTTTACAGGAAGCATTGGGTGATTTCCTTTACAATCCACTAGCTGATACGAGCCTCCTTCGTAAACTGTTTCCACTACGAAGGGTCCTTCCCAGGTTGGTTCAAACTTTCCACCGAGCTTTCGATGGGCTAAGATAGGCCTCCGAAGAACCAAGACCAAGTCGCCTACTCGGAAGGTTCTAGGTCGCACTAACTTATCGTGAGCTTGAACCATTCTGGCTTTATAGAGTTCTAGATTCTGCTGGGCTTGGAGACGACATTCTTCAAGACCCTCGAGTTCTTCAAGTCGAAGTTGTGCATTCTGTTCTGTTGTGATTTGATTCTGGACTGCAGTTCTGAGTGAAGGGATTTGAATTTCCAGAGGGAGTACGGCCTCGGACCCATACACTAGTGCAAACGGTGTGGATTGGGTCGGGGTTCGATATGTGGTCCTGTAGGCCCACAAAGCTTCCACCAACCTCTCATCCCACTGACGTTTATTGTCATCCAGGGTCTTTTTGATGATTTGTACCAGGGTTTTGTTGAAGGCCTCAGCCAATCCATTAGCCCGTGGGTAATAGATTGTTGAGTATCTCCAATCAATACCGTGGCGACTTGCAAAGTTATTGATTTTTGTAGACTTGAAAGCGGACCCATTATCAGATATGATTCTGCGAGGCACGCCGAATCGATATACGATATGGTCACGAAAGAATTTCATTACATGATGTGATGTTACATTTCTTAGTGGTAATGCTTCTGCCCACTTTGAAAAGTAATCAGTCGCTGCTAAGATGAAGCGATGACCCCTTGAAGAAGGAGGGTCAATCGGCCCGACGATATCCGTGCCCCAACTTTCGAAGGGCCACGAGGCTATCGTAGGATGCAACACATTAGGCGGCTGATGTAAAACCACACCATGAACTTGGCATTGATGACAACATTTTGCAATTTTCATGCAATCGTCAATCATCGTAGGCCAATAATAACCAAGTCTTTTGATTTTCATTTTCATCTTAGGACCCGATTGATGAGCACCGCACAGTCCAGCATGGACTTCGTTAACGATCTTCAGGGCCTCTCGTTTGTCTAAACAACGGAGCCACATCTGATCGAACGATCGTCGGTACAACGTATCGTTGACTAGTGCATATGATAGGGCACGTTTCTTAATTTGATTGGCAAGAGACCTGTCGTGAGGAAGCTTGCCTTCTTGTAAATATTTGATTATTGGTTGTCTCCAATCTTGTTCTTCATCGACTGCTGAAGATGTAGAAAGGACCTGGGAGGATTGATTGTTGAGGTATTCCATGTCTACAGGGGACAGGACCTGACGACCTTGAACTTCTATAGGGATGAAGTCTTCTTCTGGGCAAGCAAATTCCTTTGCAAGCTTTGCTAGGGCATCTGTCGAGGAATTGCTTCCACGAGGAACCCTATACATAGTTACAATGGGAATTTTCTCGAGTAGGTGCATTGTGTATTGGTGATATTTCAGGAGTTTAGGATTCAAAACCTTATAGGTCCCTGCAACTTGGTTGATCACCAGCTGAGAGTCACCATAGATCTTAATCTCTTTAATCTCCATTAGGATTGCAAGTTCCAAACCAGTTATCAAAGCTTCGTACTCAGCTTCGTTGTTCGTACAAGGTTCGGATAAATGGTAGGAAAAGTGCATCATTCCCTTATCCGGTGTTATGAAAACCAGACCGACTCCGGCTTTCCCAGGAATAGTAGATTGGGGTGTTTTGCCCCTTTGAGAGGACGCTGCACCATCAAAATACATTTCCCAGGTTTGAACATTGGATTCCTCGAAACTCATGATTTGTTCATCAGGTAAATCATCATTTAGAGGAGATTCCGCCGGTAGCGGGTGTGCCGCAAGGAAGTCGGCGACGGCCTGCCCTTTCACAGCACGCAGGGAATGAACGTGAGTTCAAATTGTAACAATATCATAGACCAACGAGCTAGACGTCCTGACAACGTGGGCCGGGTCATAAGATATTGTAGGGGGTTGACACTGGAAATCAGACTGACCTGATGAGAAAGCATGTAATGTCTTAGTTTTTTGTGCCGCAAAGACTAAGGCAAGGCAATGTTTCTCAATTGCAGGATATCGGATTTCCGTTGGGAGTAATCTCCGACTCAGGTAGTAGAGGGCATTCTCTTTCCCATCGTCATTGATTTGAGCTAGAAGAGCCCCGAGAGACTCGTCAAGGGCTGCAGTGTAAAGGATTAAAGGTCTTCCCGGAATGGGGGCCGCCAAAACTGGCGGGTTTGTCAGGTATTGTTTGATATTTTCGAAAGCGTTTTGACATTTCTCGTCCCAAATGAATTTGGCATCCTTTTTAGCTAGAACAGAGAATGGTTGACATCTTCCAGAAAGATTAGAAATGAATCTTCTTATATACGCCAGCCTACCCTGGAGGGATCTCAGTTGAGTGAGACTCTTAGGAGGCGGCATATTTAAGATAGCTTCAATTTTGGCAGGATCAATTTCGATTCCACGGTGCCTGACTACGAAACCTAAGAATTTCCCTGACGTGACGCCGAAAGCGCACTTTAAGGGATTCATTTTAAGGTCGTAGCGGCGCAACCGCTCGAAAACAGTTCTTAAATCATAAAGATGAGCCTCTTTCACTCTACTCTTGACAACTAAATCGTCGATGTAACATTCGACTTGATTATGTATTAAGTCATCAAAGATATGAGTCATGGCCCGCTGGTATGTTGCACCAGCATTTTTGAGGCCAAAGGGCATCACTTTATAACAAAAGATCCCTATAGGACTTCTGAATGCAGTATTTCTCTCATCTTCTGGGGCCATCTTGATTTGATTATAACCAGACGAGCCATCCATAAAGGAGAAAATAACGTGCGAGGAGGCAATGTCCACCATGAGTTCTGGGATTGGCAAAGGAAATTCATCCTTAGGACATGCCTTGTTCAAGTCTCTATAGTCAACACAGACTCGGATTTGACCATTTTTCTTTCGAACTGGCACGACGCTGGCTACCCAAGAAGGATATTGTTCCTCTCGAATAAATCCAGCTTCTGCCAACTTCTTGACTTCAGAAACGACTTGTTGTTCAATCTCCAGACGCATACGTCGTGGAGCTTGTTTGACAGGAATGGCATCATGCCGGATTCCAAGTTTATGGACTGCTACGTCAGCGGACAACCCCGGCATTTCGTCGTATGTCCAGGCGAAGCAATCTTTAAACTCGGATAGAAGTTGAATTAGATCCTCAGACTCATCCTCACTCAACAAAGAACTTATGAAAGTGGGGCGAGGGTCATCCTCTGTTCCAAGATTGATTTCTTTAAGTTCATCGACTGTTGATTTAATTTCTTCTTCGAATTCGGGGGGTGCATCCCGAACCTGAAGTTCGTCAGAATCATCAAAAGTCTCCAAACAAAGTCCATCGAACGAATCAATGACTTCAGTAGGGACATTTTTAAATTCAGGACGACTAGTTATCATTAGACAAAATTCGTCATCGTCAAATGATCTAACGGTACTAAAGCCGATACCACTGGTCCAATGTTTATTAAATTTTGAATTCCAAAGACTTTCGTGGTATCTAGCCTGACCCTTAGTCCATTGACTCGGAGCAAAACCTTTAGAAATAAGAGACTTAACACCAGCAGGAAAGTAGCCAAAAGGTAATTCCATTAATTCATTAAAATTTGCCTCTTCAAGGATTACATCATCTTCATTCCTTGAAGAGGAAGAGCCAGGGAAGAACTTCTTGGCTTTCCTTACTTCTCCATCTAAGTTCGGAGCATCCTTAATTACTAACCCTGAGACCCTGTCAGCAGACAGTGGGGTTAAGGTTAAGGATTCAACCGTTCTATTAAGCTTTTCATATAAACTCAATTCAGGCTCGTCATTTTGAATATTTAATTTCGTATCCTCCTGGTCGCTATCCGATTCTAAAGTGAGATCAAACTTCGGAGGAGGATTGATTTTTGTATAGTCAAAAGCAAATCTGGCGCCCCTTTTTCTTGAATCTTCATCAGAACTTGTTTCAAGTTCGACGTAGATCGGGGAATTTCTTTTTTCAATTGAAGGGCGACCTCGACCGCGTACTCTTTGGGCCATCCTCCCACCTCTTTGAGGTACAATGTTTGGAGGCCTGAAGATCACACGCTCGACGTCGTCTTCACTACTTGAGTTTTGTCTCTTTTGATTTTTGACTTTTTCTTTTCTCAATCTTTGAATTGCTTTTGAACCTTGACTTTCTACCTTTTCCTCCTTGACATTGATCTCTACTTTAGAACAAGTAGTGGACCCTTTAGGTACGTAGTACGCTGCATCCTCGTAGATCCCGATCTCGTGAATAGAGAATGGTTGCAGATCACCCTTAATTTCAAACTCAATGCCATCTCGTTGGTACTTGATGCATTGATGTAGGGTAGAAGGAACCATCCTATACTCATGGATCCAGGGCCTTCCTAAGAGCGCGTTAAAGGACGTTGCCGAATCAATTATATGAAATTTCGCTTCAGTTTTCAATTCTCCTATCTCTAGAAGAAGGGTAACTGAACCTAAAGCCTTCTCGCCCTTCTCATTGAACCCACGAAGCACTAACTTATCAGTTGAGAGCTTGCTAGTATCAATTCTAAGGTATGCGAGAGTCTTTATGTTCATCACGTTGACCGATGCACCCGGGTCAACTAGAACTCTTGATAACTTAAACTTGCCCACATTTACTGTGATGTAAAGTGGACGATTGTGGTCGGCAGTTCCAAGGAGTAAATCTTCGTCCGAGAAGGTAACCCCAGGGATTTCCTTAAAGTACAAAGCTTCTTCCTTGGAAGTTGAGGCTAATTGAGCTAAGCAAATCTCTGGGTCGAGAAGCGCTTTAATTAGAGTCTCCCTCATCTCTTTTGAAAGGACAAGGGCATCATAAATGCTCAATTTGGCAGGCAACTTCCTAAGGTGAGCTAAGACATTGTAATCAACACTTGGAACATTAACGTTGGGACCCGGTGGATTTGAAAGAATTGGAGTTGATTGTTGAGCGGGGATTTGAATCGGATCATCAGAAACAACTTGTTTTCCTTTATCCTGAGGAGGTAGCCTAGGGGGTAAGACCTTCCCACCACGTAGTTGTACTTGCACGACTTCATCGGAAGAACAAACTACAGGGGAGTCTACGCTCTCCTTAGGCGATTGATTGTCGTCATCTGAGCGAGAGTCTGAATCTGAAAAGTCTATCACGACAGGACTCCCTTGAAAGTTAATTTCAAGAGTTTCACTATCTGATAAGACATCAGATTCGTTTCTCTCTTGAAGAGTCAAATCTGGAGAGTTAAGTGTTTGAATTTCTTGATTGATCTCAACTTGTTCTTGATTATTTTCAACAGAAGAGTCATTTATATTTTCATTCTCAACATTAATCATCAAAATATGGGCAGAAGGATCAGACTTTTTATTTAGTTTTCGACCCTTTGCCTTTGATGGGGCAAAGTAAAAGTCAGATAATTTCAGTGGTGACAGAGGTTTTGAGCCACCATCAACCACTTGTACAGATCTCTCATCAACAAATTTCCTCTCTACAGAAAGTTCACTCTTTTCATTTTTATTCAGTACAGTAGTTCCTAAAACTACTGGAGAGGAAACTGTCCCAACGTCCTCCTGCGAAGCCTCGAGGTCAACCTCCCAGATCGGGTCCCGGGCTCTCGTCGGTAACTGTTGAGAAAGACGAAAAGATTTATTAATCGACTTTTTAAATGCCCGGGATAGTGCTATATCCCAACCATCTTCAATGGACAGAGAAGAGTTAGAATTCATACCTGAGATAGATTTGACAGACCCCTGATCCGGATCGACCAGGTACTCCTTTGGAATTATAATATTACCTTGACGGAAGTTCTTTTCTAGCCAATCTTTGAAGACAATGCAGTCTTCGATTGTGTGGCCTAACATGCGATGGTAGGGGCAAAAAGTTGGATCATCCTTCTTATTTGCCTCTTCCGGCTTCTTGGCCTCCGGCAATCGAAAATCTGGCTTCTTCTGAAGACTTTTAAAGATCTTTCTCACTGATTCCCTTTTAAATGGATATGTACGAGCCAATCTCTCTTTAAAAGAAATCGGGTGAGAATCTCTTGTGGGTTGAGAAGTTACCTGAAAAGGTGGAGATTTTTGAGTTTGTTGTGTCGGAGAATTACTGGATTGAACATTCATTGGTTTCTTCCCCTTATCAACAGCTGAAACCATTGCTGTTCTCTTTTCAAAGGATTTCAATGGTTTGCTAGTTTTCTTTTCCTCGGTAGAATCCTTCAGGAATGGCATTTTGGAAGCCTCTTCCTGTAGATTACTAGCCTTATTCAAAAGTTTTTCAAAGGTTTTGATAGTGAAACCCTTCAGGAGAAAAGCAATAGGCCCGTGGATGTTCTTTAAAAGAATCTCCACTGCATGTTGCTCTTGCAACTGGGGTTCACACTTCATCGAGAGATTTCGCCATCTCAAGATGTACTCAACCAAAGACTCTCCCGGTTTTTATTTTTCGATGACGAGATCACCAACGGTTACACGCTGCTGAGCTCCTGAGAATCTCTTTAAGAATAGACTCTCGAGCTCTGTGAATGTTTTCACTGAACCATTAGGTAGATCTGCGTACCACTCAAAAGCAATACCGGATAGACTACTTACAAACTGGCGAAAGAGTAGAGCATCTGACCCTCCTGCGTTGCAACAACTCGCTCGGAAGTGGGCCAGGTGCTGTCTTGGGTTTTCTAACCCACTAAAAACTTTGAATGAAGGTGGCACAAAGCCTTTAGGATAAGAGACTGAATCATATTCTTCAGGGTAGGGTCTACCCTTTGGAATAGATACAGTCCCTTGAGAATGGGCTAAGGCCTCCCTTACCTGGGTTTCAATCATCTGGCGGATATCTTTGTCGGCTGGAGAGGTTGGGGAAGCAACCTCTGGAGTTCTAGGACTTGATTCTATTTTCCTGCTGTGCTCACCCACTGTGTGTGTTGTAGGTTGCAACTGCTCGGATTGAGATTGCTGTGCCTTGATCATCTGATTTTACATTTGTTCCATTCTGAGCATCATCTGTTCAATTTTGCTCTCCAGACTCTTAATGTATTCATCTTTCTCATTCAATTTAATTGATCCATCAGAGTCTGAATCTACTGCTGCAGAGGCTTCTTCTTTACCAGATCGGTGTCTTGAAGGCTCAGCATCTTTATTTGATGCTCTGGTCTCAACCATACAAATGTTCCCAGCTGAATCTTCTTCCATCAGATCATCTGCTTCTGGATCAAAGGCTTCAATTGCCTTGTTTTTGAGTATATCCCTTATTTCTTGTACCACCTCATCGACCGGTCTACCCTCGATTGACTCGAGATCGATTGGTAGGTACCCTTTATAGTTAATCATCTCTTCAAATTCCTCATCTCCGAACTGGGTGAGGACCTCTTGAATTTTCAAGTCATCAGCAGTAGGTTCTGCCACTAACTGATCCAACATTTCTTGATCATCCTCAAGTTCTGTCCCCTCCCCTCCGACTGTCCCGGGGTCGGTAGTCGTGAGGGTGACATCCTCAATAGGGTGAGGGATATCTAACTTAACAGGTGACGAAGGAGTTTGACTTGTAGGAACTCCAACATCAATCTGAGGAGAATCCTCACATCCCTGAATAAAGAGTCGGGGGACCTTAACAGGTGACTGGACTGGTAACTGAGCTGATGACTGAACTGGTGTCTCTCTAATCTGAATCCCAACAGTTCTGCTTATCTTCATTGGCACATAAGGTTCATCCAAAAGTATGGGCCTCTTGCCCTTAACATCAACTGGTTGTAAGTCTTTGACGATCTCTTTTGATTTGGCTATCACAGGGGCCAACTTTGAGAGTCTTGAAGGGGGAACTGGAGGTCTACCACTGAGAGGGTGACTCCTACCAGACCCAGTTAAAACTATCTCCTCAGTTTTGGCAGTTGGGAGACGAGGCACCCAATGATATCCATCTACTAACACTGAGGCAACTGGTTGTTTAACGAACTTTTTGTTTCTCCTCACTGGCTGAGGAGTCAGGTTTCTTGCTTCAGATTTCTCTTCTTTCAAAACTTCTTTCTCAAGTTTATGTGAGATCACCCCCTTCAGGTGTCTTACATATTGTTCTTTGGTCTGACCTGTCTCAGCAGCACAGGTGTGAATGATGTTCCTTAACATCCTAGTTCTCAA
Source organism: Dendrobium chrysotoxum (assembly GCA_019925795.1). Lineage (NCBI taxonomy): Eukaryota > Viridiplantae > Streptophyta > Magnoliopsida > Asparagales > Orchidaceae > Dendrobium > Dendrobium chrysotoxum. The sequence continues at coordinate 5,226,156 of CM034313.1, read as the reverse complement.
AGTGTTCTTCTCCCTGGTGGTTCTCTTAACAGTGTAGTCGACCGGGCTAGGTGGAGAGCTAGCAATCCGCGTGACTCTCTCCTCCCCTGCAGCAGCTGCGAGGGGATGAAAACGACTCCCTTTCAGGAGTGGAGAAGAGGCAGGGATAGGCAGCTCCTCAGCAGCCTCAGGCTCAACTAAACTCAAGGCTTTTTATTCAGCTATTTTCCTTGACTTAGTAATTTTCTTCCTTATTCTTCTCAGATAGTTTTTCCTAGCACTCTTAGTGCCAAACAGTGCTGCAGAACTAGAAGACCCTTTCTCAACAGTAGATTTTACTTCAACTTTCTTGTCCTCACTCTGGACTAAGGGTACAGAAGGTGTAAGGGTAGCACCTGCTGCCAGTTCCAACACTGGGGGAAGGTCACTCGTAGCTCCCACAGCTAGTTCCACTACTTGACCATTCTCGCCCTCAGCAGCGAGATTGATGATTGTTCCACCATTAACAGACAGTTTAAGAGTTTTGAAACCCATCCCAAACTGAATCGCACTGCTATGAATTAACTCTTCAACTTGGAGGTCTCGGTCAACAGAGAACAGAAGTTTCCCAGCCATTGCAGAAGGTTTGATTGTCTGAAATTTGAAAGAGAAGATTTGAATCAAACTTTTGAATTTGAATTTTGACAAGAAATTTTCTATATTTTATCACATAAATCGAATTATGGGAACTATAATCCGATATATAGTGATAAAGTATAGATATCAATTTTGACTTGAAGAAAATTTGAATTTTTATTGTATATGTTCAACTACAAGAGAATGTTGTAGAGAACGTATAACGACAATGGTCTGGATTTGATTTGAAAGGATTTGACAGGGGTTTGAAATTTTGAAAATTGAAAGATTTTCTTTGACTATTTGAAACCATTAAGTCGGATTTGATTTCAACTTAATAGTTAACAAAATATCAAAGAAAGTCGAGGAGTTTTGACTCGACTCTCATACCCCACTGATCAGGCTAGGGATAAGATGTCAGAGGTTTGACTTGATGAAAAGACTAGATGATTAAATTTGAATCTGGAGATAGTACATGTTATACTACAAGAGAATGTTGTAGTAGTACATGCGACAGTGAAAATTGATTTTGAATTGAAAGGGAATTTGAACGACTCAAAAATCCGGCAGCATCTCCCCTTATTTTTTGAAACTTGAGGTGTTGAATTTACATTCAACAAGACAGTTTACAAACATTAGGGAAGATTTTACAGGAAGGAACTCGACTCTTTATATCTTATCAAGGATAAAATGTCAGAGTTCAAAAATTTGAAAGATATTGAAACTAAATGTTGAATTTGAATTATCGATGTTCATCTACAAGAAGTATTGTAGAAGAACATTCGACACGTGATGATTAAAACTTGAAGAGAATTGAACGGATATTTTCTGAAAATTTGAATTTCCGGCAGCACCCCCCCTTATTTTGGAACTCGAAGTGTTGAACGTATATTCAACATAACGGTTTGCAAAAATAGGGGGAATGTTATAAGCTAACCTGACTCTTTCATTCCGACTAATGATTCGGGATTGAAATGTCAAAGGTTAGATTAACCAGAAAATTTCAAACTTCGGGTTAAAATTTGGAAGAGGAATCTATATCCTATCACACATATTGAATTATAGGAATTACAGTCCTATATGTAATGATAAGATATAGGAATTGATTGAGATTTGAAGACAATGGAATTTTGCTAGACATTTGAAATTATGACTTTGAAGTTAGAGAAATCTTCTGTAAATCGTGAAACTTAGCACGCTATGATTTATTTGCATGCAAGTTTACAACATGTACAGAAAGACTTTGAAAAGCTCAGCTTGACTCTTTCGCTCTACCAATGAACTCGGAGGCAAAATGTCAAAGCCAGACTTTGAGAGAGATTTCCTACACTCACCTCTCTTTTCATATGTCTTAATTGAGTTGGCCACACTCCCCCAAGGAAGAAATGGGTAGAGGGACCAACGGAAGAAAGGTAGTCAAAACTACCGATGCAATAAAATTCGTACCGCTATTAAAGATGGAGAGAAAGATTTTCCCCAGTGGAGTCGCCATTTTTTGTTTGATTGAAAAAATATAGTTTTGAAAAGTGTTTTAATTTTCTTTGGGAAAGTTAAATTTCTGGAATTTTGAGTTTATAATCAAACACTTATTATGAATAATATATCACCTCGAAAGGTGAACATATCGTTCCCTAATAGGTTCAGATTATAATTGTTCGAATTTATCTGATTATCGTAGTCAAACTCAAGGAGAAACAATATATGATCCCTAAGAATCAAAATAGTGTTTAATCCATTGTTTAACTATAATAATTCAGATAAGAGATCATTAATTTCATAATTAAAATTACGATTGTAATTGATATATCTATCTAGAGAAAGAAGATATCAATCACTATCGATAGTTTAAATATGACGATAATGATCATTAGGTTTGAATTTCCCAAAGATAATTAATTAAGGGTTTTGAAAAAGCTTGATTTTGAAAATCTGGTCTGGGTTTCTAAATCTTCTACGAGCGCAAGCCCTCGTAGTTAATTACATCGTAGGAAACCAGAAAATTTCCTACGAAAACTCTCGATTAAAATAGCGATACGAATTTCATTTAAGAATTCAAAGATTGATATCAAAGAAGGTAGGGACTAGAATTTTCAACCGGGAATAGTTCAATGTTGAACAGTTCTTTCTGGAGTCAAAGGAAGAAGAGTAGGAGGTATTTTGAGATTCTGAATTACTTCAGAAACACCTCAACTATCCTAAGTGTTGGGCTTGAATTTGATTGAAAGAAATGTTTTAATTTGAGTGATCAATTTTATTAGAAAGTGGGAATTAGATTCCCGAAAGATTGAGGTCTTAGGATTAAAAATCTGCCTCAGATCCTAAGTCTAAAATTGGGTACTGAAAATCAGTGACCCAGAACCTAGCTAATGCAATGCAATCTGGACTTACCCCGGCCTGGATTGGGGAGCCAGCTAAACCACCTAAACGCTTTTAAAACCATGAGTCAAAGTCTTTAAATGTAGAGTGGTTAAGGACATTGATTAAGATTGGTTTAAAGAATTGGGGTCGACATCTAGAGCAGATCCTAATTGACCCATTAACATATGTTGGGTTAAATGTCTAAATAAAATGCAATTAAGATTTAGACTCGATTTTTAATTTGTATCTAATGCAATGCATGCTAGTTGACTCGATGAAATGCTTAAATCAATATGAAGCAGTTTTAAAATAGGCTTAAAAAATAGGTTTTATCCTAGAGATTGCACAACATCCCCTTGGACAGAACTGCACCCTAATAGGTCAGGTGGTCTGCCAGAACCCGCAGGCGGGGAGGTGCCTAACAAGGTAGAGAAAAGTTAATATGAATGCATGAAAAACTCCCGGCGAGTCCGGGCTTACTTCTTAAGAGCGTTAGAGTTTCTATCTGAGCTTAAATATTTTAATTTTGTTCAAGTAGAAAAGGTTAATGACCGTACCCTCACGAGCCTCCGATCGGGTTCCAGGCTAAATCAAATACGACATGCAATAAGCGCCAAAAAACTACTAAAAGCATGTGGGTCCTTAATCGCAATCAACATCAATTAATCAAATCAACATTTAATTAAATTAATTAAATAAATGCTCAAACTGAAAGTCCATAGGCAAGTGCCCTTAATAATACAACCCAGGGTCTGCAGTAAAGTAAAGTGGCCGGGTACCACTGACTACAACCCGGATTCTACTCCTAAGACTCAAGTAACTTTGAGATTTGAGACTCTTCTCGTTCTTCACTTCTTCGTCTCCTTAGAACTCCTTGGATCATCGGGTCTGGGTATCCAAATGAAAAGAAACTCCCCCTGAGTAGGGGTGTTATCTTTTCTCTTTGGATATTTAAACTTCATCCTAATTTGGATCTCCAAATGGATAGGAACTCTCCCCTAAGGGATGTTCCTTCCTCTTTGGATTCCAAATTGGATTTTAAATGTCTCAATCTCAAAGTACTTTAAATAATACAACTCAAAATCAAATCAAATTACATTAATGAAAATTAAAACTCTAGACTCAACAACCTGCAGGGTTATCCTAATAATCAACAATTTAGAAATATCCCAAGCAGTTATATATTTGAAATTTAAAACACTCAATTACAGTCACGCTTGGCCATGCTCTTTTTGATTTAAAGGGGGACTTAAACAATTTTCTGGAGCACGTGTGCAATTTAATAATTATAATTTTGCCCCCTTTAATTTATGCCCTGTATGAGCATGACCACCTGCATAAGATTGAATTAGTATAAATTGTTCCTAACCTAAGGGTAGATCTAACGTACAATCAATCAACTCAGAGTGCAGTAAACAAAGAAACAATCACATCAACATCAATTACTTAAATCTAGCAAACAGCATGCAATGAAAACCATGGAAAACCCGGCACACGCAAATAGCAGAAAAGTAAACACCGGCCTAACCTAAGACTAAAGTTGGTTGTCCTAGCAAACCATCTAAAGTGTGTGAGGTAGGCTGTGTGGCTTTGATATGTCCTAAAAGGGCAATTGATTGAAGTTGTTTAAAGCTCAAGTTGGTTGAAGGTTCAAGGGAAGATTTGATTTGAATTTAAATATTAATGACTTAAAATTGATTTTAGATTTAATTTTAATTGTTTGCTGGATACCACCTTTGTTTCACACCGAGGCCGTGAAGTTTATTTCACCTTCCTTGGGGCTAATTTAATAGCCTCGTAGGCCTGGGTTACCCAGTGGTACCCGATATAATTAAATGATTTGAGTTTGATTAAGGTTTGAAAGTTGATTAGTTTTAATTAAGATTGGTTGGTTGCTGGTTTTAAGTTCAAATTGATGTTTTCTGGAATTTTTGACAATTTATTGAATTTTGAAAATTTTTGATTATTTTAATGATTTAATTCAAGGGTCAAAATTTGAATTTTTGATTTAAAGTGTTTTCTAGAAATTTAATATTTTATTAAAATACTAGACCTTAATACGATCAGTTAGACAGTAAATACACTGAAATTGGATTTTTCTAGATTTTATTATGAAGGTTTGAAGTTTTGACTTGAATTTGAACTAAGTTTGACCAAAAGTTGACTTTTTCAAATTTGTTTGATTTCTGGAAACTTTACATTTTTAATAAATATTAGAGCTTAAGATGAGTTGTATGCCTTTGAGTTTGCTCAATTTGGAGTTCATTTGAATTAGTTATGAATTTTTGAAATTTTGACTATTTAATGAATTATTTAAAATTGTTTAATTAGAGACCCTTTTTGTGATTTGGATCCAAATGATCTCCAAACTTCTTGAAATCAACTCCAAAGGTCAGGAATGACCTAAGGAGTGATTTTCAAGTGTTTGAAAATTTTCTGGAATTTTTAATTATTTTTAATTAATTAAATTAATTAAATTTCAGATTTCAATTAAACTTAAATTAAACTCAATTTTGAAGTCCAGTCAAGGGGCTTTTTATTTTTCATTGATTAAGGGTTCAATTCTGGTCAGTTTGAGGTATTATGTGTAATTTTTGGATTTAAACTTAATTTATTACATTTTCTGGAAGGTTTAAGGGCTTAATTAAGGTTTAAGTTTGATTAGGTTAATTAATAGACTTAATGAATTCAAAATTCAGTGAAACTTTTTCTTGAGGCTGTATGTGTCACTAGGTTTGAATATTCAAAGTTTCAATTCAATTGGAGATATATCCTAATTACTTGAATTTTTCTAAGTTTTCTAAATGAACCCTTAATTGTTGTCCTTAATGACTCTAGATTTAAATGGGTTTGAATCAAAGTTTCAACTAACCCTTGATTAAGCATACATATGTGACACACAACCAAAATTCAATCCTAGATTTAAGGGAACCTTAAAACTAGGTGAGTATATGTATCCTTAAGCATATAGTCATTAAAATTACTTGATTAACCAAAGGATAATCAATGAATGATTAATACATTAATCATCCATTAATTATCCATTACTCCACATTAGTTCTGTTCAAACTAGGTTTAGAATTTCAAAGGATCTCTCAAATATTTAAAATATATAATTTTAAAATAATATTTTAAAATATACGTGTATATTTATAAGCATGAAAGTAGAGCATTTTAAAATTAATATTTCAAAATATTATTAAAATATTTTCATAATATCATTAAATAATTTTTTTTTTTAAAATATATTGAGAGATCCACTGATTTTTGAAGTTATTTAAATATATATATATATATATATATATATATTAAAAAAAAAAATATTCAATTTAATATTTAATTAAATATTACTTAAACATTAAATAATTGAATAATTATTACTAATCAAATTAAATTAAGATTTTAAACTCTGAACTTAATTTTAAATTAAAGTACTTAAACTTTTAAAATTTTGAAATATTGTATTAATATTTTTTATTTAAGATGAATTTGATTTGAATTTTTGAATTTTAAATAACAATTAAATACATTTAAAATAATTTAAAATCAATTGCTATTTAAAATAATCCTTAAATCGAGTTTAAATTAAATATTAGATGTTTTTTAAAATTTTAATATTATTTAAAATAATTTAATTTTAAAATAGCTTGAATTTTATTTAATTAAATATATAAATATTTGAATAATTAAGAAGTTAAAATATAAAATATACTTTAAATTAATTATAATTTATATATATATATATATAGTATATTTTAAATACTTTTAATTTTAAAATAAAGATTTTTAAATTTTAGAATTTTTAATATGTAATATAATTTTTTTATTTTCAAAATAAGTTTTAATTAAATTTATAAAGAAATTAGAATTTAAAATGATTTAAATAAATATTATTTAATCATTTTACTAATCAGGGCAGCGGCTGACACGTGGCAATACCCGATTCGCCGGCTCAAAACACGCGGCGGCGGCCAATGATTGGGGAAACCGCGTGGGGTCCACGCGGCATCACTAATCCACGTCGGCGGCCAACTGCAGCCCTCGGATCTGCCTTGATTCCGTCCAACGGCAGAGATCTGATCCTGCCGTGAGATCTCAGCTAAGGAAGATCCAACGGTAAGGAATCAATCCCGCCGTATCGAATGGAAGGCTGAGATCAAGCCGAACCAAATAAGAACTCCCCCCTGCTGATACACGCTTGGACAAGCCACAGATCAGCAAAATCCGGACCGTTGATCGTAAGATCAACGGTCCGGACGCCATGCATGCGTAGAGAGGCTCCGAATTGGCCCTAGAACGAGTAAAACGGCTCGTTCGTTCGATCCAGTACATGAAATCGAACGCAATTTTAAACACACATTATACTTATGAACAGAAATAATGTGGAGCAAATTTCATGGCTTTAAAAGTGCTTTTCGAAAAGCTAATTTGACCTAAGTGTGCCTAGCTAGGGTTTGAGTTTTCGAGGGATTTTACCGATGGATTTTGGGTTTTTTGGATTCTCTGAACTTGTAGATTGTCCACGCAAGTTTTTGATGTAGACACCTCGAGCTCACGACGTCTGGATCGGGTGGGATGGTTGTTTGGACGGATTTGAGCTAGGTTCGCCGGAAGATTCGTCGCCGGCGAGGTTTTAACGGTGGAGCTTAGTTGGGGATCGAAAGTAGAGAAGTCTAGAGCTTAGGAGGATTGGAGGCCAAGTCTGGAGGAGCTTGGATAGTGAGAGAGAGTAGTGTTCGAATGAATGTTCCAAATGGAGTCTTACCCTATTCAAACGTCCCTGAACTTATTGGATGGCTGGGATTTGTTTGTCCTTATCCCCTGATGGTTGACACCTGGCTGAGGTTGTTGGTTTGGCAGGGAATCAAAGGACTATAGGACATCCTAGGTGTAAAGCTAGGTTTGGTCCCCACTAGGGCATGGGAGCAATGGGAGCCATTGGATCTTCATCTAATGACTGAGAGAAGGCCTAGGGAGGTTCTAGAAGGAGCTCATATAGCTAAAGCTGATTTGGCATGGGAGAAAAGGGTAATTTGAGCTAATTTGACTAGCTTTGACCCATTTGAACCCTTGGTTTGACCATTTGACTGGTCCCCATGCCACATGGCAGCTTAGGTGGCATGAGAGGGAGGTTTGAGAGCTGGAGTGATGGGTTAGAAGGGTTTAAATGGAATAGATTAAGTTCAATAGGTGTTTTGACCATTAAAAGCTCTTTTAATAAGCTTTGTTGACTGTTTGACTAGTCAAACAGTCAACCAAGGGTGAGGTGGCAGTCAAATGGCCTCAAGAGCTGGTTGGGTTAATTTAAAAAGGATTGGGGCTTAAGGATTAGAACTCAAATGGAAATAAAAGGATTTGAGAGGGTTTGACCAAGTCCTAATGGGTTGACTTGGTCAAATCAACCATGATTTGATTCATGATAGTTCAAATGTGTTTGAGTCATATATTAGAGTCGAATTGAAGGTTCAAAAATAATGCTTTGATCATATGGATTGAATTGACCCAAATGGGTCAGATTTGACTAAACTTGAATCTTAGTTAACTTGGTCAACTCTTGACTGGGTCAAAGGGTCCAATCAAGTCCAAATCACTAAGACAAGTGATCATAGGAGTTTAAATGGGTTTGGAATTGATCTGGAGTTTGATAGGGTCTAAATGAGCTTAAGGGTTGTAAGTGGTCAACCTAAGTTGACCTGGTCAACCAAATTGACCCAGGGCCAGGGTCTGGGCTTGACAGGTTTGATTGAGTATCTAAAGTCTGGTAAAAGTATTTTCAGGGGTTAAATAGGTCATTCAGATCAAATGACCTATTTAGGCCCTTAATGGGCCTAATGGGTCAACTAGGTTGACTTGGTCAACCAGGTTGACCCAGGGTCAAGGAATGGGTCCAACCAGTTCAGAATGACATTCTGAGTCTGCTGGTGGTGGTCTCAAGGTCTGGAGAGGTCGTTTGGTTAAAATGACCTATTTGGGCTCTTAATGGGCCTTTAGGTCAAACCTGGTTGACTTAGTCAACCAGGTGGGTCCAGGGTCTGGAAATGGGTTCAACAGATTTGAAATGACATTTGGGGACCAATGGAGGTGGTCCCAAGGTCAGAGGAGGTCATTTGGTCAAAATGACCTGTTTTGACCCTAAAGGGGCCTTCTAGGTCAACTAGGTTGACTTGGTCAACCAGGTTGACCCAGGGGCTGGTTCTGGGTTCAACAGGTTTGGTTTGACATTTGAAACTTGCTGGAGGTGATTGCATTTGATTTGGAGCTCATTTGGTTCAAATGACCATTTATACCCCATAGGGGTATTTTGGTCATTTTGACCCCTGGTCAACTGGGGGTCAAATTGAGTCCAACAAAATGCAGTTTATTGCTCAATGGGTCATAATCAAAGGTCTGGAAGTGATTGGAGGCTTTGGAGAAAGCTCCAGGGTCAAAATTCACTGGGTGGTAGGTCCAGTGGCATAGACTGTAAATATTTGAAGGTTTTACAGCCTTTGGATTTTAATTCAGTTTCTGGGGTTAGAGATCTCAGAATGAGTTCAAATTTGGAGGGTTGCCTCTAAATACATGTCATATCAGTGTGGAACTGATAGATCTTGAATCAGAGATCATTTGATAGGGTTTTGAAATGTTCAAAGATTCACTGGAAAAGGCTTTCAGGACTTAGACCTTTAGCCTTGGATTTAAATCTGGAAATCTAGTTTTGAATTGGATTTTGAGCTTGAATAATTGGGTTTGAACTATCTAAATCATTCATAATCATTTGTGTGATTTTAGATGATTAGATAGGATTAAAGTCAGGTCAGAGGCTGGAGCAACTAAATCTGGGTTGTTTGAAGGTCAGGATTGGTCAGGGATTTGAATTGACTTGAATTCTAGATTGATTTTAGTTTTTGGATAGATTGATTTAAAGCTTGGACTGGTCTGGAGTTTGAATGGATTTGAGATCTGGATAGATCTAAGATCTAGGAGAATCTTAAGATCTAAATTGATCTAAGGAAATCCTAGGGTCCAGAGTGGATCCTAGGGACTGAGATCTAGGAAGATCCTAGAGTCTAGGAAATCTTAAGGTCTGAGATCTAGCAGGTTCTTAGGATCTAGAATAGAACCTAAAGTCTGGATTCTAGGAAGATCCTAGGGTCTGGGAGTCCTAAGGCCTGGGATTTAGAATAGTCTTAGGATCTAGAAGAATCCTAAGCTCTAGATAGATCTAGGAGAATCCTAGGATCTAAGAGGATCATATGATCTAGAGTCAGGTAGAATCCTAGGGTCTAGAATAGATCCTAGGGTCTGAAGTCTAGGAGAGTCCTAGAATCTAGATTGGTCTTAAATTGTAGTGATCTGGGGTCAGGATTGATCTGGGGTCTGAATGGGTCCCACTGACCTCTTACAAAAATGAGGTCAACAGAGCCGTGGTAGAGAGCCGAAGCGAGAGAGCGTGGTATTTAACGACGGGAATGGAGAAGAACCGAGGCTGGATTTGAGGAGGATTCGCGGCTGTAGTTGCGGGATATCCGGGAAATGATCGTGAATCAGAGCAGCTCGTAGGATTTCTGGCGGGATTTGCGGGTTGGGCAGGTACGAGGTAAGCAGATCTTCTCTTTTTTTGTTCTACATCTGGTGGTCAACAAATGCCCCCCAACAAATGTGGTACGTGTCTAGAGCGAACCACGTTTGTTGTATGCTGATTGCCTTTGTGGATCTCTAGATATTTATTCTAGATGTCACACAAAGATCACTTAGTGGATCTCCAAAAGTTTACTTGGATGTCACACTATGATTCTCATTCTGTAGATCTCCAAGAATCCATTTTTGTGCCTTCGTGGCTCTTCAGATGCATTTGTAATCTTTAGTGGGATTGACATGTTGGCTTTAGTTAGGTAGAGACCCAAAAGACACTGATAGAGTACTCTACACGTAGATCCCTAAAGTAGCACTTTGTAGGTTGATGACAGTATATAGTAATGCCACTCTCTGTTCTTCTTTTGACACTACTGCTTTCTTAATTTTCAGTTCTGATTTTATAACTGTACTGACAATTCTTTGTTTCTTGTACAGGTCACTACAGAGATAGGATCCAGTCAGTCAGCTACCACTGGAGATTTGATTCTGGTACGTTTTTTAGTTTGTTTGTTCTGTTTCTTTTCTTTCTTTGGCTGCTTACTGACCCTTGTTGCCTTGTGCAGGTTCCAGAAGTGCAGAGTACCTAGTCTTTAGGAGACAAATTTGTAGTCCTCTGCGAAGGACATTATACTTTTCTCTCTCTTTTTGTTGTTGATGTAAACTTGTAAAAGAGACATGAACTGAAACTTGTACATGGATTCTGAATTAATAAAATGAAGCATTTTTTTGTAAATTCAGTTATTGACAAGCTCTCCTTTTTCTATTATTGTGATTTCTGCGGTCGTACTTTGAGCTGTGTTGATGGTGTTGTGTATAATTTTAAATATTTATTTGGGGATCTCGGCATGCAGCACGATGTCGACCCAAATAAATATTTAAAATGCCCCCAGTCCTTAGGGACACTTGTAGATGTCATTCGGGATACCTCTTTCTTGTAGCTTTAGTTTCCCTGAGATTTCTGTTCATCCTGTCCTGTGCTTTGTGCTGCGGACATTGATGGAGAATTATCTGACTTATCTTCATTGACTTGTCAAAAGATTTGCATGCCTTCTGCCCTTTGCTTTTAGCTTTGGCGGGCTTGATGAAGGAGTAGATGCCGGTGACCTAAACCTTTTAGGTTTATTTTAGGTCAGTGGCGGGAAGTCATCGGTCCAGAGCTTTGTGCATAGCGGACTTGTTGATGACGGAATCCTCTTAGTTCAGCTTTAAGCTTTTCATGAACTTTGGGATAATTTCTTCGGTCCTTTGCTTTGTGCTTTGGTGGACTTGTTGAAGAAATATTCCTTCGATCCTAGCTTTGTGCTTCATGGATTTGTTGAAGGGTTTGCAGGTTTTGGATTCGATTGACAGTACCAAATGTAGGTAGTATCTTGATCCTTAACCATTTGAGGGGACTTTAATCTGAGTCATTTGAGTTCATCAGATTGGGTGAGCTGGGATTTGACAGCTCTTCGTCCTCTGGTTGCTGAGATGGGGGTTCCTCTACTATGGCCTTTCTTATGGCTTGTTGAGTAGATGGAGCTGCCAGCGATCCGGCCATATTTGGGTGTATTGGATCCGACCTCTTACACCCATTCAGGCTTCAGACTTGAGCTAGGGAAAATGTGCTTCCCAATGCTGATTTTGCTGAAGTTAATAGATTTTAAGTCTTCCTTTGTGGTTGAAGATTTAGAGCTTACGCGAATTTGGTAGTTGCTCGAGATTCTTTCTTCCCACTGGAATTTTGATTCTTCGGTCGATTAGGAGAATTTGATAGACCACGATTACTCGAACTTGTCGAGTCAAATTTGTCTTCGTGCTTCCTACAGTCCCTACTGACAGGTTGACGAAGTGGGGGTTCCGCTACTACGGCCTTTCTTATGGCGTGCTGAGTAGACGGAGCTGCCAGCGATCCGGCCATATTTGGGCGTGTTGGATCCGACCTCTTACACCCACTCGAACCTTAAGCTTCAGGCTGCTGAAAGACTTCAGGTCGTTCTGACTCAATTTGTTAGAGTGTGTAGTTGCGAAAGTCTCCTTTTTTTACTTTCGAATTTTTGTACGTTGGAGAAGATGATGTCTCGATCTTTTGAAAGACCACCTGCACATACTTTGAAAAGAATTTGTTGTATTCTTCAGTATAAAAGAATATTTGTGTTGGTGATTTTAAATATTTATTCGGGGATCTCGGCATGCAGCGCGATGTCGACCCGAATAAATATTTAAAATGCCCCCTGTCTCGCAGGAACATTTCATAATGGAGTAAATTTGAAATTTTGTGATTTTAAATATTTATTTGGGGATCTCAGCGTGTAGCACGATGTCGACCCAAATAAATATTTAAAATGCCCCCTGTCCTGTAGGGTGATTTTGAAATGCATTCTTGCAACACAAGAGAATTTCAAAAATATAGAGTGTATATGTTAATAAACATACATGGAATACACAATACATAAAACGTAACATTTCTTTAAGCAATCTTATGCATGGTACTTCTTCAGATGTCGACCGTTGATCGGCGGCATAGGCCTCTGACCGTGCAGATCGATAAGCTGGTAGGCTCCTCCTTGGTACACCTTCTCGATGATGAATGGGCCTTCCCAGTTGGATACGAACTTGCCACCAATTCTTCGGTGAGGGATGATTGGCCTTCTCAGCACCAGGACCAATTCTCCTTCTTGAAAGGATCGGGGGCGCACCATCCGATCAAATGATTTCACCATCCTTCCTCGGTAGATTTCTAAGTTCTGCTGGGCTTACAATCTAACTTCGTCGAGTGCATCGAGCTCTTCTATTCTTAGGCGAGCATTATGCTCTTGAGTAAGCTCATTCTGGATAGCGACCCGAAGAGATGGTAGTTCGACTTCTAGTGGCAAGACAGCTTCAGCCCCGAACACTAGTGAGTAGGGAGTGGCTTTGGTTGGTGTTTTGTAAGTCGTACGATACGCCCACAACGCTTCTGCCATCTTTGTATGCCATTCTCTTTTATTCTTGGTGAGGATCTTCTTCAACAACTTCACCAGCGTCTTGTTGAAGGCCTCAGCCAAACCATTGGCTCTTGGGTTGTATATAGACGAGTACCGCCAGTCAATCTTATGACGATCTACGAACTTGTAGATTTTTGTACTCTTGAATGCTGTGCCATTGTCAGAGATCACACGGCGTGGTACACCGAATCTATAGACGATGTTGTGGGTGAAGAAATTGATCACATGTTCGGACGTGACTTCCCTGAATGGAGCTGCTTCTGCCCATTTTGAAAAATAGTCTATTGCTGCCAGAATAAAGCGGTGCCCTGCCGATGAAGGTGGATCTATCGGTCCGATTATATCAGTGCCCCAACATTCAAATGGCCAGGATGCAATTGTTGGATGCAGTGGATTTGGTGGTTGATGAATAACATCACCATGAATCTGACACTCATGGCACTTCTTAGCGTTGTTGATACAATCTCTTACCATCGTAGGCCAGTAATAACCCATTCTTTTAATTTTAGCAGCCATCTTGGGACCTGACTGGTGTGCTCCACAGAGTCCTTCGTGAACTTCTGTCACCACTTTATCAGCTTCCTTAGTCCCTAGGCACCTTACCCACATTTGATCAAAAGCCCGCCGATATAGCGTATTATTGACAAACGCGTATCGCAATGCTCTTTTTCTAATTTGTGCAGCCAGAGATTTATCTGTTGGAAGTTTGCTTTCTTTGAAGTAGTCGACGAATGGTTGCCTCCAATCGTCTTCGACTTCAACATCTAGGCAATCCAACCACGACTCTGAGAATCTACCAGTTCTTCGTCTGTTTACTGCTGGACGTTCCCCTGGTTGATTTTTAATAGTGATTTGTTGGGGATGTTGAGGATCGACCGGGGTTGCATCCTGCTGGCTTGAACCTGGTATTCCCTCTGCCTGCGGGAATTATAGGGTTGCTGGCTCTAAGACTCGGCGGTTTTCAACCGCGATGAATATAGGTGGCCTCTTATCCTCATTTGCAAGCTCCTTGGCCAGTTTAGCTAGACAATCTGCTTTTACATTCTGTCCTCGAGCAACTTGAGTTATCTTTACATTTGGTATTTGTTTTAGAAGCTCGAGAGCTCGTCGGTGGTAGTGGGCCAATTCAAGTTTGTAAATCTTGTAAATGCCCAGAACTTGATTTATCACAAGTTGAGAATCACCGAAAATTTGGAGATCTGTGATTTGGACATCAATTGCAATCTCCAGTCCTGCTATTAGAGCTTCGTATTCGGCTTCATTATTGGTCCGAGGTTCCGTTAAACTGAACGAGAATCTCATGATACCTCCCTCAGGTTCTATAAAGACAAGACCGATGCCAGCTTGGGCCTTTGCAAGATTTGGAGGTTTGGGAGACTTGATAGACGATGCCACATCAAAGTACATCTCCCAAAATGGTAGCTTTTCTTCTTCATCAACATGCATGATTTGTTCATCGGGCAAATCATCGTTCAACGGTGAATCTGCAGGGATTGGATGTGCGGCGAGGAAATCTGCCAAAGCTTGTCCCTTTACCGCCTTCTGTGGCATGTATACAATATCGAATTGTAGTAATAGTACTGCCCACCTTGCTAAGCGACCTGTCAACGCTGGTCTTGTCATCAAGAACTTCAGCAGATCGATCTTCGATATTAAGGTGATTTTGTGGGAGAGCATATAGTGGCGGAGCTTCTGAACTACAAAAATCAGTGCCAGGCAATGCTTTTCAATCGGAGAATAACATATCTCTGCTCCGATTAATCTCCGACTGATGTAGTAGAGTGCATTTTCTTTTCCTTCTTCGTTGTGCTGGGCCAACAATGCTCCGAGGGACTCTTCTAGTGCTGCCGTATATAGTATAAGAGGCTTCCCCGGAATCGGCGCTGCGAGAATGGACGGATTTAACAGATATCTCTTGATACTGTCAAATGCTTCTTGACATTCTTCATCCCACTTGAAGCGAACGTCCTTCTTCATCAATTTTGAAAATGGCTGGCACCTACCCGATAGATTTGATATGAATCGCCGAATGAAAGCCAACTGCCCTTGCAAGGAGCGGAGTTGACGGAGGCTTCTTGGCGGTGGCATCTCTGTGATTACCTTGATCTTGTTGGGGTCGATTTCAATACCTCGGTGACGAACGACATACCCCAAAAATTTGCCGGAGGAGACCCCGAAAGCACATTTGAGAGGATTCATTTTCAGATCAAACTTTCTGATTCTCTCAAATACAATTCTTAAGTCATTTAGATGCTCTTTTCGGTCTATGCTCTTAACGACAAGGTCATCTACATAGCACTCGACCTTCTGATGTATTAATTCATCAAAAATACGGGTCATCACCCGTTGGTAGGTGGCACCAGCGTTCTTCAATCCGAAGGGCATGACCGTATAGCAGAAAATGCCGATGGGCGTCCTGAATGACGTATGCCTTTCATCCTCAGGAGCCATCTTGATCTGGTTGTATCCTGACGATCCATCCATAAACGAGAACATGTCATAATTTAACGTGTTGTCTACTAGGAGTTCGGATACAGGCAGCGGAAAATCATCTTTTGGACACGCCTTGTTGAGGTCCCGAAAGTCGATACAGATACGAATCTGTCCATTCTTCTTCTTCACCGGGACGATATTGGCGATCCAGTCAGCGTATTTCTCTTCACGGATGAAGCCCGCTTCTATGAGCTTTTTAGTTTCAGCAATCACCTGTTCTTCAATCTCCAATCTCATTCTTCTTGGAGCTTGTTTGACGGGTGCGACATCCGGTTTGATTGCCAACCTATGAACTGCTACCTCAGGGGATAAGCCAGGCATTTCAGCATATGTCCAGGCAAAGCAATCCCTGAATTCACAGAGGAGTTTTTTTATCTCTTCCACTTGATCTTCTGGCAGAAGGGAACTAATGAATGTTGGGCGAGGGTCATCCTCGGTTCCCAAGTTGACTTCTTTTAGCTCGTCCATAGTGGCTGCCTGTCCACCATCTTCAAGCTCTTCTGGTGCAGGCTTGGCCTCTAGAGGCTGATCATCGTAATCCTCAGCTTCGTAGGCTTCTTCATCAGGAACATCATTGGATTCAACTTCCCTGCAAGTGATGGCTCGGCAAGTCTCCTTCCGGATGCATTTTCGCCTGACGAATCCAATACCTTTATATGCATTCATCTCCTTCCGCCGCATTGGACGTGGATTCCTTCCATACCAGAGACTTAGGCACATACGAAGTTGTCGCTTGGGGGTGGGAACATTGATCCACTTTCGTAGCATTCTTTGAATACCTTTGGTATTAAACCTAGGTAGCCTCGTAGGTAGTAATTCTTCAGAATCAATGAAGACATGGTCCCAATCACGATTCACTTCTTCATCCTTTCCTACGGAGTAGAATATATTCCCTGACTCGAACCCCTTTCTGATTGGAGGCAGATAAAGGGTCACAAGTTCTTCAACTTTATGCACATCGCGTTGAATTATTCCTTTAAAATACTGTAGGGGAATATGAGTGACTACGAGCACGCTATCTGAGATTGACAGGCTATCTATTCTTCTAGAGAATACCTCTTGTACCGTGTTCATATAGATAGAGTCGTAGTCATAGTCATCATTTGAATATGCGACCTCCCTACTCCATTTGTCCATCGAATGACATATCCTCTGGGATTTTGTAGGGGTGGCATCCTCTTCATCTGTGTCGCTCCCAAGGTGAGGTACATGTTTCCTTTCTTTAGAAGTGGAAGTGGTAGCTTCTTTGGGAAGAGTCGGCGTTGCCTTCTTTCTCCCCACCTACTTTTTCTCACTTTCTTGCTTAGGTCGCTTTGCACTCTCTGGGTTTGATGCTTGAGCCTTTAGAGAGTTTGACAGCCTCGGCTTTTTAGGCATGAAATACTGCGCATCTTCATAGACTGTCGCTTCATGGACTGCAAAGGGCTGAATATCACCAGAGATCCTGAATTCTTCCCCATCCCTAAGGTACTTCATGCACTGGTGTAGTGTTGATGGGACGATGCCATACTCATGCAACCAGGGGCGACCCAGGAGTGCCTTGAATGAAGTGTCCGCATCAATCACATGAAATTTAGCTTCTGTATGGAATTCTCCAAATACAAGAGGGAGCATAAACGATCCAAGGGTTTTCTGCCCTTTTTCGTTAAAGCCATGTACCATAAGCTTATCTGGCCCGAGGTGCTGTACGTTGAGGCACAACGAACTTAGTGCTTTTAAGCTCATGAGGTTGATGGAGGATCCAGGGTCGATCAGAATTCGACTGATTACCAAATTGTCACTCTCTGCAGTAACATACAGAGGTCGATTGTGGTCTGCCGTCCCAAGCATCATGTCGTCCTCAGTAAAAGTGATGAACGGTTCATTTCGGGCTTGCAGGACCTCAGTCAGGTTGCGCTCAGTGAAGTACGCCTCATATCTTTCGGGGTCTTTGAGAGCCTGAATCAAAGTCTCTCGAAGATCCTTGGACATCACCAGAGCATCGTATATGCTGAGCTGGGCAGGGATCTTCCTCAGATGGGATAAGATATTATAATCTATTCCCTTAACTGGAGTATGTTTCTTCTTGGGATCCTCGGAGATAATGTCTTCGTTGACAACTATCTCTTTTCCCTTATCCTTATTGGATATTCCTTTCTTTGGCGGAGGTGGTAGTATCTTGTCACTTCTCAACTGCACTTGAGCGATCTCTTCTGGATCAGACTCATTTGACGGTGCATTTTCTTCAGAGTCTACCATCGTCGTGTCTAGGGATTCATTCGTTGACTCAGAATCACCTCCCAGATTTACATGTCCTATCTGCGACGCTATATTGGGATCAGATTCATTTGTCTTTAGAAAATACAGATCCTCCTCTAAGCTGTAGTCCATTGACGATGTTGCCAGACAGGTTCAACGATCATCTCTCTGACATATTTTTCTTTTGTCAGAGTTATTGGCGTTGCTGAAATGACCCGACAGACTTCTGTGGGAAGAGGATCCTCATCAGCCTCTTCTGCTTCGTCAATCTTGAGCTCTGACATAAAGTCAGCAAGCTTAATAGGATGCCTCGCGGTCTGGTAGTATTCATCCAGACTATCTATAACCCTTTGGGTTGCTGTTTTCTTCTCCTTGGGCTTCTTCAGTTTTGTCTTCTTCTTGGAGGACTTTTTCTTTCCAGACTTTGAAGGGCCAGCTTGATTGGAAAATTGTTTAGAAGTAGGAGCTTGTGCCACAGGTAATGCCTTCAGATTTAACACTGGTTCCATAGGAGATTTTCATTTTACACCCGGAACTCCTTCAAGCTGTTTCAGCATTTTCACAGTTTTCTTAGAGACCGCAGTCTCCCACTGTTCTTCCTGAGCTGGCTTCTTCTCAATTTTTCTTTCTTTAATCGAGGGTATGGAAGAAGTTGTAACTACCCGAGTTGATTCTTTTCTGGGATGAGTCAGCACATTATCAGACAATGTGAGCTCTCCCCTTCGATATTTTCTTTCAAGCCAATCCTTGAAGACATAGCAATCTTCAATTGGGTGACTCATCACCCGATGATACGGGCAGTAGTTTGGGTCGCCACTATGTTTTGACTCCTCGGGTCTCTTGCACTCTGGCAGTTCTAAACCCGCTTTCAACGCCTGTCGAAATAACTTGGCGACACTTTCCCTCTTGAATGAATACTCCTTATTCATTTTATCTTTGAGGGAGGGGAACGTTCGATCACCAGTTCCCGTTGTTTGTCTTGGGCGTTCTCCACCACCCTGATAGGTTCGTGGTTTGTCATTACCCCCGAGTATCAGCTTCGGCTGGGGGTTAGGATTGTAGACTTGCTTAGGCTTTTCTTGATATTGCATCGGCTGCTTGCCTTTGTCTACGTTGTACGTCATCTGCTTCTCCTTATCAGCTTCGGAGAAAAATATGGAGTCAGCCTCACCTCTTCTAACACCTGAGGCTTTAGTCTTCTTAGGCTTATCAGAATAGTTTTCTGATTTTGATAGGTTTAATTTCTCAAACTTCGCCACCCTATCCAGTAGGTCTTGAAATGTGGTGATTGTAGCCATGCACAGGAATGGTTGCATCTTGTCATCAATGTTTCCCATTAACAACTGTACGGCATGTTCTTCTTCTAGCTGCTGCTCACATTTCATGCTCAAGTTACGCCAGCGAGTGATATATTTGGTCACTGATTCTTCCTTCTTTCTCTTATTCAGAGCAAGGTCAGCGATCGTTATTTTCTCGGTCGTACTGGCAAATCTCTTCACGAACATATTTTCTAACTCTGCAAATGTCTTTACAGAGTCATTTGGCAGTTCGGTGTACCATTCGAAAGCAGCGGCTGTCAAACTGCTAACGAATTGTCGGAAGAGTAGAGCATCATTTCCTCCAGTGTTCCCGCAGGTGGCTTTGAACTGCGCCAGGTGCTGTCTAGGATTTTTGTTGCCATCAAAAGTATTGAATTTTGGCACAGAATATCCCTTCGGGTATGGCACCTGATCATACTCTGCTGGGTACGGGTGACCTTTACCCATCAATTTTTCTGCCTGATCGAAAGCTATAATAGCCTTGATCTTCTCTGTAATGATCCCTTCAAGCTGCGCAGCAGTCACAGGCTCGGAAGTACTTGCGATGTTCTGCGGGGTGGGCTAACGAGTGGTATTCTGAGCCTCGTGGCCACCTTCAGGAGTGTCCCGTACTCCTGAGACTTGCGGCACTTGGAAGTTTGGAGGATCAAGGGGAGGATTGGGCATAGAACCAACTGCAGCATTTCTCTGCATGATCTGTATCATTGCCGTCATTTGGGTCATCATCTCTGTCATTTTCTCATGCAACTGAGAGATTTCCCTATCCTTGGCCCTCATTTGACATTTCATTTGTCTCTGCATTTCTGCGAGCGTGACGTTCTCGTCAGCAAAGGGATTATCTTCAGCCTCTTCTCGCTCTTCTTGGGAATGGACACCTCTGCCAGTGATGGACCCATCTTCGCGGCGGCGCCGGTATACTTGTCTAGGCGGTGGTTGCCAATGATCGTCATCTTCATCATCGTCGTAGTAGGCCTCCTCTTCGACATTGATGTGTCTCACCATGTAGACCACTTCCATGTCCAAGGTGTTATTTACTTCTTCTAAGCTTTCTTCTATGTATTCTTCCATATTTTCTTCTACCATATCTTCTTCCTCTTCTTCTTCTAGCACTCGGATCTACGAGCGGCGGCGCCACTGGATCTCCGGTTCTTGGTTAGGCAGGAAGATCTCTTCAACCCGTAGGCTACGGTCGAAGTTGGTCGTCTCTTCCTTTGAAGGAGTTGGTGAGCGACGGGATCCCTTGGAGGATTCTCCAAGCTGTCTACCGTTGGGAGGAGCGTCATCGTGGGCCTTCTTTTGGACCCACTTTTGACGTTGTTTGTAACTGGGGGCGGATCTCCGGGAAGCAGTACCGGATGTCACGCCCAGATCAGTCTTTCTTTCGTTCTTTTCTTCTTTGCGAGGCCTTGGCCTCCAGATTTGTTTTCCCTTCCACCGGGACCTTTCGGTGGTGGATCCCTGAATGTGTGGTTCAGGTGTCACACCCCGATGTTCACCGCGTGGGGTTTGTTTTCTTCTTCTTTCGGCTATCAAATCATAAGACAGCCTTTCCCTCGGAGGGGTCCTTCTGGTCTCAATAACCAAAGGCCTTTGAAACTTCTTTTTCTTCAGTCCCTTTTCCTTTACAGTCTTTAGCACTCTGTACACCCGAGCTGATAGGGTTTCAGGTTCTTTCTTCCTTGGAGAGACTGGGACCTCAGGCCGTTGCTCCCAGAATGATTTCTTTAGCTCTCCAGAGGAGCTATTTCTTTTTACCCACCTCAGGTCAGTAAACTTGTTCCGGGTAGGAACGTTGGATATATGCTCTGGAGCAGGCAGATTCGAGGGATGCACAGGCACTAATAGCTGCTGAGCTCGGAGTTCAGCATTCATCTTCCTTCTCTGCCTCCTGGTCAGTTTTCCTCCGGATGAGGAAGCCTCAGAAGTGTTCTTCACGGGTGCAGGTAACCCAGTTGGCAGATGTGTGGTGTTCGTCGTCACCACGGAGATCCTTCCTCCGGCTACAACCCTTTTGGTGGTCGGGATTTCTGGCTGCGACAGCCGTTCAAACACAGAGATCCTTCCACGAGGATTTTCAGTAGCAGCAAGT
The DNA here is from genome assembly GCA_019925795.1 of Dendrobium chrysotoxum. NCBI lineage: Eukaryota > Viridiplantae > Streptophyta > Magnoliopsida > Asparagales > Orchidaceae > Dendrobium > Dendrobium chrysotoxum. The sequence continues at coordinate 5,204,482 of CM034313.1, read as the reverse complement.
CATCGTGCCGGCAGGTGCACACGACGAGTGATAGTTCCAGCAGAGTGTGGCCTCCTAGCAGGCCCTTCAGTATTTCTGCCATTCGTAGGAATGGCGGTGGCCCTTTCAACAACAGCAGGGAAGTCGATGCTACCAAACTGGATGGTAGCTCCAGCATTCCCTGTCTCAATGATAGCGTTCGCCAGTTGGATCCTGGCTCCTTGTCCCAGTTGGACAGTCATTGGTGTGTTCTGTAGATCCATCTGCACAAATGAAAGGTAAGGGTTAGTGATCAAAATTTGATACATCACCCCACACTTTCAAAAATGCAGAGACTTGCACAGAATAAAAAAAATAGATAACATTAGCGAGCAAATTCAAATAATATAAATTTAAAATACTGCTAAATACGTTATCTTGATAAATTTGTTTTAACGATCGTTTTGAAAAATTCAGAATTTAAATTCTTTAAACGATCATTTTAGAAAATTCAAAATTTTAAATCTGGGATGATTTGACTGCTACGATAGTACTGAGATGACTAGCCAAAGATGGAAAGAGAAACCAATCCCCAGCGGAGTCGCCAGAAATCTGTGGGCTCCGAAAATTCGGCCCCGGCCTCCGCCCGACTTTTGCATTTTGAGGGGGGGAGTTTTAACGAACTAAGTTCCGGGGTAAATTTTGGAAGGCAGATGGGTTTGTAGATAAGACACTACCCAGAGATTTCGCCCTCATTTTACGAGGACTTTATGATCTGAGTTCTGGTTTCCTATAGGCGCAAGCCCCTATAGTTAATTACCTCTCCCGATCACGAGAGAGAACTTTCGATTAAGGCTAGTCATCAATCAGATATGTATAAATACGTGCATCTGGCATATAGTAGCAGCATGGGTTTAGAAATTAGAGAGGTTGGAGATTGAAAAGGGTTAATATTTAAAATTGGAAATTTTCACCATCTCGCACTTAAAGCGGATGGTGGGGGAATGGATGATGGACCCGATCAAGATCCCATGGTTCCATCGTCCCGGGCCATCGTGGTCCCTGGTCTACTTAGTCAGAGGAGGTAGTCGACCCAACCTGACAGGAGGATCCTTGTCGGCAGCCATGGGTTGCTTCGTCCAAGGGTACCTCGTAGACCTGGGATGGGTGTTTGTCTAAGGGGACAAATTTGAATCCACCTTAGCTAACAGAGGGCTTTGTGCCCTATCAATTATATCCTATTGATTCATATCTCAAGGATTTGGTGCCATTGGGGAGCATACGGGCTCTGGCCATAACCATAATATAATGGTGCCATTTGGCGGCGACCACCTGGTTCAGAGGGCCCCGAGTCATAACCGTTTATCCTGCAGTGCCATTTGGCGGCGAAACTGCCGGTTAGAGGACTCGTACCACGTCCTTGCTGGCAGGAGATTGTTTGAGAATGGATCCTAGTAATATTTTTGACTAGGCATTAGCTCAATGTGAGCTGAAGTAAATTTTGATTTGTCCACCTCGGCAAACTGTTGCAGAGGGTGGATATGTTTTGCTTTAAGTGGTTGATGATTAGATTTCACATTTAAACATTTTTGGAGTTGAATGACTTTTGGAGTTTTGGGTATTTGGATGGTATTTGAAATGATCTGTGTGGACCCCTCCGGTTGAGATCTGCATTCAGCACGGCCATCATCGGGGTGTATGGGGTCATTTATATTTCTGTATTTTGAACCTTGTCGACTCTGTCTAGTAATTGACAGAGGATCGGGTTTCGTAGGCTTTGTGCCTTTGTAAGTGAATTCTCTTGATTATAGGCCTTGAAGGCCTAATATGAATGTATAAAATAAATATCTCGGTCGATCTCACGACTGCATATTTATTTAATGGTTCGAGCCGTGTCGACTCCTATCTACCCGTATAGGAGGATCGGGCTCGAACTTGAATTCACTTATTAACCCGCGCAGCATCCCTAGACGTCACGTGTGTACCAATAACACGCTCGCCGGGGCCCATGCAGGTGTTTGGGGGCATTTTATAATTATTTATTGAACCTTGTCTACTCCTATCTGCTTGCATAGGAGGATCGGGTTCAAATCTATTGACCCGCGCAGCATCCCTAGACGTCACGTGTATACCAATAACACGCTCGCCGGGGCCCATGCGGGTGAGGTGATTGTACGTGTCCCCTTTTGGTGTACCTATGTGTATACAAATTAAAATGCACGTGCGAGGGACATTTTATACATTTGACGCTGCTCTGTTGTGCAGGAAAACCCTCGCTTGAATGCAGCCTTGGATTTGGAAGCTCGTAGACGCCTTCTGTCTGCTTGTACGAATGTTGCAGATCCGGTGGCGTAGCGGTATACGATCCCCTCTACTGCTGCTTGTAGGTAGGTAGATGTAATCATTCATAGATTGGAATTGACTTCAGGATACTGCATTTACTGAAGTCTTTATGTACTACCCACAGATGATACATAGTGCATACATCTGTATTCGTAGGAAACTTGTATGTATTGCAGATCTTGTGCTCTTGGTTACATACAGATCAGTATGTTTATTTATATCTTGATGTTGGTTGCCGGGGCAACTGTTTCATCTGCTAAATGCCCTTCACACTTTTACATTCTGATTGACTTGAAGACCTCCAAAGTTCATTGAGACATCAAATTCTCCTGCTTGGAGAGAGCCGGTGTATTCACTTTGATTGTAGAAAGACGGCATTTGCCTCGAACTTTTTGAATACATCTTCACTAACCATTGTTGATTGTAGCTTGCAAGGTTGAACGTGCTTGCTTGTATTCTGATCTTGATCGTAGGGATACCCTAGCACTTGATGCATGCATTTGCATATGCCAGTGGAGCATATCATCAACTGCATTAAGTCCAAATGCTCTTTGTACGCTGATTTATCTTACTTGTAAGGTATCGGTATGATTATTTGCATGCTGACTTGTTGTTGATGATGAAGATGTTATTGCATTCATTGCGCATCCTTGTAATTTTCTGCAATCATTCTAAGTCACTCAGTCATATGTTGGAGATGAATATTGTGGACTAATCATCATCATTCACATGAATGATATCCTTTATGCTTCCATCATTACACACATGTTCACTTGCATCTAATTCAAAGCATATTACCTTGCGAGCTATACTCTTGTTTTAAGCATTATTAAGCTCCTTGTGTATGTTCACATTCAAGCTCAAAGTCCCTTGCACTTGGTTCAAATCCAAGTTCAAGTTCTCTTGCATATGATTCAAGTCCTTATGATTGTTCAGTTCACGCTCATAAGTCTCTTATTGTCCTTTGAGTTCGAGTCCTGAGTTCAAACTCATTTAAGTCTCCTGCGATCCTTAAAAGTTCAATTGCATGTTCACTTTTTGGTTTAAAGCCTTCTGGAGTCTTTGCAGGATCGATTACCTGTTCAAGTTGATTTGAACTTAACCCCAATTTGATTTCATTTCATTTGGGTTTGACCACTTTTTATTAATCATTTGAGTTCTTATATGTTATTATCAAATTTGAGTTCTTTGTGATCGTCTCCAAGTTACAATTTGGGTTATTGTTCTTTCAAGCTCAGATCAAGCCCAAGCTAAAGTCTTCTTCATTTGTTTGAGTTCAAGTCCCCATCATTATGTTCAAGTCAAGCTCAAAGTCATTTGAGTTCCAGAAATGGTCCCCTGTTATCCAAGTTCAAGTCTTTATTTGAGTTCAAATGTTCAAATCATGCACAAGTTCAGCTCAAGTTCTATATCCCCTGCTATCCATTGTCACTTATTTGGATTCAAATTCATTTAAGTCCATTTGTTCATTTCAAAATTTTTGTTGTTCACTTAAATTCGGATCATATTCAATCCAGCTCTTGTTCGTTTGAGTCCACTTGAATCCAAATCAGGTCCAAGTATGGTTTCAAATTCACCCGAAATTTCGGCAGCATTCTGGCATCTCCCCCGTTTAGGGGAAATTATAGAAAACTGGGCCTTTCCCACCACGCTTAAGAAAGCGTGTATGGTAGATGTCCTCTTTCGAGGACACCGCGGCCGTGTAAAGTCTTCAATCCCCCACCACGCTTAAGAAAGCGTGTATGGGTCTTCGAATGTACCTAAAAAAGACAAGCAGTTGTTTCCCCACAGGTACAGAGCCGTATACGGGTACTTAAAATTGTCCCCACCACGCTAAGAAAAGCGTGTATAGGGCCTACCCGCCTCGCCGTAGGTGTCGCACCGGGTTCCCTTCCCACCACGCTTAAGAAAGCGTGTATGGGCGGTTTGCCGGCTCGACTCGAACGCCGAGGATAGGATTTTGAGGTGATTACCCGCCTCGTTGTAGGCGCCGCACCGGGGTCCCATCCCACCACGCTTAAGAAAGCATGTATAGGCGGTTTTCCGATCCGCCGCAGACAACGAAGTAAGCTCTCGGGGTTTTAGGGTTGGAGGGTTATACCTTTGCAATCGTCGGCGGGGTGATGACACGTGGACCGAGGCAAGCAAGAGAAGAGCACTTGCATTCTCTCTCTTTGACCCCCCCCCTTTTTTATTATTAATAATTATAATTAATCATAATTAATTATAATTAATAATAGATAATTAACTAATTATAATAAATAATTAATTAAGTACAATTAATTAATTATGATTACAATTAATTAATAATTAATCATAATTAATTATCATTACTTATAATTAATTAAGTAATTATTAATTAATTAATTATAATTAGTTAATTAATCATTATCATTAATTAATGATTAAATATAATTAATTAAAATTATAATTAATCAAATAATTATAATTTATAATTAATTACTAATTATTAATTAATGATAACTAATTTATTAAATACAATTAATCATAAGTATTTATAATTAATAAATTAATTATAATCAATTAATAATTTTAATTAACAAATTAATTATAATTAATTAATAATTATATTTAATGATATAAAATAAAATAAAAATAAAATAAAAATGAAACAAAAATCCTCCCCTCCTCTCTCTGTCTCTCTGTCTGCGGTTTAGGAGATTAGGCCGAAGGAACGCGTGTAAGGGAGAAAGTCACCTTCCCAGTGTGCGAGCTCCCAACGTTGCTTCCGATTAAAATGTCATAACTTCCAGTCCGACAGCAAGGGAAAGTCGGACAAGGAGCGAAGTTGTCTAGGGCAGTCGGCGGGTAGAGAGGGAGATCGGTCGCAGATGGGGTGGGCTTGCGATTCGGCCAGGTAGGGAGAACTCCCTTCCCCCTCTCTCTCTCGGCGGTCGGCGGGATAGAGGCGACGGGAGGAGGTGTTGGACAGGGCTTTGCTTGGCTCTGTGGATTCGGCCGAATGTGGGAAGGATTCGGATGGGGTATGGTCGGAGAAGCACTGGAGGTCGACGGGAGTTTGGCTTCAGGTGACTGGAGATCGGAAGGAAGAGTTGCGGGCCAGGCGTCGTTCGCAAAGGGAGTAGCGACTGGAGCTCGGTGCTTGCGTGAAGTGGGAAGAAGGGAATCAGCGAGAGCCGTGGTAGAGAGCCGAAGCGAGAGAGCGTGGTATTTAACGACGGGAATGGAGAAGAACCGAGGCGGGATTTGAGGAGGATTCGCGGCTGTAGTCGCGGGATATCCGGGAAATGATCGCGAATCAGAGCAGCTCGCAGGATTTCTGGCGGGATTTGCGGGTTGGGCAGGTACGAGGTAAGCAGATCTTCTCTTTTTTTGTTCTACATCTGGTGGTCAACATATTGCTTTTAAAAAATGGCGAATCTGAGATTTACATGTTTCGAATGTTAAGTAAAAATAATTCGCCTCGTTTGTTTATATCGAAATAAAATTATGAAGTCCTTAAGTCATGGCTCAGACTCAGAATAAATGGATCATAATTCAACCAGATCGAAGCTAAGCCTTAAAATATTTACCCACAAGCTAACAAAATTTAGGCTGAAGAGGACTGATTAGCTGAAGCTTCGATTAGATTAGTTAGGATTCAATAATAAGCTAATCATTGTACTAATTATCTGCTAATGTCTGACATAGAATCGACTAAATATATGAAAAATATTGCAAAGGGAGCGTTTTGCAATCACTTTTATGTTATTTTATTTATATTTTGAAGTAAAATAAAATATATTTGACATCTTTAAAATATATATTTTTTTTATTTTTTATTTACATTAAATAAGTTAGGTAGCTGTGACGAGCAGTGTAGTGATGATGGCAATAGCCGGTTGTGATATTTATTTTCAAAAAATACTTAAAATTTTTTTAAAATTGCTTTTCGATTAATAATAAATAAAAGTTATCCCAAATAAGCCCTAATAAAACTCTTCTTGCATGGTTATAATCACTTCTAATTACCAAAATAACCAACCTATTAATCACTCTAGCAGTGAATTGAGTCCCATGATAGCATAAAGAAGAGACTACGGCTTCATTTGAGACGGCTCTGGACCACTGTTTTTTTCCTGCTTTGAAAATATTTTCATACTAAAAAGTAACTTTACGAAGCAATAAAAAAGCAGTCTCAAACGAAGCCAAAGAGTGACAACTATAACCAATAGCAGTTTAGTATGTTAACCCTAAACCCTAAAAGGTCAAAGGTATCATCATGCAAGACCTAACCTAAAACTAAACCTATTAACCCATTAAACCAGATCTCTTTCTCTCTGATAAAGAAGGCACAACCTACAGTTGTAGCCTTGCAGAAAAGAAACTAAAACTACCTACTTCCTTTGCATAGCTACTTGTCTTTAAAACCTCTAGTTTTGTCTCAGTCCACACATATCTTTCCATCTCTGGCAAGTTCGAAGAAGGCAAAAAAGTGTTGGCTCCAATAACCTAATGTGCAAGTATAAGTACTACTGGTATCTCTACCTCACACTTTCTTTCTCCAATATGGACATATTAAGCAAACTAGCATAGTCATCATTGAGTTGAATTTGAGTTATCCTTCAATCTACCCTTTAGTTCTACTAGCTCCTGACTTTGTTCGTTTAAAAAATATTAATATAAAGAGCACTTAACATATATTAAAATTTTAAAATTCATTTATAAAGATATTAAATACATTTACAAATTTTATGTTGCATACCTATATCAAGCGATTTCTTATAATTTCTCATTCTTGTTGTCTTCTTTTTTATAATTTATAGTTACTTGAATCAAAATCATTTTCTTTTAGATTAGTAGGCTGGTGATCGAGTTGAAATTACATGATTAAGCTTGAGCTTGAGTTTGAACTAGATAAATTAATCATGCATAAATTCAAGTCATGAATAACTCGAACTTAGCTTGACTTATTTACACTAACCACTATATTTTTTTTTAAATATTGAGTGAAAAAAATTTTAAGACTAACTTTAAATTAGTGCAGTTGAAAGAAGAGTAAAGTTTATAATCACTTGTTTACACTCACCTCTATCATGAATTTCTCTACTTATAACATAAATTTAATATTTATGATTAACATGAAATTTCATATTGATATTGATATTGGTCCTACCCTGTTAGTTCTATATGGAATCTGATTGTATTGATCAATTGGGATGTACTCTTGCCTCGGACCTCAGTTCAATTTGTCGTGCTCGCTGGGCCGGTGCAAGGGGTCCTCCCCCTGCTTGGGTTTTGAGGTTTTCTCTCCTTACAACCCCACGGCACTGTGTTCCTGAGCGCCCCGCCGTTGTGTACCCGAGCCCCCTAGCGTTGTGTTCTCGAGCACTATGATGCTGCAAAGTTTGTTAGGAGAAACAACGAAGAGTAGAGTGCCACAACGCTATAGATTTGACGTCGCAACACTATAGGTTTGAGCACCGCAGTGCTCCAAATTGACGCCGCAACCCTTCCAGGCAGACTAAACAGTTTTCTTTCTCATTTTTTCTGATGGGTGACATCCCTTGGTGTTATTTTACTTTACTTTACCTTCTATTTTTTGTGTGAGAATGGTTTAAGAAATAAGAGAAGCAAGGAGAGAGTAATAGAGAAGAGAGATCTATACTTATTTCTCCCCATTTTTATAGTAGATTCTTGTGTGGTGTGGCTCCATGGGTTTTTTCCTATTTCAAATTTTTCCACGTTAAAATCTAGTGCCCTTTTACTTTCTGCTGCATTTCTATTTTTCACGTTTATTACGTTGCGGAGTTTACTTCCATCCCCATCACACCTAAGAGGAATATGTGATGAATTTCTTTCCTTCTTATATATAATCACATGATATCCATCCCTTTGGTTAGGTAAATTGACTAAAGAATGAGGTTTGATCCCATCAAGACATATTGGTCTTTGTATAACATAATTATCCAACTAACTCTAACCTTAACCTTACACAAATAAATAAATACAATTTCACATTTATTTAGAAGTATGGATAAATATATGTTTTTCAAATTTAAAAAATACATAACAAGTTTATATTTTTTTTTTGAAAAATTAATACATACGGATTTTTTCAGTTGAATAAATAAATTTTACGAATTTCAAAAAGTTCTAACTATTTTCTACAATAGATTTTCAGTCAAAAAAATTCTTAAAAGTAGTGAAAAAATATTGAATAAAAGTTGTCCCAAATAAAACCTAAGTGTTAGTTAAAATTTAAATTGCATGGCCTAAAAATTAGTTAGAAGATAACTTATAATTTGTGCTTACATTGTTGTTCTTTTTAAGGGAATTAATGATCAACAATTAAAAAAATAATAATAATCATAATATTAATTTAAAAAGACACTAAACTAAAAGTAAACCTTAATGTAGTATTTTTTTTAATTTAAAGAAGACTTTAGTTATCTAAGAATTATTTTTTTTCTCAACAAAATTAAAATTTTAAAATGCAAGCAAATGTTTCCAACAAATAAAGCAAATGACAACTAATACAAATCAAAAGAAAAAGGAGTGAAAAACAAATAAAAATACTTGAGATTCCATAAATGAAACCCCCAACTATGGCTGGGTCGGGGGGGGGGGGGGGGGGGGGGGCTTTTAATGCTTTCTAAAGTAATTTTTTTTGTACAAAAATTTCTAGTTCAAAATTTTTTTTCTACCAAATAGCTACTTTAAAAAGCAGTAAGAAAGCTATCCCAAAAGGCTTCGTTTCAGACATCTTTATTACTTCTTTCTAAAATGGTTTTATAGTACAAAAAATTTTAATTCAATACATTTTTATAATCGAAAAGCTGCTTTGAAAAGTATTAAGAAAGTTGTCCCAAACGAAACCTAAATTTTTGTTTGTGCAACCTTCTTACTACTTCGTTTTCTAGACTGTAACTACAATTCCTATTTGAGCATTGAGTTTTTGCTGTTTTCAAAAAAAATTGTAATACAAAATTATTTTCTACAACAACTTTAAAAAAATTATTTTCTCTATAACAATTTTATAAAAGAGTAAAAATTCATCCCAAACCAATACTAAGTAATTACAAAGAAACAACCCTTGCCAACACCCAATGACTACAAAGGCACCCACCAAAGCTAAAGCAAAGTCAACCAAGAGTCAAAGAAATAACAACGATCCAAACCGAAGCCCATGAAAACCAGTAACCCCCAAAAGAGTGGAAGAGCACAGACAAACAAAAGAAAAAGTAGCTAAGAAAGAAAATAAAATAGTAGGGCAATACAATAAAGTAAACATCCAGCTTAAGGGAAAAGCACTTTACATGAGTAGAGCTAAACAAACTCCCAAGATTCTAAATCAAAAAAACATCCTAAACCCAATAAATTACCAAGGAAATGATCAAAAGGAAACCAGTTCTAAGTCATAACGCTGCAGAGCCCCTGAAGCAAGGAAGACCAAACTTTCATCACGAAAACCTATAAGACCCTAACATCTGAAGAAAAATATCTGTCAAATAAAGAGAGAAAAATAATGTCAGAGAGTCACCCCAAGAAGCAACAGGTATGGCTACCAACATAAACCAAGAGAAGGGCAACAATTATCCAATAATGCTCCCGAAAGAAATTCAAAAACATCAGCAAGGCCAAAAGAGATTATCCAACTAAAAAAAACCAACCTAGTGGCAGCCAAAAGGAGAACAAATAAACAATATGAATTTCAGCTTCAGATGAAAACCTAGTAGCAGCTAGCCAAAAGGAGAACCACTGAGATGGCTAACGATAACTCAGTAAAAGAAGGGCAACAAACATCAAAAGTTATTGAAAAAGAAGGGCACCTGTGAAAGATGTTAAGAAAGAAAAATACCCATGTCATCATCACCAAAAATAGCCCTAGGAATAAACAGTATTCACGAAACAAAAGGTTTATAAGAATTGAAAATTGGGTAGACTCCAAAGAATCCACTGACACAATCAGAAAGCTCAAGGCCGCTATCAACTACATAAAAACATGTAGGATATATTCAAAAAACAAGAGCCAAATATGAAAAGCCAATTTGTGATTTTATTCCTGATTATGAAATCAAAAAAATATAAAATGTTCCAAAGGGTTCTCATATCATAGAAATAGTTATGCCCAACACATTTCTTGCCGAAGATAATCTAAACAAGAGCCAAATCTTCATCAAGCTCAGTTCAAATATTAGAAAATTTTTTGTCAATATAAAGATGCATCAATAAAGATTTCAAATAAGCCTAAAATGCAATATTGAGGATCTTGAAAGGAGTAACATAAGCAAAAACAAGTTTGCCATCTGAATTTCTAACTAGGACACCACCATCACAATAATCTAAGTTAATAAATTAACCATCTGAATTAGGTTTAACCTCACCAAAGCATGGTATAGCTACATTGAAGATCTAAGCCTTGGCTATTTTTTGAGGGTTGGCTTCTAGCCCCCCTGATTTTTTTTCCTTTCCTTCTTGTAATTAGACAGGATCATTGGCTTATTAGGCTTTATTTTGAATGTGGATGTATTTTCTTAACTGTAGCAAGCATTTGATCCTTTAAAGACTCGTAATCATTTTTCTTAATTAACACATAAGCTCTTATGGGGGTCAAAAAAAAAAAAAAAAAAGACCCTCACCAAAGTATGGTAGAACTTAAAAGACAAAAACAACCTTCTTAAAAAAATCCTCATTAGGCACCTAAACACAAGGGTTAAATATCTTATATTCTCCAACCAAAATTGAGAAGATAATAAATGGGCATAATGAAGCATTATAATTTGATACTCCACATTCCCAATAATATGAAAGAAATTAAAAATAAAACCATTGAATTTAGAGTGATTTCTTTCCACCCAAATACATCATAAATTATCAATAGGATACAAATTAAAATCCTTACGTGACCAGCAACCAACTTACCAATGCAATGAAACAAATATCCAAAAAAAACTTGAATATTAAACACATTAGGTGAGGAAATGAAAAATTCTCTGGCAAACCAATTCCAAATAAAAGAATCTATCAAACCATTAATAAAAAGATGACGAAAGGACTTCCTAAAAACCACTGTTGCATTTGCAGGCTAAAGAAAAATGCAATTTCGGAATAACATTATCAATAGAAATATTTTTTTTAATTATTTCTAGTAGCAAGTAGAAGCACTTAGGGTAATACTTTTGTGCCACAAATATTTATACCAACTTTTAATATTTTTATGCCTCACTATATTCTAAACAATCTTCAGACTAAAGTATGACTAATAGGTTTTTCTTTTACTTGTTTTATAGCTCTTCGGAGAAGTAGTCAGTTGAAGGTTCCCAGTAAGGACCTTGTTATTTTTGTTTTAATTAACGTGTAACCACCTCTATGGGTTTCCAAAAAAAAAAGTAAGCATGACTAGTACACTTAAAGGAGACATGATCTAGGACAGAATAATCAAATTGCAAAATAAACATATGTATATTCATATTGGATTAAACCGTCCTTTAACCAGTTTAAATTAAATGTTAACAGCTCCTTTCTAATGCTGGTGATGGATGTGGGGGAATTGTTTGGAACTTTAGTGGCAATATGATATTTTCCTTTGTTGCTAAAGTTTCTAATGGCAATGTGATTATTGTTGAAGCCATTGCTCTCTTACTTGGCCTTAAATTCTGCTCCCAATTCAATATCCAGAATATTTGAATTGAATCTTATTCTTTAATCCTTGTTAACCCTGTTAAGAATAATTGTTGCAATAATGCTTCATTGTTTTATATTTTTAGGAATATTATGAATTATTTGAAGGAGACTGAGTTCACTATCTCTCATATTCCTAGAAGTGATAATTCTTGTGTTGATTGGTTGGCAAGGAAAGGTGTTTACCTACACTCCACTGAGTTGTATTTTGATTCTTCTAATTTACATTTGTTGAAAGGCTTGGTGAGAATGGACAAGCTTGGGTTTCCTTCTTTAAGGTTTAAATGAGGCTCTGTTGTCCTTTAGTTTCTATTTTTTGCTCCTTTTATGATTGGAATATTGTGCTGCGGTGTTGTTTCTATGCGAGGTTTCTGGTTTCTAGTTTCATATTTTAAGATTGCAGGTGCTGCTATTTTTTGCGATTTTAGTTGTTCTAATTGGTTTTCAGCCAGTGTTTTCCATCCTCTCTGGGTTGTCCATTGCAGGGTGTGCTTTGTTCTGCTCTTGTTTCATCATTTTGCTGGTGGTTGGTCTACTTCGAGTTGGCTATTTTGTCGCAGGGTGCTTGGCTCGTTGATGTTCTTCCTGCATTTGTTGGTTATTCTTCTGTTGTATGTACTGACCGCTTATCTTAGCTTGGGGCTGCTTTTGGGTTTGGCTCCTTGCAACCCTCCTTTTAGTTTTTTGGCATTTCCTTTTGTAAGTAGACATGGATCATTGACTCTTAGGAATTTTTTGTTTTTTTTTTTATTGTAGCTCTCAGAGCTTTAGTGAGCTATCGATCTCTTTAAGGACTTATAATCCTTTTGAGAATATTAATGCGTAGGCCCTTTAAAATATTAAAACGACCATCAAAAGACTAAATATCACACAACTTCTTCAAAACCAAAGAAGTTTAACATGAGCCTTCCATGCCCAAACAACCTAAATCAGCAACTTTAAGCTGATCATTAAGCCTTCCATGCCCAATCAACCCTCATCAAGAACATAGCGAAGCTCAACACCAATAAAATCTTCTATAAGAAACAAAACTCACCCAAAAGAAAAATAAATTGGTAGTTAACTTCTGCCATACTCTTAAAAAACATGATTAACAATAGAAAATTGAATGGCGTTGTATACTTCAAAATTTTCACTTTAACTAAAACAAATAGCCGTGTTAATTTGCATAAAATTTAAATTTTATAATCCATAGTACTATCGTGAGACATGGAAGATATTGTCGGGGCAAATTCCCTTTAAAATTTTCTTCACAAGACACGAGATACGCTAACTAAAGAATCTTAAAATTAAGAAAAAGCTGTAGCAGAATAAATATTGGCAATTTTAAAATATGCAAAGCCTTACTATTTAACTAAGTAAATCACTTGTTGAACTCATTTGATAAAATGAAAGGAAAGATTTGGTGCACTGACGTGTAATAGAATAAACAAATTTCCCTTTGTTCTTGGTGCTGACACACGACATCTGACAAGTATAAATGGAAAAAATAATTTAGAGAGAAAAGAGCAGAGTCTTAAATGAAAATGGGTGCTTATTAAGGCTTGAAATCTCTCTATCTAATAATGGATATTAGGGAATATTAGCTAAATTCCTTGTGGCAGTAGTTGGGAACACTCAAGAATAGGAGATTAACTATCAAGAACAAGCTACTTCCTAAGTAGTAAAGTTTTCCACCTTTCAACTATTAATAATTTAGAGCTTTATTATAAATTTGAAGACTAGTAACATCAATTATTTCACTAATAATATCTTTTTATCAAGGGATGGAAAGAGGTGATGAAGCTGAGTGTTTGTCTTGACATGATGGTGGAAGAATATAAGGAAATAATGGGGAAGAAAGGGCAGAGATTAAGGCCTACCAGTACAAATCAAATCACCAGTGTGCATAGGAAAAAAATAATAGTTAAAAGCAAGAATTAAAAATAGGAAAGCTACATTGTCCAACATATAATCCAAACAAATTCTTTATAGTTTTTTCATTTTGAAAATTATTTTTATTCTAATTTGGCCCTACCTTAAGGAAATTGGTTACAATAATTTTGATAGCATCATTAATTTCGAGATTATATTAATTTTAGCATTGATTTTTTAAACTTCTTTTCAATTATAAATTTTGGAAAAAAAGTAATAAATGTATAAGATAAAGAGGTATCTACTTAGGGTCCAAGTTTATTCATTAAATTTAGAAGGATTTATTTACATAGCACTAAATAATTATCTATTTATATATCTTACATTTGAAATTTTATATTTATTTTTTGAGGACATTAGTTCATAAAACACATTAAAATCTAAGTACAAAAAATAGTTTATGTACTGCTAGTTGGATTTGCGTTGATCTGCTCATGATGGTGAGCTTCTGGGTTCTCGTTATCTTGGTCTTTTCTTCTAATTTTTGCTGATATCTGTAACAAGACTATTATTGTTGATGGGTTTCTAGAGCTTCTTTTTTATGATTTTTGCTGGGATATTTGGATCGATATTTTTGTGCTCAATTTGATTCGGGCATTGGCAGATTGTATTGCTGCTATGTTCACTTATGTTTCTGTTGCTTCATTGTCGTCTTGTTTCTAGTGGTTCTTTATGTCAATCATCTTTTTCGGGATCCCAATTTTTTCGGGCGGCTCCTAGCTTCCCGTAGATTTCTAGGTTTTTTTTATTATTATTGTAACTAGTTTCTGGATCTATAGCTCTTGGGATTTTCTTTTCTGTTTTGATTGTAGCTCTTTTGAGCAGTAGCAAGCTATTCATCCCTCTTAAGGACTTGTAATCATTGTTTGTATTAACGCATAGACCCATTAGTTGGTTTAATTTAAAAAAAAAATTATGTAAGTGACATTTTTTATGTTATTGAGAAATTAAGATGCTATTTATCTAAATATAAAAATTTAAAATACATACTTAAGAATCATGCAAATCCCCCATAAATTTAATAAGATCCTAAAAATAAAATATTACTAAATAATATATTACAACTAAAGAATTTCAGTGATTTCAATTTTTTTTTTAATTTACAAATCTTTGGTGGAGTTTTGCAAGAATAATCATTGAAACTTATTGGTTTTGACCAAAATTATTAAAATTAGCTTAAATCAAAATCATTAAGAAATTTCTAATCAATTTCAGCTAAAATCAAGCCGAATCACTTATATTATAAATCATGATCAAAGAATTTGCAGTAATCACACTCAATGTTATTTTGAGGAGAAAAATAATAGAGAAGATTAGAAATTATTCTTGATCTTCAATAGTTGAGGCAATCATCTACTGATGTTAATTAGGACCCTACCCTCATATGATTGGGGCATCCCTTTACTAAGTGCATAGATTAACTAATTGAGGCACTAATTTTGTCATGTAATTGGCGGTCCAGAGCCTATTTTTACTTGATGAATACAATTTGCTAGCTTCTCAATCCTCTTAGAGTAATCTTAGGCTTTTCTTTTCTTCCATAATACTCTTGTACTGGCAAAATTTCAGCTCAAGGCATCATTCTCAAAATTTTAATGAGGATATTAGACATTTTTTCAAACTATAACACATCGTTTTTATATTTTATGAGAAATTTTTAAACTAAACATGAATCCTTATACATAATTATTCTTTGCTGCATTACTAATATTATTTTATTTAAAAAAAGTTTTTAGAATATAATAATTAGTTGTCATGGAAACAAAAATCAAGCGTATTAGACCAAATTTTAATGTCTTTCTCAAGGTAAGAATGGTGCATATATGGTTTTTACCAAGGCCTGCAGATGGTGGACCCCCTATTTCATCGCCACATACAGACACGGCTTTGCCTGTGTGAGACTTCCATGAGCATCTCTATCTCTCTCTCGCTATTAATTTAGAAAGTATTTTTATTTGTGGTGCAAAGGGGTGAGGAAAGGAAAAATAGATAAAAAAAAGTAGAAGAGGCCGCATCACTGTGGAAGAGAGCGAGAAGAAAAGGTATGACAAGGAAATGAAGGAAACCAGACAAGCCTTCTTGGCCGCCTTCGCTGCAATCCCCATAGAGAGGAGCAGAAGAAGATAGAGCGGAGAAGGACGAGGAGCCGTTGAAAGAGGGCAAAGGAGGAGAGAGATATTTGGCACGGTTTGTGTTTTTTCCTATTCTTTTCTTCTCTTGTTTTCTTCTTAATTCCCCACCTCTCTCTCTCTCCTCTCTCTCTCTCTTTCTCTCTCTCTCTCTCTCTCTTCTTACCTTTACTAGTTTTGAGTGCAACTGTTTGTTTGGATTTCCACCTCCGATTTGTTCTTTTGTCGATCTAGGAAGAGTCCTCAGGTGGTTAAGTTTGGATGTTTTTGTTATTGCTGCCGACGAAGTGATGTTGCAGAAAATTTAGGTACTATGAATTATTTCGTGATCTCTTTACCTTCTTCCATTAATTCCTTGTGTTTTCTTCCCTTGTCTTTTAGATTCATAAAGAGAAGACTCGACCTAAAATGATTAACCGATGTGCAATCATGCTTCTAACTATGTTGGGTACCATGAATGAATTTTTTTTTCCTTGCTTTGATTTCGACTGCTCAATGGTATTTTCCAGCTTCATCTTCAACAAGGGAATTTTTATTAACCTGTAAGCAAAGATGGCGGCGGCTTCGTCTTCCTCTCCTTTCTTTGGTATCAGAGATGAAGAAAGCCTCAACCACATAAAGCAACAGCAGATGCTTCCGGTTCTACCACCAACCTCGTCTATCCCGTCCTCTTCTTCCAATCTCCAAGTACCCGCTCCTGTTAAGAAAAAGAGAAACCTCCCTGGAAATCCAAGCAAGTATCTTAGTTCCATTCTTCCCCAATTAATATTTCATGATTTCTTAATTTGTCGAAAATTATACTATTCAATATGCACATGAATTTACTTCTCAGAATTCATGAACTTATTCCCATGAATGTTAAAGCTAGCTTCTTCTCTATCTCTCACTTCAAATATATATATTGCTTGACAACAATGAATGATGGAACAGATCCAGATGCGGAGGTGATAGCTCTATCTCCTAAGACACTAATGGCGACAAACAGATTCATCTGCGAAGTTTGTAATAAAGGATTTCAACGAGAGCAAAACCTTCAGCTTCATAGGAGAGGACATAACTTGCCATGGAAGCTTAAGCAGAAGAGTAATAAGGAAGTGAGGCGGCGTGTTTATCTTTGCCCGGAGCCAACTTGTGTTCATCATGACCCATCGCGAGCGCTTGGAGACTTAACAGGCATAAAGAAGCACTTTTGTCGTAAGCACGGTGAGAAGAAGTGGAAGTGCGATAAATGTTCAAAGAGATATGCAGTCCAGTCAGATTGGAAGGCTCATTCTAAGACCTGTGGGACTCGAGAGTATCGCTGTGACTGTGGAACTCTCTTCTCAAGGTTAATTAATTTAATTATCTGTTAATTATTTTTTTTTGCAGCTTTGTGTTTTTGAATTCTATAATGCATGCATGGATGAATGATGATGATGATGATGATGATGATTATAATGAACACCAATCAACATGGATTTCCTCGTCTTCTTCCACCTTTTAAAAAGTTAGATTTATTTTTTATTTGGATTAGGGTTGTTATGGGCTATCATTCCTGAGCTGGAGAGGGAAAAGATCGGGCGTCCTTTCTGGTGTGAGGAGCTAGGAAGGAGGAGGGTAGTGAGGAACTGCTCACACGTGAATTGCACAAGTAGCTGTGTGTGTGCGCGCGCGGGAGAGAGAGAGAGAGAGAGAATGAAGATTTTTTATAAAAAAATTATATAAATTTTTTTATTATTTAATAAATTAAAATTTAGAGTGCTATTTGATTTATTTGTAAAAGATTTTTATAAAGGTAACTTATGAGTTTCTGTGTATTTTTGTATGAGTAAAGTATTTGTGGTGATAAAAGGATGCTGTCTTTCTCCTTGGAAGGCACGCCTCTGCCATTCTCACTCATCGTTCACGTGTTGCCATGTAAGCAAGAGAGCAGGGTCTTGTTCTTTTATGGGTTGGCCAGTTGTGAGCAGGTCTTTCGCCTCTCACAGGTCCACCTTTTCATGAAAACGTTTAGAACCTTAGGGTTGGAAATTGTGTAGAGTCCTTACCCGTCTTCTTCCTCCCTTGAGTGAGAGAGAGAGAGAGAAAGAGCGAGAATTTGATTCCGTGAAATGTGAAAGAAATGGGATTTCTGATTAATGGAAATGGGAGGAATTGAAGAGTAAAATAGAAAAGCTTGAAGAATGTTGATGTGAGAATTGAATGTGAAGAGGGCTGCATGTTCTTGGTAAAAATCCATACACTTGAAATCTGAGGCTCGAGGTCTTTGAAAGACACTTGAATACATTGAATTGGGAATTGATGAAGAGGAGAAGAAGTTTTTCATGTTTCTTGCATAAATTCTTCATAACATTTATTGAAGTCGCAGTCCTAAAAATGGTGGCTCTTTCTTCACATGGTACAACTCCTTTTCAAATTTAAGGCAAATTTCAAGTTTATATCCTCCGTGACATTGATTGCTTCTTGAATGAAATGAACTTCTTAGATTTTCTACATTAGATGGTTTCTCTTCTTTTTTTTTTTCCCTTCAGCTTTGTGAATTAGTGAGAAAATTCAAAAACATTTGCTTAATTGATCATGCTAATTAAGCAAAAAAATTTCATTCTCTTCCTTTCATAATTAAAAAGATCTCAATCTATATGTTGTTCAAATGATTCAAAAACATTTCATTACAGCTTATAATTTTATTTTACCTGAACATTTACTATTTACAAAATGAAATTATTTGTTACTGAACTTTTGCTTGTTTTATGCTTATCTGATCATATCTATTTATCTGTAACTGTATTGCTTTGAGTTAAAGTTAACCTAAAATAAAAAAAAAAAAAACTTAGTATTTCATTAAAAAATGCTTTTTACTATTTACAGTGAGCAGTACTTTCTACACTTACTATTTACAGTGAGAAGTACTATATATACCCCTTAATTTTCAACATTTCAGCTTATATGATATGCCATTCATTAGAAATGTATTTTGGCATATTTCTTCTACTCTCTCTCTCTCTCTCTCTCTCTCTCTCTCTTATGGTTTTATGGTTTAAGAAAAGCTAAAACACCTAACTTAATCTGTCAATCTTATGCTGATATTCTACTTGCAAAATTCTATGTGGATTATTGAAGCCATTATTATCATGCTTTGTTGCAATTTGTTTTTAAATCCCTTTCTGTCTTAGCCTAACATTATCTCTAACTTTTACAACATAGAAGACATTATTTTGGCCAACCATATCCTTTTCTGCCATTCTTCTCTTCAATATCTGATATAGTAAACATTCATCTATTATATACAAACCAACAATGTTTGTCAAAGAATAACATTAATTTCTCTCGTAATTCTCATATTTCATGTCTCTTTGAGTTTAGAAAGTAAAATCTTGCTCATTAGTTATATTTAGATTTCGTTTGGGACGGCTTTTTTACTGCTTTTTAAAACAATTTTCTATGACAAAAATTTTAATTTTTATACTAAAAAATCGCTTTAAGAAACATTAAGAAAATCATTCCAAATGAAGCCTCAATTTCCTTCATCTTAATTCTCGTTTCCTCCAAATTTAATTAAACTTATCCATTATATGAATTATTCAATAATTAAACTTAGCGCACTCATATTATATATATATATATATATATATATATATATATATATATATATATATATATATATATATCAAAATATCTTTAGCAAAAGGCATCAAAATTCTTTGATTTTTAGTACTGTAATTTTAATATTTTGTTTGGAACAGTTTTTTAAAACAATTTTTTTATTACAAAAATTTGTTTAGCATTAAATCTTTATACTAAAAAAGCTACTTGAAAAATAGTAAGAAAGTTATCATAAACAAAAATTTAATTTTCATAAATCAAAAAGTTTTGAATACCTTTTTTATATGATTTGCATATAAATACCCTATCAAAATGTCATTTTTATTATACAACAACAACATCAAGCATTTATTTTTATTAAGAAATAAAAAATGTTAGTCCTATAATAATATTAATTTCTCATAATTCCAATATTTCACCCACCTTATAGTTTGTAAACATCATGCATCATTGTTTAAATTTTACTTAAGACTTTCATCTTCACCAGTACGCAACAATAAAATAAAATCTTAATCTTCTTCTTCCTTGCCTTGCAGGCGCGACAGTTTCATCACCCACAGAGCATTTTGCGACGCTCTAGCACAAGAAAGCGCCAGAATTCCCACCGGCATTACCAATATACCCAGCCACTTATACTCCGGCGCCGCCATCAACCTTGGCTTATCTCAAGTAAATCCCCACCTCTCCTCCCTCCATAACCAAGCCCATCCACCTACGTCTGCCACGGCTGCCGCTGACCTCCTCCGCCTTGGCGACCACCTCATCTCCCCTTCCCAACCTTCCTCCTTCCGCTCCGCGCACCCTCCTCCTTCCCCCAGCTTCTTCCTTTCCACCGATAACTTCCAAAACAAACCTCCCTTTCACACCTTAATGCAACTTCCCGATCTACAGCCAAACTCAACCTCTTCTTCGACGCCCAATCTCTTCAACCAAACTCCTCACCATCTACTCATGATGCAAGATCAATTCCCTTCCAATAACCCCGAGCCTTCCAATCTCTACGATCAAATGGGCGGTGGAATGCAAGCTCTCTTCAACACTTCACTACAAAACGATTCAGTTAATCTTCCTCAAATGTCAGCAACAGCTTTGCTTCAGAAGGCAGCTCAGATGGGCGCTACTTCAAGCAATAACAGCATTAAAGGATTCGGAAGCTCGTCTTCTACAAGGTCTCATGTAGAAAACGAGAATCATTTGCAAGATATAATGAACTCCTTTGCTAATGGAAACTCCGGAATATTTAGTCGACGTGGGGACCAAGAAGCTAAGTTTGGTGACTATAATGCTGGTTTTTGTCATATAGATGAAGGGAGTACTTATCATAATAATGGCTTGACTAGAGATTTTCTCGGAGTTGGAAACTTGTTAAGGAGTATGGGAGGAGGAATATCTTCTCAAAGAGAGCAGCAGCATCATCATCATGGTGCTATTGATATTTCTGCATCTTTGGATAGTGAGATGAAGCCAGCTTCTTCAGCCCGATCGTTTGCTAGTGGTACTCTTCGGTAAGAAGAGAAGTTAGAGTAATGGAAATAAGAGAAAGAAAGGAAAAGAAGTGGAAGCATCAAATGAATATCATCTGTAGTAGTAATGTTTTACGCTTTGTTTGTAAGAGAACTTCTATATTTTGTTGTTATTGCTGCTGTTCTTAAATTTATTGCTGTTGTAGGATCGATCTTGTTACTTCATATTTCTTCTATAGAGACTAACTCTCATATATAATTACTATTCTCTTCTTTCTCTAATGTGTACTTAGATATATATACGTTTATTTAGCCTTTTTGCCTGCTCTGTCTGCTCTAATTAGTTTTCCTTCAATTGCCTGATTCATCGAGAAGAAAAACTCATTAGAAAAAAAAATAAAAAATTTTAATGATTCAGTATTATTCAAAGGTTTAAATTAAATATTTTTCATGGTTGTAAAATTTTCCGTTATTAATAGAAAATTAGATCTGTTATAATAATTAACCTAATTTCTTACGCAATCTTTTATTTAAAGAAGCAATGTGATGTAAAAGAAATTACTCATATTAGTGGATCCAAATCCATTGTTTTCTCTATCATAAACCTTACTACATTACCACTTTTATTACTCACTAAATATTATTTTCTTAAATAAAGAAAAAAAAAACTATTACATTGCTCATGAAACTGTTATAAAACTGAACTCAAATTAATCGGAACAAGCATTATTTTTCAATAAACCTTCTACTATTTCATTAAACCTTCCACTATATATGATCTCAACCTCCAAATATCACAATATGAACAGATAGAGAGAGACAGACAAAGATATAGAGATAGAGAGAGAAAGTTGCATGAGCGCATGCTGCTCTCATGCACGTTTGTCAAAGACCTGTAAGTCCTGAGAAGTCGGAGAGAGAGAGAGAGAGAGAGATCTGCAAAGTCTCACAACTCAGCTGTGATTTTTCAAATGCTAATACTCATAGGCTGTAAATTTTCAAAACTTTTCTTTTTTATAGAGATTGTTAGTCAAACCTTTGGACGAAATTTGAGACTTATTAGCTATAAATCAGTTTTCTATAAAGTAGGATTCTATAAAAATTTATATTTTACGTTGACCGTATGACTCAACTCTGTATAGAACAAGCTCGGGCCATTGACTTGGTTGACCAAAGCAGCCCCACTTGGGAACCAAGCAATCCGTTTATCTGTGGCCGTTTGTGCGGCCTAGTTTGTCTGCTTCGTTTGTACGCGCTGTGATGCGCTCTTCGCTCAGACGGCGCACTGTAGAGCACACTTTTTAGCTGTGCGACTATTCCCTATATGAATACCTTTGTTTCCGTGCCATTTTGTCCTAGGCTTGACTTGGCAGTATTGGATTATGAAAAATATAAAATTTCTCCCATAAATAAATAAATAAATAAAATTATTCAAAATACTTTAATTAAAATTTATTCAAAACTTTAATACATTTGTTTTTAGTTATAATCAGAAATAATAATATCTCATAAATTTGCATTAGTGCTATATATATATATATACATATATATCCAATATTGCACTAATCTAAACAAGATTATAGGAACAGCAAAATTCATTATGATATTAATTTTACGAAAATATTATGTCACGATTTTTTTTAGAATTTATATATGCTTGATAAAGTTTAAAGAATGATTAATAAATCGAGAAAAAAAAAATAATTAAAGATATAAAATGCTTATAGTTTATATATTTTTAAGTTATTGTAAAATGAACAGTGTCTTCACATAATATTTGAAAAGAATTTGCTATATATAAAATAACTTTGATGATTTCAGATATGTTTAAGATGGTTATAGCTTTTATAAAGTCGATTATAAAGTTGTTATAGAGAAAATAATTTCACAATTATGATTTTAAAAAATAGCTTTACAATATAAAAATTTTTAAGAAAATAGTCAGAAAATAATAATAAAATAGTAGCCAAATTAAATTATGATTGTTGTTTAAAAAATAAAACAGTAAGAAAATTGTCCTAAATAGATCCTTCTGATCAGATTGAGATCTTTAAAATTTGGGTGAATTCATTGATGACATTCACCAAATAGCTTTGGCAAGCTACTTGAATGAATTATTTTGATAGCTTCAGTGTTCTTAGTGTCCAATAAGGATTAAAATCATGAATACTTTTGATGATTTCAACAAATTTATGAGGCCATCATATATACTTTGAATTTCATGAGCAATAGGACGTGTACGGTTCTAAGAGGAAACAGTTTTTTTTTTTTTTTTTTCAACAAATGAGTAAATTTTTTTTTAAACAGTCGATAGATTTGGTAGCACGAGTCACGTGCATTCTTGTCGGTACGGATACAATTATCCAGCAAAACTACAGAGCATTTAGTACTTCGAATTAACAGAGACTGACAATTAGTGAATTGGATTTTTAATTAACTAAAGCTAAGGAATTACTATTTGAAGAAAAAAAATATTTTTTTAATAAATTCATTGAAAATTAAGAAATTTCCAGTAATAAATCTCAACTTCGATCATTTTTAGCTAGACTTTGAATTTTTTTAATTTTAGTAAATTTTTTATCATAATTTTCTGTTAATGATATTTAAGAGTATTGGATGATACATGATCTTACTAGTAGGAGATCCTATGAGTTTTAACCAAAAATCTATGATAATAATGGAGAGAGAGAGAGAGAGAGAATACAAGCTTAAGTATCTATAGTACAAGTAGCACTAATTATAGAAAATTCCAAATGGTATGCTAGATTAAAAAAGATTCAAAATGCTCCTCTTCACTCTTTATTTATAGGGATCTAAGAGTCACATGAAAATATACATCAATAAATGAGTAAAAAAAGATATGACTCAATGACTCTACATACAGCCCTAGATACATGTCATTCTCTAACTAGCTTGAGGGGTTAATGGCCTTCATTGAACCTCCTTTCTCTGTCTCTGGCCTAGCTTGATAATGTCGAGTGAATATGAGCGAACAGATGTAGGCGAGTCAGCTACCTATACTTGGTCACCCATATGCACTCGGCATTATTAAGCTCATCAAGAGAAAGACAAATATGGTTCAATAATGATTATTTCGCCCTCCAGCCAACCCAAGAATGACATGTCTCTATCACAGATGAATATATTTGAATCCAACAGGAAGAGTATTCCCCTATCTAGCTTTAATGTTGTTTGTTTGATTTTTCATTTCCTGTTTGTATTTATCTTTACAGAACCTCTCATTTATTAATTTATCAGTGAAGCTTTCTATTCGTTCAGTTACTTTCCAATTTTCCTTTTTCTGAATTTTATATATAGCCACTCTTTCGTGCATATTATTTGTCAGCTTCATCTCTGACTCAGTCTCCCTCAGCTATATTACTTTGAAAAAATATTTGTTGGCACAGAAAAGATACTCTGAACTCATAAGCTTAGTGGAGAAAGAGCTAAAATCTCATATTCTTCAACGATAGAATTTACTTTAACTCTTAATTATGTCATTAAAAATGTGATTAGTAATAATGATTTTAGTCAAATAAGTGTAAATGTTGATCGAATGATTCAAAACATTAATCACTGATATTTATAAAAATAATAAAGGCTAAAACTTTATTTTTCGTAGCAAATATATTTATAATTTTTTTGTTATATTCGTGAAAATAATTCATATATAACCCACTTATTGAAAATATATCATCCAAATGGCCACTTGGAAAGATAAAATAATTGTTTATTATTATTAATGAGCATATTTTTTTTAAATTAATGGGACCAACAAAAATTTTCAATGAAGAAAATAATATATCGAAAACTATATATAACATGTGATTAGAATTTGAAATGATCTATGGTTGATGACTTGATTTCTTTAGTAAAAGACCTCTTAATCTTTGAAATGTTAATAATACTTTTTGTATTGAGTACAATTTTTCTCATCCATCCATTCTCTAATTTGGTCACTTATTGCAATAAATCTTTGTAGATTTAGGTTTCATTTGGAATAATTTTTTACCACTTTCTAAAATAGCTTTTTTGTACATAAATTTCTCGAATTAAAAATTTTTGTACTAAAAAAATACTTTAGAAAGTAGTAAGATAACTATCCTAAAAGGTGTGGAAGTAGGATTTTTAGTTAACTCAACTTTTTTTTGCTTCGCTGCCAGGGCTTCGCTCTAGCGCTTCTTCCAAGTCGTCGATCGCGATTTGCTGCCTCCACCGGCAGTCTTCCACATCTGGTGACCTCCCTCTCTCGGCCGAAGCTACGAGCAAGCCCTCTCTCATTCTGGCTTCAGTCTATCTTTGATGGTTCTACGTCTCCAATGGTTGTTCGCTTGAGAGATCCTGGCTTTTTAAGTGGTAAAAATTTCTCTTGCTCGTTTGTTGACGCCCTCTTAGGCGCTTCCCCTGTGGATGTCTTCCCTGATCTCAAAGACACATCCTATCGAGGGCTACTGGCTCTATGAATTTTGGATGAAGAGATTCTTGCTCTTGCTGCCCCTTTTGGATTTGCTTTGGTCGTTAATTTTCCCAATCACAGGCCTTTTTTCGATGCGATTCACAATTTTTTCTTCAACCTTAAACTATGCAGTGAGTTTTCAATCACCCTCCTGGATGTTAATCATGTTTTGATCAAACTTAACAATGATATGGATTACAAAAGAGTTTTTGCCCATAGATTCTACTTTGTTTTCAAATGTTATATGAAGTTGACAAAATGGTCTCCATTTTTGATATTACGGTGGATTCCCCTATTATCCCCATTTAGATTTCTTTCTCTGACCTTAGGCCCCATTTTTCTCTCCCCACATACTTCACAGCTTGGGCTCCTTGTTTAGTCGCCCTCTAAAAATTGATAACACTATTTCTATTGAGTCTCGTCACTCGGGTGTTGGTCAAGTCAGACATAACTAAGCGATATCCTTCTTCAATTTGGTTGGGGCCTGAAAATTTTGGTTATATTCAACATGTACAGATGGAGGAATTTCTTTATTATTGTGATCACTACAAGTATTTGGGTCACTTGAAAATCGAGTGCGCCATCCTTCATCCTCATTTAAGTAGGGATTCACAGACTAAAAATACTACTATTGTTGCAGATATTGTGCCTATTGAGGAAAATAATAATGGTTACAATAATATTGAGCCTCATGGAATTTTTCCATCTCCAGATAATGCTAATGATTTTGCGGTCAATGAGGGTAAGATTAATTCTATGGCAAACTTAGATCCTTCTACCAGATGTTGTGAGAATCAAGTAGGTTCATCCCCTAATAGGGATCCTGTGGAACATCGGCTTGGTGATAATGTGGATAATGTGACCTCTGGTGATATTGGTGAGGGGTTTCTTGCTTATGTGGATGCTCCTGCTATTTTCAATAATTGTGTGGATGTCTCGAACAAGGTACCCATAATTAACTTACTGGTTTTCCCTATCTCTGATGAAGTAGTTATTAATCTTGATGGTGGGAAGCATTTGTTGAAATTGAATCCTATAGATCCTATTGATCACTCCGATTGGATTTGATCTCAATCAGGTGATTAGTGGATTAATGGGAGGAATAAAGATGGTACCTCCAATGTTTTGATGGAAGATAGTAATTTAAATGTTGTGTAAGTAGATAATGAGGGATTCACTATAATTTTTGGTAAGAGAGGTAAGAAAAATAAAAATAAAGGTTTCAAGATCTCTGTTGGCAAGACTACTCGTTCTAATGCTCATTCATGCTAGCTCTTTTATTGATTAGTCCCCTTTGTTTGGTTGAGGCAATTTTGTTGGTGCCTTTTGTTGTATCTTGTTTTTTTATTTATGTTCTTCATTGTATTTTAGTAGGGACCTTAAGCTTTAGGTTTCTTGTCTTTCTCTTTGGTTGTAGCTCTTCGAGTAGCAGTGGCTCGAGGCCCCTTTTGGACTTTGTAACATTTTATTACTTTAACATGTAGACCCCTCGACGGGAATTATCCAAAAAAAAAAAAGATAACTATCCCAAACGAAACCTTACTCCTTAATTTTAGTGAGTTATTTAACTGTTGATGATGGATTCAAAACTATTGGGGGCGTGATATAAGGATTTTACTAATAAGTACATATCAATCATGAAGTGAGAAAAAAATAAAAAAGATAGATCTAGTTTGAAAATATAGTTTTGATGACCTTATTAAATTGATGACATATGAGCACATCGGCATATATTGAGCTTATTCTCTGATCTCCTATTTATAAGTTTAGTTTTAAAGTTTAGTACTACAAGAACATCCATGTATAATTACATAAAACAAGGAAAATTATTTAGATAGACTTGATAAAGCTAGTTGAGAAATGAATAAAATTTGTAGGCAACTCTTTATGAGTCCAAAGTTTAAAACTTTGAATTTCAAAAGAGCTTTATGACATTAAAAGATTAATATAATGGAACATGTTGCCCCAATACAGTTAAAAATGATCATTGTAAATTCTTATAAACATGAGAATCAATAGAAAGTATACCAAACATATATAAAAAATATGCCTCCTAATTTTCATAGACTATCAAATAGAATTTATTTAGTTATAGGAATTATGAAATCCTAGAAGTGCAAACCCCCATATTTAATTATATGTTGGATAAGAGGGCAATAAAAAACACTTTATTAAAGATATTAAATATTTTCTTAATTTGTTCCATACAAAGAGGAGGGGGTCTCAAATTTATTTTCCTATCTAGAAGGGATTTACATATAGGGCAACCACTAACAAATAGAACATTCACAATGAAAAAGAATGATGTCATTGATGATGATATAATAAATGTTGGAATTTTAATCCATAGGACAAAGACTACCAAATGATATGGAAAGCAACATGACATCAAAATCAAAGATGAAGATGAAGAAGCTATCTTGGGAGACGAGCTAGATTTTTATTCCCCCAAAATACCTAAGAACAAATTTCCAAGTGAGTAGGTGCCTAATATTAGTTAACACCCTCTTAATTTCCGAACCTCAAATGAATGAATGTCGCAAAAGTTGATGGCAATAGTTATATGCCTTCAATTTCTAACAAAATAGATTTTTCTTGGTTAAAACTCAAATATGAGCTTACGTGTTAATTTATCCAAAAAGTGATTACAAGTCTTTAAGGAGATCAAAAGCTAGCTAATGCTCAAGGAGTTACAATCAAAAAATAAATAGAACCTAAGGAGCCAATGGTCTCAATTAAGATACAAGATAAAAAAAAAAAGAGAATAAGAAAAATAGCCAAAAGGGAGGCAAGGAGCCATCACCCAAAAAATAGGCCAAGCTAAAGCCAACTTGGAATCCCAATTAGGATCTACAACAGACCTACAAGACCTACAAAAAAGAGGAGCACAAGTGAAAAAAGTGCATAAAATGAAAATAGAATAAAGAGCAAGAAACAGGCCAAGCTACCACAAGAACATAAAGGGTGCCATAGGGAATCAAGGGGCCATCATTCAAAAATAAACCAAGCTAAGGCCAACTTGGAATCCCAATCAGGACCTGCAATATACCTACAAGACCTGTAGAAGAGAGGAACACAAGAGAGAAAAGAGCGCAAAATAGAGATAGAAAAAATGTAAGAAACTGGCCAAACCAATACAAGAGTAGGAAGGCCATAGGCGAGAACCCAACCGAAAGCATGGGAAGAAATCTCAAGTAGATATAAGAGCAATCCATAGAGCACCACCAACAAAAAACCAAAGAGCCAAAATCTGAACCAAGAAAGGAGGGAGGATAGGAAGCATATCTAAACTCAAGAGCACTAGCAAGAGAATAATATAACCATGCAGAGCAGAGAAAACTCTGCCAGTAGAGTACAGGACAAACCAAGCAAATATAAGACTAAACCCAGAGCACCGCCAGCAAATAACCAAAGACACAAAATCTAAACCAAAAAAGGAGGGAGAATAAGAAGCACTACTAAACTCAAGTGCAGTTGTAGGAGAACAATTAGCACTAACAATAAAGAGTAGATAGGGGAGACAAAATATGAAATAGAAAAATTAAGCAGCCAAAATCAAATAAAAGAAATAACTAGCAGTAGAGAGAAGAAAATCTGGACAACACTACAAATAACCCAGAAGAATATGAAGAGAGAAAGAATATAAATAAATCCCAAAAAATAGAATGTAAATGGAGATTATTTCCTAATATAAGGAATACCCAGCTTATCCAACCTTACCATACCCCTGAAATCGTAAAGCTCATTTAAATTGTAATAAAAAAATTAATGAAAGATAAGGCAGAACTTGTAATAACCTGAATTTTTGAAGTGATTTTTTTTAAATGAAAGTTTTGAATTTTAGTGTCATGCCTTATCGAAGAAGAAAGAGAGAGGAGGGAGAGAAAAGGTTATTCAAAGCTTTGTCATCCATCAATTTTGTTCAGAGATAGGGATGTTATAGAACCTTTCTTGGCAAATGAGTTCCCTTCTCTCCAAACATGAGTGATCATCATAAAATAAATTTTATTAAGATAGTTCTTAATGTTCCAAAATAGCTAATAAATGTAAGCATTGGTATAAGTGTTATAATTGATTAAATTAACCAATAAAGAGTCAGATTCAATCTAAAGCTTGAAAATATTATGATCCAAGCAAAATTTAAGGCCCACAAGAAAATCCTTAGCCTCAGCAACAATAACTTTACATGTTAGAATGTAAGAAGCAAAGAAAAAAATCAGATCACCATGATGATATCTAATAATACCACCACAACTAGCCCTCAGCTTAGAAACAGAACCATTAATGTTTAGTTTAAATTGAGCCAAGGAGGGCTTCTTCTAAAGAACAATTTTAGAAAAGAAGCCAATATTTCCAAAAGTAAAATAGACTTGAAAAAAAGATATCCAACTCTTATTGCCTTCGAAGTAATTTGGAAGAAGTAAATTGGCAAATAGAAGTTGATAAATTTTATTCTTAAGGTTAATAATGATTTTATCATAGCTCATCTTGATGCCATGATGTTTGCAATTATTTCTATCAATCCAGAGAAGCCAAAAATTACTATAGGGACCACAATTAAAATATGATCAACAGCCTTTTTATGAAACCAATTAGCTAGAAGAGAGTAATAGTTAGTGTTAACATAGTTCATGTTAATCCTTAAGGCATTATCTAATAAGTACCAAACTTTAATGGCTATAAGCCTATTTATAAAAACATGCTTTATAAAAACATGCTTAATAGTCTCCAAGTTAGAACAACATTGACATTCAGAGGCAATGTAAAGGCCTTTTTAAGTAGATACTTAAAATCATGTCATTATAATCTTAATGCAATACAAAGATTGTTAAGGTAAAAATAAGAAAAGTTTAGTCTTATAATCCTACCCAATATGCATGCAAGATGTGACACCCTAGGATCTAATGAAAAGATTGAAAGTCTAAACCTATAATTTAACTCAACTACATACATAATCAACCAGACCTACTATAAAATTTGAATAATAATAAAAAAATAATGTCAAAATATTTCATTTCATTTCTCTAAAAAATATATACAAAAATCCAATTCACATCTATTCTATATATAAAAAGAAATTGTACTGGATTATGAAATAATACTTTAATTACACTGAATCAGATGACCCTAACACTATCATTTCTCTCACTCCATTAGGCCATTCTTTTTTTCACTAATGTCTGATTAGGTACCCCCCACCCCGCGCTCTCTACTAGGGTCTGCCCTAGCAGTTCATCGCGGCACTGCCATCGTGCTTTGTGGCTCGCATTGTTGTCTTCACTCTCAGGGAAGTTCTCTTCTTCCTTGATTCTTTTCTCTACATTTCCCATTGATTGTTTTGGGGGTTTTTTGGAAATTTTTCCACATTCAGTCATTCTTCGACTGAATGGTGATTAATCGGCCAAATGATCCAGGCTTTTTGAGTGGGAAATCAAAATCTCATTCATTCTTAAATGCTCTATCCGGATAGATACCTTCAATTTTTCTTGAGTTGAAAGTCATTACCCCTCATAGTTTACCCTCATTATAGATTTTGGAGGATGAGATAACTGCTCTGGCGGCACCTTTGGAGTTCTCTTTAGTTGGAAAATTCCCAAGTTGTAGACCTACTATTGACTCAATTTATAGATTTTTCTTTAACCTCAAACTTAATGGTGGTTTCTCTATTACTGTGTTAAATCCTAAATATTTGCTGATAAAATTAGTTAATAATTTGGACTATAGTAGAGAATTATCTCACCGTTCATATTTTGTGAATAATTGCTACATAAAAATCCTCAAGTGGTCTCCTTTTTTTGATGTGAATGTGGAATCACATATTATCCCTATCTGGGTATCTTTCCCTAACTTATGAACCCATCTATTTTCCCCTCGTATCCTTCAGGGATTGGGATCTTTGTGTAGTCATCCTTTAATTAAAAATTGATAATGCCATATCTATTGGTTTGAGACCCTTTATTACCCATGTTCTGGTTGAGCTTGATATCACTTAAAGCTATTCTGATAAGTTTTGGGTCAGCCTTGAAAATCATAGGTACATTAAACATGTTAATATAGAGGAGGTCCCCTCCTTTTATGGCATTTGTAAATATTTGGGCCATTCCAAAGCTGATTGCTATATTTTTTATCCCCACTTAAATGATGTTCCTGTTAATATACCTAAGCCGCTAAATAATGTTGATATAGCTACCACTAAGCTTATTTTGAATGGGTGTTCTGTTGTTGTTCCTCAGAACACTACCATGGATAATTTTAAGAATCTTGAAAGTTTAATAGGGATGTTAAGCCCTGATGAATTAGTCCCGAGGCTAACCAAGAGGAGGGGTGAATTGGTTATTTTAAAATTCATGAGCAACATGAAAGATCTTTTCAATAAGTTGCTGCGAAAACAGGTAAACACAGAAATGAAAAGATCAACCACAGATTTCACCCAAGTAGTTAATAACAGAAAAGTAAAGTGTAGAAAATAATAAGAAAGAGCACACCAGATTTTATAGTGGTTCGGTCAACTTGACCTACGTCCACTCCCCGGAGCCTCCCCTCTAGGTATTGCACTAACACAAAAGTGACTCTCCTTCTGCTCCCACAACAAGGTGGAGAAGCCTGTACAAATCTCCTTTCCACCAACCTGGTGAGGCAGAGAACCTGAACTCCTTTTACTTTCTCCTGAAGTAGGCAGAGAACCTGGACACCTTTCGCTTTCTCCTGAAGCAGGCAGAGAACCTGAACTCCTTTCGCTTCCTCCGGAAGCGGGCAGAGAACCCGGATCTTCTTGCGAACGATCCTCCCACAGAAAACCCCGACAAGATGAGAGACGATGAACGGAGAAGATGACTCTGACGGAGAAGATGACTCTGATCCTTGCTTCGAGCAACATTTATGAATCCCTCACAAACTCCCCCTCACAAGATCCTCTCTCTCTCTCTCTCCCAAGCTCTCTCTCTCTCTCAAGGTTTCTCTGGAAAGGAAAGTGGCAAAAGATTTTTCTTATTGGAAGAAAAAGAACTTTTATAGGAGGGCTCAAAATTTGCCTTAAATCTCAACTGGTTGGCCAATATCGTCCAGGATGATCTATATATCGTCCTGTACGATCAGTTCAAAATCACTTGTTTCAGCCTGGACGATCTGGCTCTTCTGGATGATTAGTAGAAAAAGTTGTTCAGATCGTCCTGTACGATTCTGCGATTGTCCAGGACGATTAGTGCAAATTCAGGAATTTCATCCAGTAGACCACTCTGGTCGTCCAGAGGAACTTGTGCTGGACGATTTCAAAATGACTTTATCGTCGAGAACGATATGTCTATCGTCCTGTATGATTAGTTCAAAAAGTGCCAAAATCGTCCTGAGCATCGCTCTGGACGTACAAGTGAAATATATTGGACGATCATGATCATCCCGGACGATCTTGTGATCGTCCCGGACTATATGATCGTATCAAATAAATATTAATTACTTTCCTTAATTACAAGACTAATTTATACATGATTGTACTAGTTCATTCAGGACAATACGTTTATCATCCGGGACGATCAGATCAAATCTCTAAAAATAAAACTTGCCTAACTTGATCTGGCGGCTGAGAATTTCTGATTTGAGCCTATCGTCCCGTACGATCTATGGATCATCATGAATGATCGGCTTAATCAGACAGTCTTAACTTGGTCACCCTAATTAGGGTTTTTGTTTTCTCTTGATCTTCCAGGATAATGTGAATATCATCTAGGATGATCTGAACAAAAAATAAATAGAAACTCTAATTCACTCAAGCTCTCCCCCTGAGTGTGTATGTGTGCAAAGTTACTTAGCTAGGGGATCAGTTAAATTACTTTTGACTCAAGAAAAGAAAAATATTACATTTAGACACACTTGGACCTAATCTTGAGTTAGCTTGAGTTACTTTTGATCTTTTGTACTTGAAATGGGTTAGTCAAGTAAAACAGAATGCTAACATGTTTGTCATCATTAAAATTGTATTTTTTAAAACCAGATTTACAACAATCTCTCTCTTTTTGATGATGGCAAATATTAGTGCAGTAGTTTAAAATAAAATAACCAGGAGTTAACCAATGCACATACAAAAAACAAATGTCTTTTCAAATTTCACTGAACAATTAGAACAGTACAGGAAAGCAATTACAACTGAAATAAATAACATAAAATAAGATCAATACATAAAAAAACTACTAGTCACTCAACTAACTCCCCCTTTTGACATTACAAAAAGGAGGAGGAACAGACACAATAATACAAATAGAAAGTAGCATAAAACACAAAACTAAAATGGAGGCGGATCCTGATCAGAAGGAGGAGGAGGTGGTGGCTAAAAGTAGCTGTGAATGGTGGCAAAGTGGGCTCCAAACCAGGCCATATCCTGGTCGTGCTGCTGAGCAGCATAGTCGTTGAAGCGTTGTAGATCCTCAGTGTGCTGCTGCTCCTGGGCAGCAACATAAGAATCAAATTGGGCCTCCCACTGGTCGAACTGCTGCACCAGATGATCAAAAGGGGATGTAATACGAAGGGGAGCGGGTGCATTAGGTGCAGTAGGAACAGGAACAGCTTCTTCCTCTTCCTCCTCAATATCTAGGGCAGGCTCCGGATGTAGTCGGGTACTGTGGAGTACATGGAAGGAATTGTTTGTGAAGAAGGAAGGAGGGACATTGGTAGGGACTGGATATTGTAGATCATATTTTGTCTCCAAAGCATATGCAATGATGTGTCCTAGAGCTAGATTTGGACGTCATCTATGGTCCGGATCCCTAATGGTAGTAAGATGCTCGATATATCTGAAAAGGAGATCTGTAGCATTAAATTCCCGGTGGGCCATGATGTAATAGGTGATCAGGGAAAGTAAAGAGGTGATGTGAATGTGGTCCCCAGCCTTTGGGATGATGGAGGAACGAAGGATACGTTGAATAGTACGGGCATCCTTAAGGAGGAAAGTGCAAGTATTGTCGTGGCAAGGGGCATTGGTATTTCTAAGGAAGCGATTGGAGACACTCCAATCATAATCAGGATCAGAAATAAGGGTGTGAAGTTTGTCGCCAGTGATGGAGAGTTGAAGGATATTGTGAAAATCCTGGGCTGTGAGTTCTACAGGTCACCGATTTACAAAGGAGTGAAGAGTGGAGTAGTCAGCGGTGATGCGAAGATTTGCGAAAAAGATTTGGAGAAGTTCAAGGCTGAATGGGAAGGCCAGGGTGAGGATGAAGGTGAGGGAGGTATGCATAAATAGATCTAGGATAGGGTAGGTAAGAGTGCGGGGGTTGATGATCTTGGATTGTGTGATTCCAACTTTAAGATATCGTTGGAAAGCAGCCTGATCAGCTTCATTTGGAAAGCGGGGATCGACATTTCCCCGCAAGGAGCTAGCACCTTGCTGCCTAGATCGCTTTCCACTAGCCATTAGAAATATAAGAGAAAGTGTGGAAGGAAGAGGTGTGAAGAAAACTGAAGAAAATTGTTGTTTAAATAGAAATCGGCCGAATCGTCCTGTACGATCGCAAGATCATCCAGGATGATATGAGTAATTATGACGGCCAGGATGATTGGTCAAAAAGGCGGTCGGGTCGTCCAGGATGATCGGAGATCATCCAGGATGATTAGAGACATGCGATCATCCCGAGGAGTCAAGCTGGACGACCGTTGATAAAAAGTATCATCCAGGATGATGAGGTGGATCGTCCGGGACGATATGCAATAAATGCATAGGACGGGCTGAATTTGAATCATCCAACTGCTGACACGTGGATCGTCCAGGACGATGAGGTGGATCGTCCCAAATGATGGATAATAATTGGTGCATTCTCAGCCGTTTGATTAGGATTAGGAAATATGGATCATATCGTCCAGGATGATTTAAGGATCGTCCAGGATGATCACCAATAATTAAAAAAACTCAGTCATTTGATCAGAGTGGGGACGATTTGAATGGATCGTCTAGGACGATGTATGAATCATCCGGGATGAAGAAGATCATCTAGGATGATTGTTGGATCATCCATGACGATGTGAAGAAACAGTGAAAAGATGGAGAATGGAGATGAATGATCAGGGATCCCAAAAATACATACAATAAAATGAAAAATAAAAGCAGAGTAAATAAAACTCAAAACGAGAAACATAGAAACACATAAAAACAATATTTTTTTTAATCGATCTGCTCCAATAAATCATAGTTTCCCCTTAATTTTGAATCCAAAAACTAATAAGAAGACGATCGACAGCGCTACAATCCAGAAAAGTTAGAAAATCAATTTTCATAACTTCCACCTCGGACACCTTGTAAATGCAAATTCCTTTCAATACAAAAATTCAATTCAAAAGAAAAAAAATTGGATTCGAAAAGAGATCCTTTCAAGCTGCATTTCAGAAAAATATCTGATATAATACTATTACAAAGTAAGAAATCAGAAATCAGGATTTTCAAACTCAAGCTTTTGAAAATATTAAGTGGCGCACAGATTTTTCTAAGGCATTTAACAATCTGAAAGGGAAGAAAGCTTGGTTTGGGCTCATTTTGTGCCTCTTTTTTAATTTGTTTGGCGCTTTGCGCATCTTTTAATTTTTGATACACTTTGTGTATCTTTCAGTTTGACGATATTTTGCATCTTTTCAGCTTTGGGCTCATTTTGTACATCTTTTTCAATTTGTTTGGCGCACTGCACATCTTTTGTAAGCTTTCTTCTTTTCATAATCATTAAAGAGTCTCAGCTGTGAAATTATTTTTCAGACATAGGAGACAACATAACTCACTATCTATAATAAGGAAGAGTAATTCACAAAATAAAAACCATACATCGTATGATAAGTGCAATCACTTGGTTCAAAAAATCATAATAATGACTCAAAACTTTGAAAATACTATTGATATGAGGTAGATTACTGTAAGAAGATAAAATAGATCTCTATTTCAAAAATCAAATTTTTAATTTTGAAGAAGATTTTTATCCAAAAGAAACAATACACCATTAAAGGAGTTAGAGAAAGAGAAATAATCATCGATGTTTCTTCCCTTTAACAGATCCAGTGGAATCAATCACTGCTTATAAGCTTCCAAACTAAAAAATCAGGCAAAAATTTTAATCATAAATCCCATTTATCAACAGTAGTGAGCAGTGATCGGATTTTAAAAGCAAAAAATAGTAAGTAAAAATCAAGCAGGAAATCGCATCAAAATAAATATTCAAATCAAACTAACAACAAGATTAAAATAAAAATCAACAGAAAAATAAAAATCAACAAAAAACAGATAATCAAATCAAATAACTAACTAATAAAAATAGAATGAAAAATAAATAAATCAGAAATTAGTAGTCATCAGAATCAAGCATTTATGTCAATCACACCTAATCTGGTCCTCAAAATGCTGAATGAGTCAAAGGCCAATAGTTTAGTAAATATGTCAGCCAGTTGATTTTCAGTTGCTACATGATGTAGCTCAATGTCCCCTTTCGTAACATGGTCCCTAATGAAGTGATGTCTTATATCAATGTGTTTGGTTTTAGAATGTTGGATTGGATTCTTAGAAATACAGATGGAACTAGTATTATCACTCAGAACTGAAATTATGCCCACATGTAATCCTAAATCCAAGACTTGTTGCTTCAACCAAAGGACTTAGGCCACACAACTTCCTAAGGTAATGTACTCAG
Source organism: Dendrobium chrysotoxum (assembly GCA_019925795.1). Lineage (NCBI taxonomy): Eukaryota > Viridiplantae > Streptophyta > Magnoliopsida > Asparagales > Orchidaceae > Dendrobium > Dendrobium chrysotoxum. The sequence goes on along the minus strand of CM034313.1, from coordinate 5,167,341 downwards.
CTTCAGTAGTGGAAAGTGAAACTGAGTTCTATTTTCTACTGGACAAGGAGATTAAAGACTGTCTTATGAATTGATAAGTTCTAGAAGTGCTCTTTCTATCCACCCTACATCCTGTAAAGTCAGAATCAGAATATCTAATAATCTCAAAAGAGGTGCTGTGCCTCGGGTACCAAATTCCTAGGTTTGGGGTCCTTAAAAATATCTACGAATTCTCTTAATAGCAGTGAGGTGGGATATTTTAGGATCAGCTTGAAACCTAATACAAAGACAAATACTAAACATAATATCAGGTCGGCTAGCAGTCAGGTAAAGTAGTGATCCAATTATTCCTCTATACTTCTTCTGATCAACAGATTTTTCACTTGAATCCTTATCTAACTGAACAGAGGAGCTCATGGGAGTATTGATTGGCTTGGCTTTGTCCATTTTATATTTCTTCAAAATGTCCTTAGTGTATTTAGATTGATTGAGAAAGGTTCCATCATCTATTTTCCTTATGCTAAATCCCAAAAAGTAGGACAACTCTTCCATCATACTCATCTCAAACTTTTTACTCATTATTTTAGAAAACTCATCACATAAATATTTATCAGAAGATCTAAAAATTATATCATCAGCATAGATCTGGACAATGAGTAAATCATCCCCTACTCTTCTCAAAAATAGGGTAGTGTCTACGCTCCTCTTAACAAATTCTCTTTCTAATAGAAATGTGCTAAGCCTCTCATACCAAGCTCTGGGTGTCTATTTCAATCCATATAAGACCTTTTTTAATTTATAAACATGATTTGGATATTAGAAACTCTCAAAACCTGGGGGTTGTTCTACAAAAATATCCTCTTTTATTACTCTATTTAAAAAGGCACTCTTGACATCTATTTGAAACAGTTTAAATTCCTTATAACAGGCAAAGGCTAGTAGCATCCTAATGGCTTCCAATCTAGCTACATGGGCAAATATATTCTCAAAATTAATCTCTTTAATCTGATTATATCCCTTAGCCACCAATCTTGCCTTATTCCTAACCACCACACCAGAATCATTCATCTTATACTTAAAGACCCACTTGGTTCCCACTATATTTTGATTTTTAAGTCTTTCTACTAGCTCCTAAACATCATTCCTTACAAATTGATTCAATTTCTCTTACATAGCTAAGATCCAAAACTCATCAGAAAGGGCTTGATTGATGTTGATGGGTTCAGTCATTGAGATAAAGGCAGAGTGGTTTACTTCATTCCTAAGTCCATGCCTAGTTCTAACAGCTTCAGAAGGGTCTCCTAAGATTTGTTCTTTAGGATGACTCGAAGAATATCTCTAATCTCTAGGTAAAGTATTTTGAGGATCTACCCTTTTCTCCAGATTTGTATTTTCAATCCCTTGGGTAATCTCCCCTACCTCTTCTTCTTCCTCAACTCTAGTCACCTTAGGATCAGATTTATCAAACACCACATGAGTTGTCTCTTCCACCACCAAAGTCCTCTTATTAAATACCCTAAAGGATTTCCACACACTAGAATAGCCTAGGAACACTCCTTCATAAGATTTGGGGTCAAACTTTCCTAAGGATGATTTCCCATTATTCATAATGAAAAACTTACAGTCAAAGACATGGAGGTGGGACAGGTTTGGAGTTCTACCCTTAATGATCTCATAAGGTGTCTTGTTCAGATTGGATCTAACATTCACCCTATTCAGCACATAACATGCAGTGTTCATCGCTTCAGCCCAAAAGTATTTTGGAAGTGAATACTCAGCAAGCATGACTCTAGCGGCTTCCACTAAGGTCCTGCTCTTTCTTTCAGCTATCCCATTCTGCTGAGGGGTCCTAGGAGCTGAAAAAGTATGACTAATCCCTTGCTCCTTATATAAAATTCCAAACTTCATATTTTTAAACTCTCCACCATGATCACTATGAATAGTCAAGATCTCACAACCTAACTTCCTCTGAATCCAAGTGGAGAAAGACTTAAATTCATCAAATCACTTAGATTTATGTGATAGAAATTTAATCCAAGTGAACCTCGAGTAATCATCAACAATCACAAAACTATAGATTTTTCCCCCTAAGCTAGCAGTGCTAATGGGTCCAAAGAGATCCATGCGAAGGACTTCTAAAGGTCTAGAGGTGCTAATGTCCTTAACAAAGTGAAATGAGGACTGGACTTGCTTCCCTAATTGACAGGCATCACACAGGTGGTCCTTAGTGAACTTAAGCTTGGGGATACCTCTAACTAAGTCCTTTTTGGTGACTCTCCTAAGAGTTTTCATACTGGCATGACTCAATCTCCTATGCCACAACCAAGACTCATCAGCAGTAGTTTTTAAGCAAATTGAAATATCAGCTTTAAAGCAACTTACATCCAGCATGTAGACATTATTGATATTTTATCCCTACAAAATAATTTTATCATTTAAGCTTATAATGCAGTAAGTGGGTAAAAATTTGATGTTGTATCCTTTGTTACAGAGCTGATTGATGCTCAGTAGGTTGTGTTTCAATCCATCTACAAGTAAAATATTATCAATCATAAAATTCTTTAAATCACCAATTATACCTGTACCTACCACCCTCCTGATGGTATTGTCTCCAAGTGTAACCTTGCCTCCAGCCCTGGCCTCCAGCAAAATGAACTGATTTGCATCTCCAGTCATGTGTCTTGAACATCCGCTATCCAGGTACCACATGCTCTCACGAGGTCTTGTGTGATAACACTCCTATAAAATCATCAAATGTCAAATTTAGGAACCCAAACAAGTTTGGGTTCCTTCTTATGAAAAGAAGAATGTAATATATGTGTGCTATGCTGTGAAACAGGTAATTTGGGCCTCCACACCCAATGTGTACTATGGTGACAGTGCAGGTGTGGGAGATGTGTCCTAACATGCCACAAGAAAAACATCTAACACCAGGAAAATGGTTAACTAATCTACGTGGGTGATAGTGCCTCTTCCTAGGTTTGAATGAAACATGCTTTGATGATTTTGAAATAGATTCTTCAAAAGGTGGAGGTGCATAAAATTGTGCAAAAGTAGGAGGTGTTTCATTTTTCTCAAAAGTACTGATTTTAACTTTTAGAAATTCATTTTCTTTCTTCAAACTTGTAATTTCAAATTTCAATGCTCCATTACTACTCTCCTCTTAACATGCCATGTTGCCTAATTCTTTAAAGCTCTTTCTAAATCAACATGTGAGATTTTCAATGAATCATGCTCAATAATCAGATCAGAATACTTTTTATTCAGTTCATCAAATTTATCAAGTAAAGACATATGATTGCTGTCAAGTGTGGAATGATCTTTAACTATAGAATCATGCTCTTTTTATAAATTCAGAAATTCTAGTTTCAGACTAGCATGAGTTTTCTTAAGCTTCCTATATGATGCATGAATTCTTTCAGACACTTCAAATAATTACTCGTAAGTAAACTCACATACCTCTTCTTGATCAAACTGTTCAAGATGATCATTAGCCATCAGACATAAATTTGTAGTCTCCTCCTCAGCTTCAGTCTTAGAATAGTCGGATGCAGAATCTGCCCAGAATACCTTCTGAATCCGCTTATTGTCCTTCCTAAACTTATGTTTCTCCTCACCCTTCTCCTTGCTTGGGTGAGATTTAAGTGTAGGACAATCAGCCTTAATGTGTCTAGGCCTCTTGCATTCAAAATAAACAGTATCAGATGAACCTTTAAAATTTTTATTGAACTTATCCTTGTTCCACTTATGAAAGTTCTTATGTTTCTTCCTTAGAAAGATTTTGAATTGCCTAGTGATTAAGGCAACGTCATCGCTATCAGACTTGAAAGTACTAGTATCACTATCGTTGGCCTTCAGTGTCATTATTTTCTCCTTCTTCTTCTCACCTGCATCAAGCTGTCTTTGGTTCACCCCTTGCTCGTAAGCAATGAGTGATCCAAGTAAGCTATCAATAGAGAAAGTATTCAAATCTTTAGATTCAGTGATTGCAGTTATCTTAGCATCATATGAAGAAGGTAAACATCTAAGAATTTTGTTCACTCTTTCATAGTTTGTAAGTTCTCTTCCTAAGGCATGTAAAGAAGTGATAATTTGAGTGAACCTCGTATACATTTTAGAAATAGATTAAGTAGGTTTCATGAGAAAACATTTGTAGTATGAAGCAATATGTTTAACCTAGACTGTTTGACTTCAGTTGTACCTTCATAAGTGATGCACAATTTATTCCAAATTTCTTTGCCAGTTGTACAAGTAGAAATATGCATGTAATCCTCAGATTTTAAGGACCAAAAAAATAGTTTAAATATTTGGCATTCAGTTGGGCTAAGTCACGATCATCAAAAGTCCAATCAGTGAAAGACAGTTCAGTTTTAACATTGTTAATTATTCTAAAAGATGGCTCATAGCCATCCTTAACAAGCATCCACATGCGATAATCTATAGATTGAAGAAAAGTGGACATGCGAGTTTTTCAAAAATTAAAAGGTATGTTATCAAATAATGGCGGTCGTGTAATTGAATAACCTTCAGCAGTATTACGATTACCAAGATTAGCCATGGATCAAATTCAAAAGTTTTTAAACTTAAATTTTTGAATCCCGCTCTGATACCACTTGAAAGTTCGATAGGGATGTTAAGCCCTGATGAACTAGTCCCGAGGCTAACCAAGAGGTGGGGTGAATTGGTTATTTTAAAATTCGTGAGCAATAGGAAAGATCTTTTCAATAATTTGCAGTGGAAACAAGTAAACACATAAATGAAAAGATCAACCATAGATTTCACCCAAGTAGTTAATAACAAAAAAGTAAAGTGCAAAAAATAATAAAAAAGTGCACACAAGATTTTATAGTGGTTCGGTCAACTTGACCTATGTCCACTCCCCGGAGCCTCCCCTCCGGGTATTACACTAACACAAAAGTGACTCTCCTTCTGCTCCCACAGCAAGGCGGAGAAGCCTGTACAAAACTCCTTTCCACCAACCTGGTGAGACAGAGAACCTGAACTCCTTTTGCTTCCTCTTGAAGTAGGTAGAGAACCCGGACTCCTTTCGCTTTCTCCTGAAGCAGGCAGAGAACCTGAACTCCTTTCGCTTTCTCCTGAAGCAGGCAGAGAACCCAGATCTTCTTACGAACGATCCTCCCACAAAAAATACCGACAAGATGAGAGACGACGAACAGAGAAGACGACTCTAATCCTTGCTTGGAGCAACATTTGTGAATCTCTCACAAACTTTCTCTCACAAGATCCTCTCTCTCTCTCTCCCAAGCTCTCTCTCTCTCTCTCTCTCTCAAGATTTCTCTGGAAAGGAAAGTGGAAAAAGATTTTTCTTGTTGGAAGAAAAAGATCTTTTATAGGAGGGCTCAAAATTTGCCCTAAATCTCAACTGGTCAGCCAATATCATCCATGATGATCTATATATCATCCTGTACGATCAGGTCAAAATCACATGTTTCAGCCTAAACGATCTGGCTCTTTTGGACGATTAGTAGAAAAAGTTATTTAGATCGTCCCGTACGATTTTGCGATCGTCCGGGACAATTAGTGCAAATTCAAGAATTTCATCCAGAAGACCGCTCTGGTCGTCCAAAGGAACTTGTGCTGAACGATCTCAAAATGACTTGATCGTCCAGAATGATATGTCTATCGTCCTATACGATTAGTTCAAAAAGTGCCAAAATTATCCTAAGCATCGCTCTGGACGTACAGGTGAAACACTGGATGATCATGATCGTCCTGGACGATCTTGCAATCATCCCGGACGATATGATCATATCAAATAAATATTAATTACTTTTCTTAATCACCAGACTAACTTAGGCATGATTGTACTAGTTCATCCAGGACTATACGTTTATCGTCCGGGACGATCAGATCAAATCTCTAAAAATAAAACTTGCCTAACTTGATCTGGCGGCTGAGAATTTTTGATTTGAGCCTATCGTCTCGTACGATCCATGGATTGTCCTGGATGATCGGCTTAATCAGACAGCCTTAACTTAGTCGCCCTAATTAGGGTTTCTGTTTTCACTTGATCGTCTAGGATGATGTGAATATCGTCCAGGATGATCTGAACAAAAAATGAACAGAAACTCTAATTCACTCAAGCTCTCCCCCTGAATGTGTGTATGCAAGGTTACTTAGCTAGGGGATCAATTATATTGCTTTTGACTCAAGAAAAGGAAAATATTGCATTTAGACACACTTGGACCAGATCTTGAGTTGGCTTGAGTTACTTTTGATCGTTTGTACCTGAAATGGGTTAGCCAAGCAAAACAGAATGCTAACATGTTTGTCATCATCAAAACTGTACTTTTTGAAATCAAATTTGTAATAAATCATTCACTGGTTAATATTGGTAATGTGGTTAGCCCGTCTGAAGATATTGTTAATTTGGCTAACGAGGGTAATATGAATATCTTGGATGTTATTCTGCTACTGCTCATATCTCTAATAATTTATTTATTTCTCATATTGTGATTTCTGATGAGCACCAGATTTGTGAAAATGAGGGTATTATGCCCTCTATTGATGTTGGTTTAGGGCGACAGAGAATTTCTAATGCTTTTTCCTTATCAAAAATTGACTGTAACCCCTTAGTTTAGAACCATTCTATTCATCCAAAAATTATTTTCAGTTGTGCTGGAATGTGAAGTTAATCAGGTGGATGTGCTTGAGCCGTCTATGAAAACTGTTAATTCCTTGGATCCTAATGATCCGTCAATGCTATCAAATAGAGCAGATGTGAATGATAATATTCCTCTTATAGATGTTCCCATTTCAATCATTTCTAATGATGCATTACTTGCTCACTTATCATTGAAACCAAAGTATACTTGTGTGGTTCAATCTGATTGGTTACCTGATTATCTCATCAGCTAATTGGAATGTTGGGGAGGAAAATGAAGAACTTGGGGAGGATTTTCAGGATCACTTTGGCTTTAATGTTGCTTGAATCGATGATGAAGCCTTTTACAAGGCAGTTGGTAAACGAAGCCGGAGAAAATCAAAAAAGAAATAACATTTTTCTTTGTGTTGGTTACTTCTTCCCTTGCTGGTGATGGGCTCCTATTTCAATGTTGTTCTTTTTGTTTTGGCTATTTTGGGTGGCAAATTTTGGTTTGGTTTGATGGGCCTTGGTTTGGATTGGGTTGATTTTTTCCTCTTCTATTTGCTGTTGGGTTGGTTTGTGGTTGGTTTGGCTAACTTACCTTATGGCAGATTGGTTATTTTTTATTACGGGTCTCTGTTAACTTATGTTTTTTTCTTTTTTTCTTGCAGGTGGTGATCTCTATCTGGGTTGTTGGATGGTCATCTTACACTTCGCTTCCTTTTATTGTTCATATGGCTGGTTCGTGTCCTTCTGGTGTGGGGGTGCTACTCCCTCTCTACTTCTATTTTCTTTTTATTTACCTTTAATATATCCTAGACAAGTTCTTAGGCCTTATAGGTTGTCTTTTTTTCTTCTTCTATATAGCTTCTTGTAGCATTAGCTGGCTAAAGGACCTTTAAGGACATGTAATTACTTTCTTTATTAATGTGTAGGCCCTTTTTTAGGGTTTTATAAAAAAAATGCCATTCCGTTTCTTGAAAGTCAAAGAAACATTATAGAATGAGCAACACTAACTTAATAGACTTCTATCACCAACCCATCAAAGATATCAATATCTAATTAAATTATTATCCGAGGCCTTTCAAAAAAGCATCATTATACACCTGGAAACTTCTACTCTAGACATAATAGTCAACATAGGAGTTAATACTAGACACTCCTTCAACTTCTAAAAATTTTCTTCAAACTATGGTGTCCAATCAAATAGAACGACCTTCTAAGTAAATCTTGTCAGAGGGATTGCAATCTGCAAAAGCCTCTAACCAACTTTCTATAATACAATAACATGCCCAAAAAACTATAAACCTCAGTTACACTTGTCAATCTTGACCAATCTACTACAGTTTGTACCTTCTGGGGATCCATAATAATTCATTTCTTACCTACCACATATCCCATAAAAGCTACAAAAGTCAACTAGAACTTATATTTCAAAAATTTAGCATACAACTTCTATTGTATTAAGGTCTCTAAAGTTAACCTCAAATGAATTGCATGCTTATCCTATCATCAATAAACATAATGATGAATTGATCTAAGTATTCCTTAAATACTCTATAAATCAAATTCATGAATATTGACAGTGCATTTATCAAACCAAATGGCATCAACAAAAACTCATGCCGCCCATATATAGTGTCAATGGTTATATTCACCATATCTATAGTGAAAGAATTTTTTTCTTTTCTTCTTTAGTATCTCTTTAATTCATTCTATTTAATTTATCCTTTATTTAATAACTAGATCAATAAACTTCTAAATGAGTTTGACTCTAGAGCTAAATAATTGCAATAAAAAAATAGCAAAAAATATAATTCACATTGTTATAGCCCATAATTATATCCTACAACCAAAGCCCAAAATAATATTTACAGTAGCTACACTGGCTATAAAAATAAAGCTTTAAGAACCTAGGAAATGTCTTAATCAAAGAAACAATTATGGCATAAGATATATCAAAGATAATAATCAAGAAATTAGTTTTTTAATCATATAAAAGATAAATTGTTTGAAGGTATGAAAAGAAAGGCATGTTTTCTTAGAAAATGTTAATATTTGAATTAAAATGAAAATACAAAAAAGAGATCCTTAATCCTAATAGAAAAGAAAAGAAAATAAATAAAAAATGCATCAAAAAGTTATAAATCGGATAAACATAAGTCGAAATGCAAGGAATGAGCAACCCATATTATGTATCTTTTATATAAGGAAAACTAGCTAAGGCTCTAATATAATGTGGGGTCTTCTCATATTACTTCTTCTTATCTCTCCTTCAATGATTTGGAAAATGGTCTTAGAGAAAAAAATAGAACTATGGATAGATCGTCCTTTTATCTCATATTATAAATGATAAAATTTTATTTATTTGAGCACTTAAGACATTAATTACTAGTTTAATTCTAATCAATGACAAGTGATAAATAATGGGATTTTATTCTACTTTAATAAGAGAGGTAGAAATTGGAGAAGAATGATTTTAATCTACTTTGATAAGAGAGGTAGAAATAGGAGAAAGAACTATCTCTAATAAAAAGTTAATCTCTCAAATAGTAGGATAACTCATATTAGGCGTCTTACGTAACTCATTATGTTATTCTAATAGCTGATTTTCTTTGAGAGGTGCCTAGATTGAAGACAAAGATAGTGATATGTAAGTTTTTATATACAACCTATATGGACTAGCTACCATCTAGTTTCCTACATTTTGGATTGTCTCACATATTTACATAGTGTTTTTTTAAATTAAAAATTGCATATATCAGAAAAACAACATAATAAATCCCTATAAATACTCATACATTTTGTTAGAGTTATTACTAGTCTAGCATAACACTATGAAAAGTAAGAAGGTTATGCCTTTGAGGGCACTACATGATAAGCATATATAAGGAGAAAATATTACTATCTTACTGAGTAAAATTACGAGCCAAAAGAGATTTGAAACCAATCAACATCAAACTTAATAAGAAGGAAAAAAATGCAATTCTAACTATATCTTAATCATAGGATGCCTAGAGATGAGCCTATCATAACAATAAATATGTGCTAAGATGATGATGATGGCTACCTAACTAATATGTGATATTCAAGTCATCAATTTCATTAAAATACATTCAAGTTCATTAATAAGGATGTGTCTCATTTAAATTACTATTGATAATAATTATTTTTAGCATATTTTATGACTTAGGATTTTCATTATTATTATTATTATTATTATTATTATATATATATATATATATATATATATATATATATATATATATATATATATTCTAATGAACTTAAATATGATAAGCATAATTCACCGTAAGGTGTGCCCTATCATTATAAGGTCCTAAGAGCAATACTCTAGAGAGGATTTGATGTTTTAAAGAAAGAGAAATATGAATCTCATATCCAAGTCTTAGGTTTCAGATCTAAGAACTAGGATATTTTATAATGCAATAATGATATAATGAAAAGGCTAACCCACTCCAAAATCTTAGATATTATATTTAAGGGTAATTAAGGAAATGATAGGTAACTCATCCCAAAGCCTTTCATTTATATATCTAAGATGATTAATAGCTTTAGGTGACCATATAATAGGCATAATCTATCCTGAGGTGAACTATTCTATTTTATGGTCATAGTATCTAATGATGAGAACACTCCACTCTAACATGGAAGTTTACATCAATGTTGTAAGGGGCTAGCCAGGTACTAATCAAATCACTAAATACCTTTAAGATCATCTAAGACCACTTAAGACAAACACTAATTAGTCTATAGTAAAAAAAACTCAAGTAGATAAATAGACTACTTGGGATTTATTAGGGAAAAATTGGAGTCTAAAGGGTAAGAAATCTAATAAATAATCTATGATAACTAAAATAATCTAAGTATTAAGCTATTAATCTATGTATGATCACCTTTCGAGCTAAGTAGAAAATTCATTAAGTGATTGAGGATCATATAAGACAGCTTAGGATAATCCCTTAGCTAGCTTAAAGGCTGAAGAAATTAGCAAGTTACTTAAACCAACTAATATAGACTAGATTCAAAGTGTAATAAGAGCTCTACTAGGTGTTGTGAGATCCTTATAATGATCTTAAAATATTTTTTGTGTACTTTGGATCTTCAAAGGGGAAAATTAGAGCTAAAGCTACTAATAGTCTAGAGCTACCCAATGATTTTTAGAGTTAAATAAGAGTCAGTAAATAGCTTAAGATCATTTGAGACAATCCAAAGCACCTTGCTTGCCAGATTAAGAACTAAGAAGATTGCTAAGTCACCTATAATAAACTAAACTAGGTCATGATCAAAAGTCGACTCAAAATGATACTAAGGTTAGCTAGGTCAATCTAATTCAAATCATTATCAACTTTGAGTTAAACAAAATAAATCATGTAGACTTTGTCTAACTATTTGACATAATGCAAAGCAATCAATAACTATGGTTATTATATATACCTAATAAATAGCCCATGACTTAATATGTAAAATATTAGCATTAAGCCAATGTTAGCCCAATATTATAATAGCTAAGCTTTAAATATAGCCAACATACATCAAGTCCAACCTAGGAATAACAAAGGGTCACTAAAATTTAATATTATTAATATTATTAATATTAATATTAATATTATTAGTATTAGTATTATATATATATATATATATTTAAAGAACTTATGCTATAATTTTTATAATTTTATATTAAATCTAAAATTAGTAATTATTTATGCTTAAAATAATTATCTAAAACATAATGATTTAACCAATTTTAAATTATTTTTTCTTGTTTATAAATCCATAAAACAAAATTTTGAGACCAAGATAAATAAATTTTGATAAAATAGTAAACATTCAAAGTAAAACCTCCTTCAAAAATTCAAGGTCATTGAATCTTGATCCAACAACCATGGGGCTATGCTCAGCATATGGATGGTGTGGAACCCAAAGGTAGACCTATTGTGAAAAGAAATAATTTATCATTCCATAGTTAAACAAAATAAGTGTGTTAAGGCTCATTCAAAACCTCTCATTGAACTCTATAAAAATGATAATAAGTACATGACATATGAATGTGTGTCAGTTTAGGATAATCAAGAAACATAGAAGGCTCTTACATGTTGCATTTCTCTCCATTTGGTACAATAACTGAAAGATTATCTTTTACGTTTGTAGAAATATATCAATGGTTCTCTGTCAAAACTATAAAAATACACTATCATAACAAATATATCCTATAAAACACACTATCAAAATAAATATATCATATAAAATAAAGCATGTTGATATTTATATTATGTATATTTATCAATTTTATAATTAAATATTAATCGAGTATTTATCGAGCTTATTCACGAGTTCTGAATCGAACACGAATCGAGCTTAATGTCGAGCTTGTTCACGAACTTCAAATGATGTTGTTCATGAACATAAATGAACCGAACACATTAGTGTTCAAGCTTGTTTATTTAAGAATCGATTATTTAAAATGTTGTTCAAGTTTATTTGTTAAGTTAATTAAACGATCACAAACGAGCTTTAATCGAACCGAGCATCGAGTAGCTCGTCGAATGTTTGGTTCGCTTGCAGCCCTAAGCACGAACAGGACGGCGGCAGTGGCACCAGCCAGACGGTTAAGCGCGCATGCCAGCATGGATGGGATGGCGGCACCGACACCGGCACCGTCCAACGACACTCTCGTCAAATGCTGTCACTCGACGATACAGCGACAGCGTCGACGGGACGGCGGCAGCACGGACGGGACGGCACAGGTCAGCGCGGACATCTCTCATGCAATTTTCCTGGGTTAAACCGGGTTAAGTTCGTGTTTCCGGATTAACCCGAATGCGACTCATTTTTTCAAACCCGAACCCGAATCCGTGAACCCGAACCCGAACTGTTTGTGAAACGAGTTCACCATAATCCGAAATTTTTAAGTTGGGTTCGAGTCGGATTTTCGAGTCGTGTCAAATATCGACACCCCTATCTTTATTGGATACAAAATTTTATATGCCATAACTAAGAAATCATAGATCATCAAAAAATATTTCTTGATTTATTTAATTTTGTTATAGACATTAAGTTGAAAAAATAAATATAATTTAAAAGCATTTAAAGGCTTATTATGTAACTAAGAGATTTGGAACTCCGGTACTTACCAAATGTAAAAGGATTGAAACTTGTGATGACTGAACAGTTCATGAGGCCTATACAAAAACAAATGATCAGTTGAACAGTAGATAGAATCCTTTTTAAAAGATTAGTTAATTCATGTAATTTTAATAATAAAAAATATACATCTAATGCATACAATATATCATCAAAATTTCATTCGTTAATGTATGGATGCAATTAAGCCTTCGTTTGGGATAGCTTTTTTACTGTTTTGCATTTCAGACCACAGCTACAATTTTTATTTAGCCACTTAGTAAACTTTTATGTTAGGAAATTGCTTTCTATAGTAGTTTTTAAAAAAGTTAATTTCTCTACAGTAATATTATAATCATTATTATAAAAAGTTATAGTCATCCCAAATGAATCCTAAGTATTTAATACTCAGTAACAGTACTGTAATACAGAATTTTGAATAGAAGCAATGAATAAATAAAATATAATAAGAGGAATTGGTATAGCTGTCAATACCTTTTTGTCTCCTTAGCTGTTAGGGTTTTGTGAGGGGACCCTTTGAAGCTTGGACCCCCCATCACATTCATTCATTCATTCACAGCATCCAATGGATGCAAGAACTTAAGGACATGTGAGCTTGGCTTGCAGTGTTTCTTTCTTGAGATACTTCACTAGTACCCACATTCTTTATAGATCTCTCTCTCTCTCTCTCTCTCTCTCTCTCTCTCTCTCTCTCTCTCTCTCTCTCTCTCAGAGAATAATAAGCTATGATCTGTAAATTATATGATTCAAATACATGACCATCAATTCTTCCATCAGAGTCTATAGATAAATTCTTCTCTTCTTTCTTTATTGAAAATGGAATTTGAATTTCCCATAATGTCAATTTTGTCATTTACATTTATTTCTAGTTTTATGGAATTTCATGAGATTAAAAATTTAGTGCTGTTAGAAAACTTATTTAATAAATAGCATCATAATTTTATTTCGATGTAAAATATGTTTCATAAGAAGAAAAAAACTTTATTATTTTTTTAATTAAAATTAATTCAAGTGTTTTTTTATTTATAATGTTATCTACAAAATCTTAAAGTGCAGGATGAATTTATTAATTTTTATTTTCAATAACTTATTAAATTTATTTTGATTTGATTTATCAGGCAATACATAAATTTATTAGTTCATTTTAAATATTCGAGTGATAATTTTATGTGAAGAGTATTTTGATGGCACGCATGTAAATATTTCCAATTTTAATAAAATGTTCATTTTAATAACTATTTAAAATTAATTTTATTTTTTGTGTTATGCTCTATTTTCTTATGATATTTTATAATACATTTTTATTTATTTACAAAATAATCAACCTTCTCAATATAAAGCTAACAATCTATAACATTATGTGCTTATTTCTATTTTTCTTGAATTTAAGATATTTAATAAATTTAAATATTTTTGTAATTTTATAAGCAATTGCAATAAATTTATTGTTATATGAATTAATTTTATAGTTATTTAATTTGTGCAATTATCATATAACTTATTAAAATTAAAATTTATAATATTATAACACCATGCCTAAATCTATGAATATATTGTATTTTTTACAATAATAGAAGTATCATGTGTTCTCATTTAGTACCCATATCAATATATCTGTATCAATACATCATACAGTATCATATCATAAGATTAAAAATGAGTCAAATTTGAACAGGTTGATTTATTATATAATTAATATTTTACAGTCTATTTTACAGTCTGATCGATTAATCAAATTTAAAATCAATAGTAATTTGAGTTGAGTCGAGTCAACTCAACTTGAATAGTTTTGACTCAACTTCGAATTCATTGCTACCTATCTAGTCACCATAAAAAATGTGCTATTTTCGTAGCATTTGGTAGTAGTTTTAATCGTTACTATTAGCGACGGTTAAAACTGCTGCTATGGAAGCCGTAAAAAATACTTTACGGAGTCCTAATCTCTCATACACCAAGCGAGCCTCCCATCATTTTTCTCTTCTCTATTTTGGTCGAGCCTTTTCTAGTCAATGAAAATTTTATTTATTTTTAAGGTAATTATACATTTTACATTATGTATTATACACATTTTTTTTTATGTTTACAACATTGCATAAATACACTCATTAATTTCAAATCTTATTGATTGCAAATCAATTTAAATTGTAATTGATTTTGAATTTTATTTTTTGTTTTTTTTAATAGTCCCCACTTCAACCAGAACAAAACAAGAGTAACAATAAAAGAGATAGAAATGTTCTCTTTGGTTTTGGAATCAAAAGCATGCCTGCACTGTCCATAGTGCATACAACAATAACAACAAGAAGAGTGTTTACATGTTGGTTGTGACAAAGCTTAAACTAATGTATTTGTTTCATTTGTTTAGAATGATGAAGAGCTCTTTTCGTGTGATTATAGCAGCGCATGCAGTCGCTCCAAATAAAAGTTAACCATTGTTGCTTCTGCTATATAAACTAAAACACATGGGTTTTGTTTCTTGTATTGTCTTGATTTGTTTGGCCAGTTCGATATGTGAGCATTATTCTTGCTATGATGGAAATATACTCCTACATTCGGTCAATAATGTGCTTTGAATATTCTTCTGATTTTATATACCGAGAGAGAGAGAGAGAGAGAGAGAGAGAGAGAGATGTATGTATGCATGTATGTATGTATGGATTACCAAGAGATCATACATATATATGAAGATGAAAGCCTGCATTGGGCAAGCTGACTAATACATTATAACTTCAAAAATGTGATTCATATGGCTGCCCTCCCCTAAGGACTCTCTTCCTAATCATAAATTAGAACCACCGAATAACAATTGAAGCAATATCCCTAGCTACTATCATCTTCGAGAGCTACAATATATCCTAAATCCTTTCTTTAAAACATTTTCTTAATGCAAAAGGTAATATTTTCATTTAATTGAAAGAGGGAACCTTAGTCGCAAAAGGAAAAAAATACATATAAAAAATGGATACCATAGGATAAATGCCTTCTCAAAATGGATAAGTCAACCATATTTCGAATCCATTGTAGAAGAATCATAAGATGAGGCTGTTGTGCAATGTAGGATTCTATCAGATAGTTTATTCTTGTCTCTCCCTTGATGCAATAAATTTTTCTCGAGAAAAATAGTAGAATTCATAGGGAAGTCATTTTTTTAATTTGATATCATTAGTGGTAGAATTATGTGTTGATGTGAATCATACACATCTTGATTCTTCCTTGTTGACCAGCTATATTTTGTGTTGTTTTGGCTACAGGACATTTCTAGTTAATACTTTACACCAGTTTTGAAATCCACATATGCATCATCAAAATTTGGAATGAATGAATCCAACCCGAAAATATTTAACAATCAAGTAAGAAAAATAATTAGAAATAAAAATTGAGAAAGAAATTGTTTTCACGATCTAACTTCATTTAATGGTGTTTATCATAAATAGTTCATGAAATTGGTGTGTTGTTTAGATTATGGGTCTAACTAAGATTTTGTTTGGGACTGTTTTCTTACTGCTTTTTAAAGCAGCTGTTTAGTACAAAAAATAAAATTTTTATACTAAAAAGTTGCTTTCAGAAGCAGTAAGAAAGCCGTCCCAAATGAAGCCTAAGACAATTGGTTTGAATTTGACTCAATAAATGGCTAGTAAATTCAATTTGACGAGCTAAGCTTGAGCTAGCTCTATTAGATTGTTGATTCAAATCTTCAAAATAAAATTAATATAAACTATATTCATATTCAAAATATTCAATATAAATTTGTTAAGAAATAAGAAAATTCTTAATTTTTTTTTTCTTGTCTAATTGGCTTCTCATTATCTATCCTTTCCCTATTTAATCTTTTCATCATTTTATTATTATGACTCATTGGATTATTTTTTTTCCATAATAATGAGTTGATTTGAATTCTTAAAATTAAGCTCAAAATCGAATTTGAACTTGAATAATTCACCGAATTCAAACTCCGGCACAGAGCAACTCAAGCTTAACTTGACCCGTTTACCCCTACAATTGGAATATATTAGGATTCTAAATATTTCTCTTCAACATTTTCTTAACCTTAAACTTTTCATTTTCATGCATGTCCTACATTGGAGTGCTTGGAATGGTCCTTTATTTAGTCTATGAGCAGACTTTATATTTTATGTGCCCTAGGCTACATGTCTCTGTGTTATCCCATGAGCCCTAAAATGCATTGAACAATTTGATTACTTTTATAATGATTTCTCTGTCTTCAAAATGTTATAGAAAAAGAATTAAGATTTGATAAAAGTATCATATATTTTTTTATAAGAAATGAAATAATAACCTTTTTTCTAGTTATCATATTATAAATTAAATTTTAAAATCAACCTGAAATAAAAATATACATTATTCTCTTAAATAAAATTATAAAAAAAAATTATTGCGAATATATTTTTAATGCATTTGAGCTTTGGTCTCACGAGCTAATAAGTCGATTCAGGACTGGCTCAAATTTGGCTCGTTAGCTCATCTAGCTCAGCTCACTAACCATTTATTGAGTTAAGCCTGAGCTGACTTACGAGTCGGCTTTACTCACTTACACCCCTGCAAAGAACACATTTAATTTCATTGAAATGATTCTTATTAAAATATAAAGATAATGCAAGAAAAAATAATAATTATGATAATTTGATGATTTTTGTAAGAACATTGAATAATGCACGATTATTTTCAACATTGGAGAGTGGATTATTAATATTTTTTCCCACTCACTCTTTTCCTATCTTTTTTAGTGTCAAAGCATTAATATATTTTATCGGACCATATAATATAATTTACATATTTAAAGAGATATATATATATATAATTTTGATGATAATATGTCAATACATTTCTGTTTTTGTAAAAAGAAAATTACAACTTTTGAAGAATATGAAATAATACAATTTGAAAATATTTATATGAAATTTGAAGACTTGTGAAGATGATATGAAAATTATTAATGTAATTATTTTTTTAAATCACATAATTAATATCACATGTCATGATTTTAAGAAAATAATAATGAAAAATGCATAGGCATTTTTGATATATATATATATATATATATATATATATACTTAATATAATGTGATGCGACATTGCTATGTATTGTTGATATAATTTTATCTTGAAAATTTTAAATTTCTTTCAATTAATGCACTAAATAAAGGTAATAAAGAGAGTCATAGTTGACCTATCGATCGATTCCATACTAGTTCCAGCCTCTCAATTATTTCTTTCGTTAAACAAATTCATGGGCCTACTAACTTGTCCACGTTAAGCCCATCATAAAGCCCAATAAGATAATGGGTTTAGGCCCAGTTCTAGCCTAGCCCGCTTATTAATGCAATGTCAATTTAGTTAGAGATTCATCTACAAGTACTATGATTAAGCTCTTCATAAAAAAAAAGGGGAATAAATAAATAATTAATGCTAACAAAATGAAAAAAAAAAAAATTTAGAAAATAAAATTAAATTATTCTTCTATTTTCTCTCTATTATATGGTTTTCTTCTTATTATATCAATTTTATTTGTCTTCTTTTATTTCTCACTGAGCAATATCTATCTTATATAATTTTTTTAAGAAATAAGACATTTATGATGGCAAAATTTATACACATTAATTCTTATAAATTATACTTTTTTTATTACATATTCTATCTTTGAATGTTTCATTATTAGTTATTCATTTTCTTCATCATGTGGAACATAATCCATCAATGATTTTTAGTGGCCTTTTTTCCAATTGTTTTGTCAAAAACTTGTTTATCATAGTTATCAATTGAATGATCATTAGAAATTAGCCAAAAAAAGTTCTTGAAGAAATAAAAAAATATCATCATTTTTATAATCATCCATATAAAACAAAGTAATAATAGATTATGGCTTCGTTTAGGACGGTTTTCTTACTGCTTCTTAAAACAGCATTTTAGTAGAAAAATTTTAATTTTCATACTGAAAAGTTATTTTAATAAGCAGTAAGAAAGCCGTCCCAAATGAAGCCTATGCTTACAAACTAAACATCCAAGGCATCACAATATAATTTTCATAACCAATAATACTCACGGTGAAAAAAACTAAATAAAAAAAAAACTTCCATTTAAAAAGTAGTTAAACATTCAAGCAATCCACAACACTTATAGTTCAAATGTCATCACAATCTTATATTTGAATAAATAAATCTACAAAATTAAACTATATCTTCATTCTCCTCAGTTGCTTCCTCATATTGATGATGCTCTTACTACGATCAGTGACTTCGTAGTTCAGTTTGAATTTAGGCTTGTAGCTCTTATTGCATTGCGAGCTTGCAAGTATTATTTTCTTCAATAAATGCAGCCATCTTTCCAAAAAAAAAAAAAGAATATTTATACTTACATTAATTTGTACTAAAAAACTGCTATAGAAAGCAATAAGAAAACTGTTCCAAACAAAACCTATAGCATGCCTAAGTTGGTCCATCTATTCATTCATTCTCCATAGTGGATATTTGTTCTTCGTCATGATTTTATTGAATACACAATAGTTGATGCACATTCGCCCGCCATCATCGTTCTTCGACAGCATTACAATTGCAGATCTCCATGGTGAACTTCATGGCTTGCTAACTCCTTAGTCCAGTAACTCTTTGCAAAGATAATCCACTTAGTTCTCAGAAATGTTCCTAGAAGTCTGGACACTTGATTTTCTGAGTATAGAGTCTCAATTCTTAATTTTTAATTTGGTCATATAATCTTATGACACAAATTAAGATTTCGTTTGGGACAGCTTTCTTATTATTTTTTAAAACAATTTTTTAGTACAAAATTTTTTATTTTAAAAGTTTTTGTTATAAAACAATGTTTTATAAGCATTACGAAAGCTGTCCCAAACGAAGAGAGGTGATATTCAGCTTTACTTTTATCAATTTCTGTCTATGCTTTTAAATTACATTGATCTAGATCAAATTCAAGTTTAGTTCTCCAGATTAAACAAATGAGCTTTCTTTCTACCATTTTGTTTTTTGTCCTTCTTCTACTGTTATTCCATAACGTTGATCCTATTTAATTTTAATGCCACTGGTTTTACTGGCATTTATAGCTGAAGGCTGTTGCTTGAATAATACGCTAACACTCACAGCTTTATGTTATGCTGTTTTCTGTTTAATTCTACCGGGAATTATTGGCCTCCCAGCACTCAAGATCACAGGATCCTTGCTTCTGTTGGGAGAAAATAAATGGAAACAAGCAATTATCTACATTGAGAAATCCACAATGAAATTGATGGGAATTGTATAATCTTACTCTCTTCTTACACTCTTTCACAGTCTTCACACTGTTTCGTACGCAAAACATAACCAACATTCAGTTAAAACTCACACTATGCGAAAAGAAAAAACCGACTCAGCTAGCCCACAGCATTACAACACTTCGACACTAGGTTCTCTATCCCATAACGGGTCCACTACGTTGTTGCGTTATATGCACAACATCTCAAAGTTAAGCTTTCTGTCTCGAAGGAGGTCCACAACACTATAGCGCTGTACAAACAACGTCTTAACAAGCTCGATCAACGAAAATTGAGATCTGAGTAAAAAATATAAAAAAAATTTTGAGGTTTGGGGCGCGCTTCGCACCCCAGCGACCTCCTTGACAAGTTCTACAGGCTAAATTAAGATCTGAGTCAATAGTGAAATCTGATTGATTAGTATAATCAGATTCAACAAAAAACTAACAGTTTCCTGGTTCAAAATTCTCTTTTTTGAAGACCAAATATATACTGTTCGTATAAAAATTTTTTTTGGAAGAATTTACTGGGATTTAAATAATGTTGTTAGTGTAAGAATTTCCATCTCAAATCAATGTTGAAGAGCTAATTCATGAGTATTTGTTTTTTTTCTCCATTCAAGCCATACTGTCAAATAGCTGAGTTCATTATGAACTTGTGGAGACTATAATTGCAGCAGAAGGCCAGCAGGCCACCCTATTAATGACCAAGATATCTCTTTGGATCTCGCAATAGCTAGGATCTTTATCTAGCCATCTAACTGATCAGAGGCCAACAAATACATAAATAAATATCTCATGAGAGATAATCTCTTCTTATAATCTTAAATATTCATTAAAATTTAAGAAGAATATTTTTTTTCATAGTTGTGAATTATTTTTTTCTTTATTCATGTAAATTTATTTATGTTGAATTTAATTAACTCATTTCACATATTAAAATTTGAGGGGGTTTTTTTTGACAAATAACTCAATGAAATCAAATAAATTTAGAAATAATTTGTTTGAATTGATTTAGGATTCGTTTGAAACGGCTGTAATTTTTTATAAAAGTGGTTGTAAATTTGTGATGGAGAAAGTAATTTCGTTGCATAAAAATTTATTAAAAATAATGGCAAAACAAAAGGTTCATTTGGAATGACAGTAACTTTTTGTAAAGGTGATTATAAAATTGTTGTGAAAAAATAATTTTTTTGAAAGCTATTGTAGAAAATAGTTTCCTAGCACAAAAATATTTTGAAAACAGCAAAAAAATAGTAGTCAGATAAAAATTATGATTACAATCTGAAAAATAAAGCAGTAAAAAAGTTATCTCGAACGAAGTCAAAAATTATGCTTGTGCAGGTTTGGATGGTCTTCCTGGGCAACCAGGAGTCCTTGATGCTCTTTGTGCTTGCTGGTGCCTTACGTTTTGTTGAGCATTCTGAGTCCTCAATGCTCTCCCAGCCCACTTTTCTTTTTTGTTTAATTTCTCTTGTAGCTGTTTCTTTCATTTCCTGGCCCTCAACTTAATTTTTCCTGTTAATGGGGTGTTTGGTATAGGATTGGATTCAATTTTAGTAGGATTTACTTAATCCTGTAAATCCGGATTTAGTAAATCCTAGGCTCATAAATCCTGAAAAGTGTTGGGTATGACAAATTTCAAATTCTATTAAATCTAGAGAAGTTGTTATGCGGGAAGTAAATCCGAATACAAAAGGGATTAGGATTTAGCGGGATTTATCGGATTTACGGCCGTAAATCCGTGAATTCAGGATTTAGGGATTTGCCGGATTTACAGCCCGCCGAATTGCGTTTGACTGGATTTACGCTAATCCTACTAAAAAAATCAGACAAATCCTATACCAAACACCCCCTAAGTTTGTCTGATGGGTCTTTTTTCTTTCATTACATGTATTTTTCTTTTTCATGAATAGAATGCGCTAACGCCCCAAAATTTCCCCCAAAAAAAAGTTAGAACTATTTGGATGTTAACGTTCAGATTTCTGCGCGCAGCTCGGCGGTTCTGAAGCCAAGCTTTCTATCCGCGAGGTAGAAGATTGAGCTGTTTGGCAAGAACAAAACTTGAGCTAGTTTCTGGAATTTAAAAGAAACAGAAGTTAGTAATGTGTCAGGAACTCTAATAAAGCAAAGGGAACTCTATTTATCATTGGGGTATATTTTGTTCTAGTCATAAATGAATTTAATGTTGATAAAAAAAATAATTCAGGTCAATGAACACCAACCCAAAGAGCTTGAGAGCCTAAGCTTATAGGCTCTAAGGAATTTTTATTGCGCATATGAGCTATATAAAAAAAATTGTAATAAAGTGAAGAGAGAGCTCAAAGTACATGTGGGGGAAAAAGCCTCTCTAGAGTGACCTTTTTTTTTTTTGAGGGGGGGGGTTAAAACTCACGGAAGGGCTTACATGTTAAATCTAAAAAATGGTTGCAAATTCTTAAAGGGATAGAAAGCCACTACTACTCATAGAGCTACATCCAAAATAAAAATAAACCTAATAGCTAAAAATTCCAACTACAATACAAAGTAAAAGAACAAAATAAAAATCTACGGGGCAGCACGAAACCACCACCCCAAAAGGAGCTAGAGCGGAGAACAACAAAGCAACCTAGCAGGAACAAGAAAAGCGAAAAGCCAGAAGCTACAACACCCAAGCAAAAAAGGGCCTCTAAACATTAGCCAAAACAAATAAAAGGAAGCTCAAGACCCAAACAACAAAACAAACCTGCAAGAAAGAAAACCTCCAAACAAGAAAATAAGTTAGGAAAGGAAAAAAGGCAAAACAACACCAAACAAGAACAGAAACAACCACATAACCACTAGACAACTAAACGACCCACCACAGAGAACGAATAAGAAGCAAGCCAACACACCTCCAAATAGGGCACGACTCAACAACCACAAGAAACAAAAGCAAGACCTGCTAACACTAGCCCAAAAGGCCCCAAACACCAACAACGCGCAAGACAACAACCAGAGCGGCCAGAGGAGCCAGAGAGAATGCCAGAACAAACAACAAGGACTAGCCAAGCAAGCAACAAAGAAAACCAACTAGCTCGAACAATCACCCCAAAGGCAGAAAGATCCAACCCTAACAAAAGAACTAAAAAAGGACTAAACATTAAAAGAAGGGTTATGAGGAGCTTTAGATCTAGAAGAAGTACCAACATAGTACTTGAAGTTCAGCACCAACTTTTTATTTTTAAGTTTCTTAACTTTTTTTTTCACCTAAAACAGTAGAAAACCATCATTATCAACTTGCACAATATTCAAATCAACATCATCCTGCAAATCATGACAATTACCAATGTTAACTTCCCCAACAACCCTGCTATCACCCGACGGATCAGGAGAGTTTAACCAATTAGAATTGTTAACAAAATTTCCAACAGAAAAAATATATTTGAATGCTGCTTCCCCAAACCCAAAGAAAGCAAAGCATAATCAGATAAAAGAGAACACAAAATATTAATAATAAGCACCTTATTAGAAACATCTAAAGAACCAAAAATATCCACAGGGTTAGAAAGATTACAACAATGAGTCTCATGTTCTATAATATGATCCCCAACAACATCCACACCAAAAACCAAGTTTAATGAAATACTAAGATCATTAATAGTAGAGACCAATATAGGAGAAACATCCATAACATAATTAATATCATCCGCAGTATTCTCACCAAAAGGAAAAATAGCTGGAGGAGGGGCATCAACCAGGGGAGCTAACCGAGAGGTTTCCTTAGCAACAATAGTCACAAGTTTGGGGATAAGCATCGCTTCCTTATCTAAGGGAGGATGAAGGCCAAAACAATCCTTTTTTAAATGACCCGAAGATTTGCAATGTTCACAAAAAGAAGAAAATTCATCCATCACAATATTTTGAATATACTTAAATTTTTCAAGCCAAATCCATATGCTATCAGGATATCATTTAGTGATATCCAATTCCATCAAAACACGAGCAACTAAGGGATGAGATCCAATCAACGTAGCATTATCGGTTTGTAAGGGAACAACCAAATAGTGAACCTAGCCACTGCAATATATGGGGAGAGAAAAAATGAGGCCTAAGAATAGGAAAAGAAACCCAAATAGAAAAGGTGGGGGATTCCGTAGAGATATTGAAAAAAGGAGATCATTTAATCAATTTCAAAAAATAGTTGTTAACAAAATATAAACGATGGGCAAAGACTATGTAATAATCCATGTCATTAGTAAGTTTTATCAACACATACCTTGGATCCAAGAGGGTAATCGAGAAATCACCCGTAAGCTTTAAGTTAAAGAAGAATTTCCTAATCGAATCCATAGCAGGCCTTCGATTGGGAATTTTACCGACAAAAGAAAATTCAAAAGGGGTTGCAAGAGCTAGAATCTCATCTTTCAAAATCCAAAGCAGCGATAACCCATGAAAAGTTGAAGATTTGAGATTCGGATTTGCCATCGAAGAGGAAGCACCCTAGAGGGCATCGATAAATAATATAGAATTAGTTTTACAGTTTAAAAAGCCATGATTATTCAAATGCACTTGATTAACTTCCATTCAAATAGCTCAGAGGTGGAACAATCAAGAGAACAAAACTAAGACCATTCAAAAAATATGCAAAATTTTGGAAATAGAGAGGACGACAACAATCAAGATATGTGAGAACTTCCCTAAGTGGACGGGGAAGTAATCAGCATACACGAGGAGATCCACTTCGACGAGGAGAGAGCAGAGCGAGCGGGATAAAATTATTCCACTATCTCTAGAGTGACTATTTGAACTTAAATTTATAGGGTTTTGGGCGCCACAAAAAATACTATAAAAATGTATTATGCATATATGAGGTGAATTGGTCTCATCGGAGGAAGTTGCTTAAGTACTAATGAAATCACCAACAAGGATGACAAGGTCTCACTTAAGTGGGTGAATTTGGTCGAACATCTTAGACAAAGTCATTGTGTTGCCAAGAGAATTCACCAACTTACTAGATTCATCAACTTATTGGATGAAGTTACTGATTTGCTAGAAGGGGTGCCATCTTGTTGGGAGGACTCATCAAATGGGTATGATCACCAACTCGCTATAAGAAGTCACTGGTCATACTTGGGGGTCAGCCGTCTCGAGCCGGGTAAGTTGTTATGACTTAAACCAGCGTGACTTAAAGTTTCTAATTTGTTTTCATCTCATTTGGTATTTATTTTTCTAGCTTTAACATAAATTAAATTTCCCTAAGCTTTTCTTGTGAGCAAATTATGCCAAACCTATGTTGAACTAATGCTACTAATAGCCATCAAAGTTAAAACTCAACATGTAGCACATGTTTTATAAGTTACTTTGTTAGATTCATGCAATTAGGTTTGACCTTTCTACCCAATTAACAAATGAATTCTTCTTTATTCTCTCAAAAGCTACATTACTCTTCAGCATAACTTCTTCGTGGTCAATAATATTTAGGTATAGAAAAATATATATCAAATTGCAAATCAAAACATTCAGAGGTAGAAAGGTAGATAGTTGTGGTCTTCACCATCATCAAGTGCATTAACACTAAATTGATATAAGCATCAATTGCTTATGTTTTAGAAAAAAATGCTAATTCATTTCTATTTAGTGGTAGTTATGCAAGCCTCTCATTTTAAATAGTTAATATTAAATGAGAAATTAACTTTAAATGTGTTTTTTAATTGCATAATTTTCTTTTTCTTTGTTATTATTATTATATTAAAATTTTGACTTTATATATATCATAATAGTAGAAACTTGATAAACATGACCTAGGTTTTTTTAAGTTAAATATTCAAAAGTTTGTTTTGGACAAAAATACCATCACTTTCGACCAAAATGTCAACTCATATAATATAGTGCTTTCCAACAGCATTTCATGCTCAAAATGTTGCTCGCTTTGCTAAGGCTTTGCCCTAGTTGTCTCCCCCATTTCCCAATCTGATTGCTCCTCTAGATCTATTTTCATTCGTCACCTACTTTTGCTCGGGTTCCCCTTGACTACCATTCGACATTGCTCCATCCATTTAGCGAAGTGTCTCTTCTTTTCTTCAAATTTTTCCTATGTTTCTGTGATTTTTCTTAGTTTTTATGTCTAATAAACTACTAGACCCGGGTTTTCTAGTTGGAAATGCAAAATCTTGCTCTTTCAAAGATGCTTTATCTGGATCTACAGGTTCTTCTTCCTTTCCCAATCTTAAGGCAACTACCCATTGTGGTTTGACGGACTTGTGGATCTCAGAGGAAGAAATTGAAACTTTAGCGGCTCCTTTTATTTTTTTCTTTGGTTGGTAAATTCTCAACAAGGCGAGTTAAAATGGATCTCATTTGAAAAAAAAATTCAAATTGAAATTATCTGGTGATTTTTTCTATTACCTTGTTGGATCATCGATATGTGCTTGTCAAACTTTCCAATGATTTTGATTATAGTAGGGTTTTCGGTCACAGATTTTACTATGTGTATAATTGCTTCATGAAGCTTATTAAATGGTCCCTTATGTTTGATATAAATGAGGAATCCATTATCGTGCCTGTTTGGGTCTCTTTCCCTAATTTAAGATCTCAATTATTTTCTCCTAGAATCCTTCACAGACTAGGCTCCTTATTTGGCAGACCCTTACAAATGGATAATGTCACCGCTCATGGCACCAGGCCCTCAGTTGCTAGGAATTTGGTGGAGTTGGATATATCCAAATATTACTCGAACAATGTTTGGATTGGCCTTGAGAAAATTGGATATGTGCAAAAGTGGTTTTAGAGAATTTTTCTTCCTTTTGCAATCATTGTAAAATCCTTGGCCAAGCAAAAAAAGAGTGTTTTATTCTTCATCCTAATCTTAAGAAGAACCATCCCATTATACTTAAGAATCTTGTTTATCAAACCACTAATAGTAATCCCAATCTCGATACCAATGTCCTGACATATGCTACTATCACTCCCTCCCTCCTTGTTCCTAATGTCCCTGTTAATACTAATGAAAATGCCATCATTACTTCTGTTGTCCAAAAGGCTGACTCTCCAATGGGTCTATAGTTTTACTTCCACGGGCAATATTATTCTTGAGATCTCACCAAATCAAAATGATATTGTTCGTGGGAATAATGTGGATGGTGTTTCTCCTGTGGATGGGAATACTGTGGATAATGTTAATGTTATGGGTGTTTCTTCTAATTTGATCCCTACTATTAAGGATCATGTTATGTCATTAAACTTAGCTGGTGTGGATGTTATTGGGGATCACATTATAGAACATGAAACTCATTATCTTTCTGAACCTGAGGATGGTTCAGGTTGTTTGGATGTTTTTAATAAGTTGCGTATTTTTAACATTTCTTGTTCTCCTTTATCTGATGATGCTTTGATTTCTTTGGGTTTAAAGAAGTAGGTTTTGAATGTTTTTTCTATTAGTAATTTTGTTGATAATTTTGACTGGTTGAATGATATGTCTAGTGTTAACAAGGATGTTGGGAAAGTTAATGTTGGTAATTATCATGATTTGCAGGAGGATGTTAATTTGAATGTTGTGCAAATTGATAATGATTATTTTTTTACTATTTTAGGGAAAAAGTAAGAAATTTAAAAATAAGAAAGTGGGGTTGAACCTCAAGTACTCTGTCAGTACTTCATCTTAATCTAAAGTTCCTCAAATGTTTAGTCCCTTTCTAGGTTTTTTTTCTTGGGTGGTGTCTTTGTCTTTGGGTTGTCTTTTTGGTGCTGGCTTATTCTCTTTGTTGCCAGTTGCTTGGGTTCTGGTAAGGTTCTTAGGCTTTTTGTTGTTGGTGGCTATTTCTAGGTCAGCTCTAGTGGTTGTTTAGGTTTTTTATTCTCGTTTTATTTTGTGGCGAGGGTTATGTTTGGCTATTTTTGTTTCCTGTTGTGTGGGTTA
This sequence comes from Dendrobium chrysotoxum, assembly GCA_019925795.1. Taxonomy (NCBI): domain Eukaryota; kingdom Viridiplantae; phylum Streptophyta; class Magnoliopsida; order Asparagales; family Orchidaceae; genus Dendrobium; species Dendrobium chrysotoxum. The sequence continues at coordinate 5,139,454 of CM034313.1, read as the reverse complement.
GCTGTTGGTGGGGTGGCTGTACTTTTTGTGGTTTTTTTGTTCTTTTTATTTGTCTTTGCTAATTTGGTTATCTTTATGATTTTTTTTCATTTTTATTTTAGAATTTTTTTTCATTCTCTTTCTTTTTTTTAGAAATTTCAAAAATTTCATTATGGGCCTAAAAAATTTTCTAGAAAATTCTAGAATAATTTTTAAAAATTTTGAACGAATTGGAGGAAAAATTTCCTCCAATCTTTTGAACATTCCCCCCACCCCTTTTTGTCCTATAAATACTCCTCTTGGGGCATCCTCTACTCAAATTCAGTGCCCCTATCTTATGTAGAAGTTAGAATTTTTCAGCCTTCCTTTGTTTTTTCCCCAATTTTCTTCTTACTTTAGAGGCCTTCCATTATTTTTGGTAGGTGGCATCCCCTACCCAAATTTAGTGCCCCTCTTTAGTGTAAAAGAAAAATTTTTCTTTTTTATTCTCTTTTTCTCTAGCTTTCTTCTTATATTTGAGACATTCTACTATCTGAGATAGGCGGCATCCCCTATCCAATTTCAATGCCCCTCTTTATATAGAAGGAGTTTTCTCCTCTTTCCTTTTTCTTCTCATGTGTTCTTCTTCTTACAATGGAGGCATTCCATTGTCTGAGATAGGTGGCTTCCCCTATCAAAGTTTAGTGCCCCTCTTTTGTGTAGGAGTCACAATGAGAGTTTATTCTTTCTATAGATAACCCTTGACAGAAGAATATCAACTGCCTCTTACATGCGAGAGTGATTTAAGAATATTTAGCGATAATATCACTTGAGAGGAGAGTTGTTGATTGTGAGTAGATGGGAAGAATTTTGATGATGTTTAAGCGAAAGTTCATCGACGATCGACGATTGGGTAGAAATTCATTAGCAGTCGACTATCAAGTGGGGAGCTAAAGGAGAGTGTGCTGCTAATAGCGGTCGAGTGAGAAGTTGATGATGGATGATATGAAGTAAAGGACCGACGATAGACATCAGATGAAGTGCTGGCGATGGCAGGTGTCAAGTAGCATTTTGCTAAAGATAATATGCACCTATTCTGATGTGTGTAGATATTAGATATTCTTGATTGAAGGGGTCAAAATAGTGTGCCATGTTAGTATTCTGGCTACACACTAATAGTGTCAATTGAGTGGAGGCCTGATGATGATGATCAGGTTATAATCTTTCTTTTAAGAAAAAGTTACAGAAGATGCTTCAATATGTAGTAGAGAATAGGTCACTTGAATCCACCAAGGATATTTGACCATTTTGAAGTTGTTTGTTGCTTAATGACATTAATTTGTACTAATGATGCCAATATACTTTTAATTTCAACTTCTTGTAAAAATGAATATATACTTGAACTTGATGTGAAATTTATGTAACTCCAATGATATTGTATATGAATTTCAAATTATTGTATAAGCTCAATGCTTATTTCTTACTTGAAATGAACTTATCCTCTAGGGTAATTTGACCTGTGTCTTTTGAGACTTTTTAGCCTGCCAAGGTCTTTGTATAACTATACCTTTTGAGGATTTTTAGCCTTATAAGGTCTTTGAATATGTGATGACCCTGTCAATCACTTACTTTCATGGAATCTTTATAGAGAGATTGTTATCCACTAGGAGCACTGCTTGATGATATTGACCTCTGTTGAAGAGGTCTAGAGAATCCTCCAATGATGTATGACTTATCCGAGATTATATGTCAGAGCACTGCTTGATGATGTTAACCTATATGGAAGAGGTTGAGAGAATCTGTCAAGGATGTATGATATATCTGAGGTTGTATGTTAGAGCACTGCTCATTGACATTAACTTATATAGAAGAGGTCGAGAGAATCCACTAAGGATGTATGACATACCCGAGATTGTATGTTAAAGCATTACTCGATGATATTAACCTATGTGAAAGAGGTCGAGAGAATTCACCAATAATGTATGACCTATTCGAGGTTATATGTCAGAGCACTGCTCGATGACATTAGCATATATGAAAGAGGTCGAGAGAATTCAATAAGGATGTATGTCCTATCCGAGGTTGTATGTCAGAGCACTGCTCGATGACTTTTACCTATAAGGAAGATGTCGAGGGAATCCACCAAGGATGTAAGACATATCCAAGGTTGTATGTCAGAGCACTGCTTGTTGACGTTAAACTATATGGAAGAGGTTGAATTGAACTCCCCTAGGATCGATTTTGCTTTTATTAGGAGGGGGCGAACGCCACATGTATCCAAATCAAAGGTAAAGAATGATCTATCCTTAGACTATTACTGCCTATTTGAGGTCGAGATTAAGACCTTATCTAAGGAGTATAAGTCCAGCTAGATATTGTATAAAGCTTAAAATTTATTGAGAGCATCATTACATTTGCTAAAAGCTTTATGATCCCAAGATATCATCTTGGATATTGAAAGTGTTAGAGAAATTTTCTTGATAATAAATATAATCAAGGTTGCCCCCCAGTCCACATTTAATTCTCATGAAATTGATACAGCAATAGTTGATGCCAAGGCGTTGACACGAACTACCTTTTGAGATTGGAGCAAAAATTACCCCCAGTTGGGAACCATGTTCCCACAGACGACGTCAAACTGTTGGGTCCAAGAATATTCACGGCGATAGAGAAATATATAACTTAACGTCTTAGCTTTATACAAAGACCCAGCATGCAATCAGATAAAAAGAAAGGTGTAGCATTCATGAGAGACACCAATATTTTTACGTGGAAAATCCTAAATAGGGGAAAAACCATGGGGCCTGGCCTAGTTTAAATAAATCCATTAGTATTTGTAGTTGATTACAAATGAGTCCTTTTTCATAGGGGAAGGCTTTGGCTTAATGTAATAAATATACATCATATGGAGTGCAATACATGGTGGGAATATGAAGATTCACTGTTGACGTGTTCGTTTGGTCGGAAGGACCATAGCCGATGGGTGACGGAGGTCGAAAAAATTATTGTTTGGCAACGGAGGTCAGAAAGATTATAGTCGGTGGTTGGGTGGAAGTCTGACGTTAGTCGGTGGCCCGGTAGAATTCCAGCATCCCTAGCAGAATCTGGTGTCAGTTGGTTGTCGGGTGCAAGTCCAGTGTTAGGTAGAAGTCTAACGAAAGTCCGACAATGGATAGAAGTCAGGTGACGGGCGGAACTCTGGAGATAGACGAAAGTTCGGTGTCGAGTAGAAGTGCGACGAATGTTCGGGGATAGGTAGAAGTCCGGCGATTGGAGGAAGTCCGGAGATGGACGGAAGTTCGACAATGGGTAGAAGTCTGACGAAACTCCGGTGATGGGCAGAAGTCCGGTGAAGGGTGGAAGTCCGACATTAGGTAGAAGTCCGACGAAAGTCCAGCGACGGGCCGAACTCCGACGACGGGTGGAAGTCCGGTTTCGGGTAGAAGTCCGACAAAAGTCCGGAGATGGGAAGAAATTCAACGTCGGGTAGAAGCCCGACAAAAGTCCGATGATAAGCCGAAGTCCGACGACGGGAGGAAGTCCGATGAAAGTTTGGAGACGAGCAGAAGTCCGGCGACGGGTGGAAGTCCAATGTTAGGTAGAAGTCCGGCAATGGGCAGAAATCCGACGTCGGGTAGAAGTCCAACGAAAGTTCAATGATGGGTAGAAGTTCGGTGACAGGCAGAAGTCCAGTATCGAACATAAGTTCGGTGTTAGTTGGCGGCCGAGCGGAAGTCCGGCGACAGTGGGTGGCCAGGATGAAGTTCAGCAGTCGTTGAGGAGGAGTCTGGTGGCAAGAGAGCTCTCTTCCTTCTCTTTCTTCTCCTCTTTCTCTTCTTGCTTGGGTCCCCTTCTTCCTCCTCCTCCCTCCATGAAGAATGAGGAGTCTATTTATAGTTTTCTGAGAGTGGCATAGCCAGTAAATAGGAGGAGGATCAAGGGTAAATTGGGAGTGGTTTGAATGGATGGCCGATGTTGAATCCCTTGATCATGAACCGTTTATTAGACATTTGAATATTTTAATGACATCAGAATTTGACAATCTTGGGCTCGTTGGATTTGTCTCATCGAGCTGCTCGATTTGACTATAAGTATGTAATGTTTAGAAACCGTTTAGTAATCCAAATTATGCATTGAACCTTCCAAATGCGCTTCGGGTCTTTGATTTGGACTCATTTGGGCTCGGATTGAGTTGAATTGTGTGTCGTTGGGTTCGTATTTTCAAGATGTTCAGTTTGACTGTATGTTTACTGAAATTGAAGTTTAGATGATCTCTGATTTAATTTTTAAAGATTCCAACTTGATTTTTTCTCGAGATTCATGCCCGATCAAGATAATTTTTTGATGATATATCAATAATATATATAACATTATTGGCAGTATTATCTATAATATATCAATACTAACAATATTCTTATCATGTATATCAATACTAGTAATACTATATGTAATATATCAACATTAGCAGTACTCTTATCATGTATCAAATATCATCAGTACAATCATTCACACTCTTATCATTAATCTGATATAAGTCAGTACATCATATTCATATATCACATCAAAATTAAACTAGTAGCACTATTACACTCTTGCATAACTTAATCATATCAATCATTTCAATATATATTACGTTGTAGTCTTAATATGTTAAATCATAATACATTATTTCAGCCCATTTTCAGTATGTTTTTTCCCTACTCATTTTACCCAAAAAATTTTATACATATATTTAACCAGTGATGATTCAATAAAATTATATCAAATCATTCAGAATGATCAAATCTATAATATATCAAAAGTTACTCGGTGAAAGCTTACAAAATCAGGAGATAATGCAATTTTTGATAGATTTTGAAAAGATAAATCTATAAAAATCAAAATCATTAAAAATAAAAATAAGAGGATATTTACTTATTATGAATAGAACAATTTTTGTAACAAGAAGAATAAACAAAAAAGCTTCGGAGAGCTTTCTCTGTTGTATTCTCTCTCCTCTTCCTCCCCTCTTCTTCCCCCTTCGATTTCTTATTCGGAAGGCTGTTCTGAGTGAGGGAGTGGGGGAGGGTGGTAGGAATATTTATAATAAAAAATATATATAAACACTGTTAGTGGCCTAGTACCGTCACGCTCAGACCCAACGTCGCAGTGCTGCATGTCGATTTCAGAGTTATTATAGAATATAGATACAAGCGACACAACAGTATTTTCTGGCGCCGCTGTGCTCTCATGCATAGCGCCGCAATGCTACTTAACACAGTGCTGATGCACTCTATTTCATACAGATATTTTTAAATTTAAAAAAAATCATATCTTTTAATTTTTACATTATTATTATGTTATTTAGAGATGTTGCTAAGCCTTCTCGTCCGACGAATTAATATGTTAGTTCATCTTTACATTTGATATAATCATCTTTGGCTTTAAGTTAAGATCAAATCCAATGAGCTACCCCTTGATTATATATGCAATGTGCCTTTGTAGAGCTTCTCGGGGGTCTTTTCAATTTAACATCTAAGAAATAAGTATGTTTTGATTCAAGGCTTATGAACTTAAATATACTTGAGTTTATTAATTTTTTATTTCATAAGCTTAATGATTATTTTCTTGAAGTGCAATGGATATATCATAAATTTTTACTTAATTTCTTCCCATTGAATTGATAGTTCTTTTCATAGTACAATATGTAACATCCGCTATAATTCTTTGATTTTAAAAAGATTCCTTCTTGTAATTGAACATGGAACAAATTAGAGCATAATGTCGTTATAAGAGGTAGTCATTGAATTAGATGTCAACTAGGTAAAGCTATTTGAAGGAGAAGAGTTAGCCACATGTTCTGCATATCTTGAATTATTTCTTTTAGCTCAAATATATATGAAGAATAAGATCTCACCTATTTATTAAGTTTAGGTAGATCATAAACTATTACTGTAATCTCCAATGAATGCTTAAGTATTGAAAAATCCATAATGTCACTATTATCGACAATGCGCAATTCATCTATTTCTATATAGTGTAGGTACACATCATCCCCTACTTCTTTACGTGATTGTCTGCATCAATACCTACACTAGTGGAATATATGAAGTAATTGACATTTCGTTATCTTCATTTGCATAAAACATCACAGTTAAAATATTCTTGGGAGTAATAGACACACATATAAGAGATTAGCCTTGAATGATCAAGGATGTCTCATTCAAGAAATACAAAATAATAATATCATGATTATTAGTAACTTAGTTAGAGGTAGACTATATATGCTCCACCAAAGTGGTGCATCATCTCCAATTTAAGACTAAATTGGTTCTTATATCTGCCTTTGTCATTTTACATATATGATCTATGAGATCTTCAAGGGAAGCATTTATTTATACAACAATTATTTGCTATTTTTTGGGAGAATACTCAATTGATTTTCACGTCTTTGTTCAATTATCCTTTATGCAATACAGTAATATTAATACTTAACTCACCTTTATAAAGTAATTGGTCAACATAAAAATTTACTATTATAAGAAAATGAATTTGAACCTGGTTCAAATCATGATAAAAATTGTTCAAGACATATTCAAACATTATCAAATATGATTCAAGCCATGATAGAACATGGTTCAATCCATGTTCAAACTATATTCAAGCCATGTTAACAGTGACTTTTTTTCTTTCAATGGGTGGTGGATTTATTATGATGAATGTTCTTGTTATCTGCTTGGCCTGCCCGATTGTTTTGCATATCTTGATGATTGTTGTTGGGAGGATTGGCTGTTACTTTTGGATGCATATATTAGTCCTGCTAGTTGGACTAGAATTATGGTGTTCTAGTTGTCTGATTATTGCTGCTATGGATATGAACTGTCTTTGTTGTATTGTTTAGAGATCATTGTCTTCTTTATGTTGATGCACAAGCTTGTGTTGTGGGCTGCTTTGATTTTTTGGATTTTGGCTCCTTATCTATCTTTTATTGGTTTTTCTTATTTTGCTCATTTTTGTACTTAGTCAGGGATCTTTGACTTTAAATTTTTTTTTTTTTGCTTTTTAATTGTGGCTCTTTGAGCATTTAGTGAGTCATCAATCCCTTTAAGGACTTATAACTTTTTATTTTATGGAAAAAATATCCACTGAAATTTCATGCACCTAGCCATTTAAAATATTTGTCCAAAATTGTCTTCATCAGAGACCATTTGAATCTATATGCAAGGCAATAAAAATAAAATCATGAAGGAAAAAAAATTACATCGAAAACCTCATAGAAAAGTTTCAAATCCATTGTTAGATGTGTCAGCCAAATTGTGGAATGATAGGATGTGGTTCTTACCACACAACAGGATACACAAATAGAAAGATATTTTAATTTGAAATAAATATTCAGGCACAACTTTTCAAGAAAATAAATAAGAGACATCTTTGTCTACCTTCTATCATCATGGGGCACATAAATTGACTTTGTTTGGAACAGTTTTTTTACTATTTTATAAAATTGTTATAGAGAAATTAACTTTTTAAAGTTGTTGTAAAAAATAGTTTTCTAATACAATTTTTTTTTAAAGCAACAAAAAAGCAGTGACCAAATAGAAATTAGAGTTGCGGTATGAAAAACAAAGCTGCCCAAACAAAGCCAAAACCTAACTTTTCTTTTACATTGCATGTTTACTCTAATTTATTTCTTAAATTATACTTGCATCTTTTGTTATTAAATGTTATTAGATATTACACTTTATTTTTTATCTGTTAACCTTCAATTTGATGTAAGTATAATTAAAAATAAAATAAAATAAATATATGTAATATTATTTTGCAAGCTAGGGAGATAAGTATGAGTAACTTTATATTTGTTATAAACCTATTTTATTGGGCTTAATGGCTAAAATTAATCTAATTACAAGTTAAATCTCAATCAATGAAGCTTTTAGCACAAATCAAATAGGGCTTTAGTGTGCTGATCTTTAGCTAAGGGTCTGTTTAGAATGACTGTAGTATTTTATCAATGTGATTGTAAAGTTGCTATAGAGAAATTATCTTTTTTGAAAGTTGGAGAAAATAATTTTCTAGCATAAAAATTTATTAAAAATAATAAAAAAATAGTCAAATAAATTATGATTATAATATAAAAAATAAATAATAAAAAAATAATCTCAAATGAAATATAAATCAAGTTAAATGCTTTGTTAATGATTTTATGCTCCCGTTATTTTCTTGAACCCCAAAATACAGGGACAGAGCAAAGGCCTAATTTGACATGGAAGATGGAACCAATTTTATATTATTATACCACACAGTTGAACCATATATAGTAAGTACAATCATACTATCATGTCATAGCCAACATTCAGACAACATTTGCAGGCTTTATTTTTTGTTTTTTAAGCCTTTAAAATATTTGTTTTTATTTTATTTCTTAAAGGAAGATAAATATTTAAATAATTTATTAAAAAGTATTATTAAAAATTAATAAATTAACACAATCAAGTATGAGGTGATGATAAAGGGAAAATCTTCCTTTGCTAAAGCGTATATTCTCACATTTGCAGGCCTTTTACTTCCTCTCTGTATAAAAAACCACTTGTTCATATATTTATTTTATAATTATAATATTTGATATAAATGAATAAATAATATTTTTTGAACAAAAAAAAAGAGGCATGGTTAGAATTTAAATTTGAAAGTCATAAAAATGAATAATTAGTCATAAAGAAATTTTATGAAATATATATGTATATATATAATTATTTTTTAAGGAAAAGTTTATTTGAACTTTTTTTTTGTTACTAACTCTTTAAATGAAAAAAATAAGAAGTAAAGATCTCCATCAACAATCTAAGAAGAACTTCAAGGTCTATCTGATAAATTTTATAATAATTTTGCTGATTGAAGAAATATGGCTTATAATAGATTAGATTAGAAGTGCCATTTTCATGTGATCTTTTAGAAATTAATTCCATTTAAATCAATTTAGATGTTCTTTTATGTATGTTCAAATTAATTAACTTTTCTTTTTTATGAAGGAAAAATAAATATCATTAATAAATTTTAATTACAAAAAAGAGGTTTTACGAGGTGATGCAAAATAGTTATGCAAGTTATGATGAGAAAAAAGAATTAAAAAGGCTTAAGAGCTAGCTATGCTTTGTACCACATTAAAAAGTGTCATAAAGCTCATTAAAATTTGACGAGGGCGCATCATGTGTTTTTTTTTCTTTCATGTTATTTCATTTATAGGAGGGTTGGATGAAGATGTCAACATTCATCGGAGGAATATTATCCTCAAATATGATGAATAAAGCTGCAAAAATTTAAGCTACTAGAGCATATATGGATAAATTTTGAAGAGAACTGCTAGAATTAGAAATTAAAATTTTGGTGAGGGTAGGATTGAACGCACAATCAGTATAATTAAGAATATTGAAAGCAGAGACCTCTAAGATGTTGTGATCCTCTGGTTCTATATTTAGAGGTCAGAGATATTATCTATCATTGAAATGTTGCTTTGTTTGTTCTACAACTTAGGAATTTGCTGATGATATGAGAAAGAATGAAGACAGCTTACATGGTGAAATTACCAACAAAATATGGGTTTGAGTTGGCATTCTTTGAAATTTGAACAATCAAATTTGTGTTATTTGAGGAGGTGTTAATATTCTATCATTTAAAATCCAATAGAAGACTTTGGTAGAGGAAATTTGAAGAAGTAGCACTAATATCAAGCTTATTAGCTCGCACATATGGGGAGTGACAAGCAATAAGTCAACATGAGGAATAATGAGCATTGCAATACGGCTTCATTTGAGACAGCTTTTGTATTGATTTCTAAATTGGCCTTCTAGTAAAAAAATTTCTTGAAATAAAATTTTTTGAACTATGAAGCAATTTTCGAAAACAGTAAGAAAATTGTACCAACGAAATCTTATTCTCCTTAATCAAACCATTTAATATGATACATTATTATCACATAATCTCATATTTATAGAGTAAAAATGGATACAGTAAATGAACTGTGGATTGATTCTCCATATCATGTAAACTTTTTTTTTTTTTGGTAAGAAGTTTTTCAAATCTTGTTGGAGTTTAGCAGTGAAAAGGTCCATCATTTTTTTCATTTAAATATGCCAAAAAAATATAAGCAGTGCTATGATTTGAATTTTTAAATCTATTAACTTTTACGTCTATTATTATTTCTCTCCACATTTATTTTAAATAAAACTATTTCACACCCATCATTATTATTATTATTATTTCCCCTTATAAATGAAAAGCTTCCCTGCAAAGAACGAGGCATGATGTGAGCATAGTATACAACCTATAGAATTCAGGTAGCTATGCTAGTTTTTAGGGTTTGAAGTGAGATGCAAAGAAAAAGGAGAAAACATAAAAATAAAAATAAAATAAGCCAAAAGAAAGACAAAGTAGCGGACAGCAGCAGCGTGCATGCAGCAGTTTCTTGTTGTTTATTGCTCACTTTATTCTAAGTAGTTTTTTTTGGTGGGTGTCTCTTCTAGGTCAGTTAATTATTCGTCACGCCGTCAAGCATCCTTTTAGGGGTGACAGCGGGTGGATACTCTGTCCCCGCCCCTAAAAAAAAAAAAACTTTCCTCCAAATAAGCATTTACTTCTTTTAGCACGCATGAGATTTTCACCCCCTTTCTATAGCTCTCTTTGTACTGGCAGTTCTTTTTGGTTTATTAGTTGGGAGATTTGGTTACTAATTAAGAGGTTTTAAGTTTGAAATTTGTATATGTTATTTGTATATGAGCTTGTCTTAATTGCTCAAATGTCTCAAAAAAAAAAATAAAAAAAGCTCTCTGTAATCTTTTTCTGTAATAGGACACGGGAATTTCAGCCGCTTATGATTGAAAGAACTTCAAAGCAATAGATATGAAAAAAATAATTATTATTATATAATTAATATGTTGTTAAGATCCTTTCTAAGGTGAACGGTGAAAATGAATGTTGTTGGAGGTATTTGCTTCAATTGGAGTTCAAAGAGTTGTTATTATTTCTATATTTTAGATAGAACATACATAATATTTAGTGAATATAATAAATAAACAAATAATGATAATAAGTATTACATCAACAATTGTATAATACCTATAGAGAGATGGAAAACATGTACATATACACTTTTAACTTGAAGATAAATAGAGGGAGAGAGAGAGAGTTCAATCACTATCATTTATTAATAATTTTAAATATATAAAATTTAAATAATATTTAACAGCTTCAATATAAAAATTAAGAATTGAGAAAGAGATATTGATCTATTTAAATCTCAATCAACTAAGCATGTAAATGAATGATACAAAATACGTGAATAAGAGTTGTTGCGGGCTAGAATATACGCGGCGATAGAGTTGTAATTTTAAGTCTTAGCGTTGCACGGATATCCAGCTTACGCACAGAGAAGACAAGATTTTTTATGTGGAAAACCCTTAAAAGGGGAAAAATCACGAGGCCTAGCCCAGTTGAAAATGATTTCACTAGAATTTGAGTTGGTTACAATGGGCTGACTCGCCTGCAAGGACGATCAGACCGGGTGTCGGGTGATGATCTGGCAGAACTTCAGGCCTCAGATAGTAGTCTGGCAGAACTCTGGGCTTTGTGTGATGATTCGACTAAGATGAGGGCCTCCGACCGTGGTTCGTTGAAGGCGAGGGCCTCCGGCAGTGGTCCAGTGAAGGTGAGGGCCTTGGGCGGTGATCTGGCTAAGGTGAGGGCCTCCAGGGGTGGTCCGGCGAGGGTGAGGGCCTCCGGTGTTGGTCCGGCGAAACTCCGACGGTGGTGCGGCAGAACTCCAGCAGTGGTCGAGGAGGAGCTAGGCGGCTGGAGTTTTCTTCCTTCTCTTCCTTCTTCTCTCTTGGCTTCGATCTCTCCCTCTTCCTCCTCTTGCTTCCCCGTCCCCTCTTAAGAGAAATGAGGGGCTATTTATAGTTTTTTGAGAATGGCATGATCCGTAAATAGGAGGAGGATCAAGGGCAAATGTGGAGTGGTTTGGATGGACGGCTGATGTTGAATCTCTTGATCGTGGACCGTTTATCAGGCATCTGAAGGTCTTAATGATATTGGAATTCGGCAATCTTTGGCTCGTTGGATTCGTCCCGTCGACCCGCTCGATTTGACTATAAGCATGTCATGTTTGAAAACCGTTTGGTAAACCAAATTATGGTTTGAACTTTCCAAATATGCTTCGAGGCCTTAATTTGGACTCGGATTGAGTTGACTTTGGTGTCGTTGGGTTCGTATTTCTGAGACGTTCAATTTGACTAGAAGTTTGCTGAAATCGGAGTTCATATGATCTCCGAATTAATTTTTGAAGTTTTCAACATGATTTTTGCCTCAAGATTCGTGCCCGAACAAGATACTTTTTTGATGGTATATCAAGAGTTTTTTATTTTTTTAAAGATATAATAGTCTCTCTCTCTCTCTCTCTCTCTCTCTCTCTCAACAAGTCAATTAAAGTTTAAATTATTACCAAACAAGCTTCTATTTGCATACTCAGCTGATCTTGGTCTGTTAGTTGAGAGTTTTGACTACAAACCAAAATGTCTGGAGTTCGAGTCTTGCGTATGTGATGTGTGTATGAATTTGCCTTAATTGACTTCAATGTGACCCCAAAAAAACTTTTATTTACATGATCACAGGCAATCTTCTAGTTTTAAGATCACATGCAACGTAATCACAAAACATTCCATTTTTATGAGAGCATATGAAAATAGTAAATGATTAATTGTGATTTTCAAAATACATATCAGCCTTATATAAATGTTGTTATGTCACACCACACTCTTATACTTCACATTGAGCATATGAAACATTTTATAATTTTATGTACATATATGAAAGTATTAATGAAAAAACATTATATTTAAACATATAAAAATAGTAAATTTTATTTCATAATGTAGTATGACAGCAATATGAAAATACTAACCAAATTTATGCATGTGAGATCATAGAAGGAGTACTACTTAACTCTCAAAAATATTACTTAAATAGCTCAAATGAAGCTTTGCTCTTCATACAAAAGAGGAAAAGGGTTCTTTCAATTTGTCCTCAGTTTGTGCATTGCCCCACATAATTAAGAGGAAATTGGTTTATTTATTTCGGGAGTGTGAAGAAATTTATTGGGCTGGTATTGACAAAATGAATGGGGGCAAGAGGAATTTTCAGAGGTTTCAGAGGTAACAGCAAGCTAAGCAGCTGGTAAGCCAGCTAGAGTCTGACTGAGCTTTCAAATTTACACTTCTCCCCACGCTCGGGAGAGGAGACCATGAGAGGTCCTTTTCATGGCTTCTTTATTCCTTTCTTTTCTCCTCCATTCCTGCCAAATTTTTTACCTTTTGTCAAGAAGGTGGGCACCAGCATGACTGATTGAAAAGACAGTTTCAACTTTGGATAGAGCTGAACTCATTCCTGAGGTGGGAAAATCAAATGTTTGATGAATATTATAATTAAATTCATGTTAATAAAATAAAAAGTGAAGTTATGCTAAAATTTGTTCAAATTTTAATGCATGAAAGAAACTACCAAGACAAATGAGTCAATGTGCATGATTACTATGTCATTTTAAGAAAGTTTAAGATTTTATTTGGAACAGTTTTTTTATTGCTTTCTAAAATAATTTTTTAAATAAAATTTTTTAGATGTTTTCGTACTAAAAAGTTGTTCTAAAAAGTAGTAAAAAATACTTCTCAAGTGAAGCCTAAATCTAATATTTAGTTTAATAAAACATTCAATTGCATTATTTGAAATAATGTGCGTGTGAATTTATCTTAATTAGCTCAAAAATCTAAAAAACTTTATATTATTTTATTAAACCGCTTTCCATTGTGATACTTTAACCAAAACAATTGAATTTCTGAGCAAGGATGAAAGATGGAAGGTAGGAGTTTTAATGTCCCAATAACATTCTGCATTTTTATATAAGAATATGTGTTCTTTACTTTATGGATTTGATGTTTATAATTTTTGAGTAAATGCAATTAGTTATAAAAATGAAAATTAAAAGAAAAAGAGAGGAAAACAACTACTTATTCTCTTTTTATTTCAATCTATATCAATACTTTTCTCTTACAATTTACATGAGAGCGGTATCAGTGTGAGAATTAAGATAAAATTTTCTAATTTGGCAAATGAATAAGTGGGAGATTTTTTGAAGTGAATTTTAAGGATTTTATTTAGCTTATAGAAGCACACCACTCATAAACTTATTTTTAATATTTATTTGGGCTGAAATAGATTCCATTTTTATCACCGTCCCATTGAAATAACACACACACACACATATATAGGGGAAACCCCTCGGTGGGGGCCTACGTGTTATTATAAAAAGGCTGTTACAAGGTCCTTAAAGGGCCCTCAATCTCACTAATGCTCGAACGAGCTACAAAATTAATAAAAAGAAAAAAAACCTACGAGCTCGAGGTCCCTGCTAAAAAAGATACAAAAAACCCTAATAACATTCTACGGTGCACAAGAATGAGCACCCAAAAAGGAGAAGCAATCCAAGAAGAAGAAGTCAAAGCCAGCTTCACACCCAAAACAATCTTCCTTACCAAAAGGAATGAACCGATAAGCAGACAAAAAAGAGCCCTGCAAAAAAGATAAAATAGTCTGCAAAAGGAAAAAACAACAGAACATCAAACAATGCACAAAATCAAGTAAATAACATGGGGTTAAGAATCCATCATTTGGAAAAGAGCTCCAGAAGGAATAAACAGCAACCAAACCATCAGCTACCAAACAGTCAAACCAACAATCAAAACAATAAACCCAACAGCAGCAACAAAAAGAGTCAGACAGACCGACCACACCTCACAACAATATCAACAGAAAATCGGACCCAAACAACAAATAAACGATAACACCACGCCTCACAACACCACCCAACAACAGTACAAAAGAGATGAGCAGCCAGAACCAACCCCAAATGGAAACACATAACCAAACAGAACCCCAAGGCCACCAAACTCTGAAAGAGAGATAGAACGAAGCAAGAGAAAGGGCTAATAAGCCCAGGAAGGCAACCAGAGAAAAGCTGCAAAATACCGGCAGAACAACACCCAGGGAAATAAAAAACAGAAAGATTAATTAAGCACATAAGGAACACCAATACCATCCAGCTTAAGTAATCCACGAAGATGGGTCGGTAAAGAAGAGCCAACCAAATCAGTGAACATCTGAAGATGGCACCCCCACTCAGCCAGCCAAGTAGCACATTTATTGCCCTCTTTACAAATATGCTGAGGGGAATAATTGAAATAACTCAACACCCTTTTGCTATTATGAATTTGATAGAATAACTCAGAACTACTCAAAGTATCCCTACCCACTAAAAAAGTGCTGAAGTTAAAGTTAGAATTAGCCTCAATCACCAAATTAGAGATCTTGAGAGATAAACAGAGCTGACAACCATAGAGAATGGCACTATTAACAGCTATAGAAACATTACTATGTAAAATAGGCCCAGCAAAAGCAACAATAAGTTTACCAGTACTATCTCTGATAATACCACCACACCCGCCAGTATAACCAGAGGTAATGCCATCCACATTAAGTTTCACAACATTCTTAGGAGGTTTGTTCAAGTAGACAAGAGTAAGAGGAGGTTTCTCCATTTTAGGAAGACCAAAAGCATAACCAATAGAATGATAATTCTTGAAATTTTTATAAGAGAGTAATCTAACATCAATAAGAGAAGAAATTTTGTTATTGATCCTTTGTATCACATTATTATGATCCATTTTAATATTATTAAAAAGAGAGTTATTTCTTTCTAACCAGATGAACCAAAGAATCAAGCAGGGAACAACATTCCTAATATGGCCTTTAGACTTGATAAACTAAACTTTAAGAAGAGACTTTAAAGACATACTACCAGTAAAGCAGTTTAACTGAAATAAATCATCAAAATGAATCCACATGCGAGCAGCCACCGGGCCAGATATAAAAACATGATGCATACTTTCCAAATGACAACAACATTGACATTTAGAAGCTAATTGGAAACCTTTTTTAATGAGGTTATCCTCAGTGGATAAATATCTATGAAGAAGTCTCCAAACGAAAATTGAAATAGTAAGGGGAATGCTTTTATGCCAAATGCAAGCGAAAATAATATCAAAATTCTTAGCAATACGAAGGGAATTCCACGCCTCCATAATATGAAAGTCACCATCTAAAGAGAAGTTACAAATGATAACATCTTTGATACCAACGTTAATGGGCACGTTCAGAACTTGTTGGATAATACTATGAAGGATAACACTATAAAGTTTATCAACATCCCACAAATTCTTTTTAAAGAAATACTTAACCTGAACCGTATCCAAAGAGGATGTGTTTAATATAGAATCAATAGACTGCTTACCAAGCCACCTATCTTGCCAAAAGGAAATATTCCCATCACCAAAACTCCAGGAGATATAGTGTTCCATCTCCCAACTAACTTTACAAAGTCTTTTCCACACTTTAGAGTCACCAAGCTTAGCCATACAGTTGGTCGGATGTTTATTTAAGCAATACTTAGATAACATAAAATTAGCCCAAAAATTATCATTAGTACGCAGACGATGCTAGAGTTTAAAAGTAAAGGCTTTAGAAAGGTCAAAAAAAATTTTGCAACCAAGACCACCCTCATTCAGCACACCACAACATTTATCCCAAGAGGCCCAAAGGATTTTAGAGGAAGAAGAAGTGCCCTTCCAAAAAAATTTATTAATCAACTTATGAAGACGGTCACACACAATATGCGTAGGAAAGATAGTTTGAAAACTATAAACAGGTAATGCATTAAGAACACTTCTAATGAGAGTGATTCTACCACCAAAACTGAAAAAATTCGACCCAAGATAAAAGTTTGTTGTGAACAGAATCAATGAGTTTATCAAACAAAAAAGACTTCTTTCTCCCCTTAAACAAGGGAACACCCAAATAATTGATGGGCAAAAAAGCCTGAGTAAAACCAGTGGTATTCTTAATGGATAAAATACGAGCATTAGAAATCCTTTTAGAAGCAATGAAACAACTTTTGTTTTTATTAAAGGAAATACCACTAACCATCTCAAATCTAGACAAAAAATACAAAAGTTTTTGAATATGATTACGAGAAGCATTAGAGAAGATAATAAAATCATCAGCAAAACACAAATGAGAAATTGGGATGCCACCCAAGATTCTATAATACATGCCATTATTCATATTGAAAAGATAAGATAAACCCCTAGAAAGGAATTCAGCTGCTATAATGAAAAGAGCAGGAGAAATAGGATCTCCTTGTCTCAGACCATGAGAGACTTTAAAGAAGCCATAAGAAGACCCATTAATAATGATAGACATAAAGACATTCTCAATACAGTTCTTAATGAGGTTAATAAAACTAGAATCAAAACCAAATAATTCTAAGATAGAATATAAGAAATTCCAATTTAAATTATCGTAAGCCTTGGCCATATCAAGCTTAAAAATAGCATTACCACCTCTAACCTTGACATCCAAATCTTGACATAATTCCTGAGCCAGCAAAATGTTATCAGTAATAGCCCTGCCTTTAACAAAACCCATTTGATTAGGAGATATTATAACAGGTAAAATAGAAGCAAGACGGTTCGATAAGATTTTAGAAACCAACTTGTTAAAGAAAGAACAAAGACTAATAGGTCTAAAATCATTCCAATTATTAGCACTATTATTCTTAGGGATAAGCACAATCGAGGTAGAAGTAAAAAACTTAGGAATAGGGTTACCCCCAAAAAAATCCAACACAGTAGAGAAAATGTCCTAATCAATAATATTCCAAGTTTTATGAAAGAAAAGGGCAGTAAATCCGCCAGGCCCAGCCACAGAGTCACCATTCATAGCAAAAACCATCTCCTTAACCTCCTCATAAGAAGGAAGCCTAGAAAGCTGAGCATTAACTTCAGTGGAAACTAGAGTAGGGATGAAAGAGTGATCACCAGTTAAAGTCGGATAGCAATTTTTATTAAAACAGGAATTAAAATGATGCACAGCTAATTTAGCAATTTCCTCAGGATTATGAGTTAAAGAGCCATCATCCCTTTTAAAACTATTGATACTATTCTTAGCCCTTCTGCGTTTAACCATCGCATGAAAATACTTAGAATTATTATCCCCATCAACCAGCTTTTTATGAGAGGCTTTTTGTTTCCAAAAAGCTTCCTCTTGGGATTGAAAAGACAGAAGCTCATCTTTGGCTTTCTTTAACATCGATAAGTTACTATTAGAAGGGTCATTTTGATAAGAAGCCTCAAGAGAATAAACATGTTGCTCAGCACATAAAATATTAGAGAAAATATTTTTAAAGACATGGTGATTCCACCAATTAAGAGCCTGCTTCAATCTTTTAAGTTTCAACCACAATCTCCTCATACCACAAATAGAATTATTAGGATGTAAAGGTGAACTCCAATTAGTCTTAACGACATCAAAAAAAGACTCATGAAGAATCCACATATTTTGAAATCTAAATTGAGGGATAATACTATTGCATCTAGTCTTAATAGTAAGAAATAAAGGGGAATGATCAGATAAGGTCCTACTCAGATGATGCACAGTAGAAAGGATAGACGAATTAACCCAGGAATCATTAAAAAGAATACGGTCCAATCTTTGCCATAAATGACCCCTATTCCAAGTAAAGTTATCCCCAGCAAAGCCAATATCAATCAAACTGCAATTAAAAATCATACTATTAAAATCATCTATAGAGCGACCAGAAGGAGGAGACCCACCCAGACATTCATCAGGGCTGGTAATAGCATTGAAGTCCCCACCAACAAGCCAAGGGCAAGAGCAAATATGATGAAAATTGATAATTTGATCCCAGAGCAATTTCCTAATGTAAAGAGAAGAGGCAGCATACACTAAAGAAACACAACAATGAAAATTGAAGGCCTCCACTTTACAGTGTAAAACTTGAGTATAATCTGCAATCACATCAATTTTAATTGGATCTTTCCAAAGAACCCAAATCTTATTAGCAACATTAGCAGAGGCATGCTGAAAACCTAAAAAATGAGAAGTACTCAAAAGCCTAGACACAGGAATAAAAGGTTCAAGTAAGACCAAAATCTTAATATTGTGAATACGACATAAGTTTTTAACCCGAATTCTAGAAGAGGGACAACCAATACCCCTAACATTCCACACAATAGCATTAAACATAAGAAACAACATTAATGAAAAGCTTTTGATCTAGTAGTTTTGGGAGGTTGTATCAAAATAGTTCTAGGTTTCTTTCCTTTTTTGCTACGAACCTTGATAAAGCTTAAATCATTATCATCCCTACTAAATTGCTTGGCAGATATATTCATATCTTCTATATCAGTAAAGACATCATTATTATAATATGAAGAAGTAAAGTTCTTACTACCAATAGGATGCTCCCAGAAAACTTGTGAGCGATCATCCTCCATGAAATGACCATCCTCTTCCTTTTGCAATTCTTCAATTTCCTTTTCCTTATTAGCAGTATTGCCTTCAGCCGTAGAAGGGCAATGCACAAGAGCATCAATTTCCCCTTCCTCTAAGATCCTGCCATCAACCTCAACAGGTAATTGAATGACAAGATTAGGACCAATATCCACTTCCTGTTCAATCAGTGGTATAGAAGAATTGAGATTAAGTAAATTGCTATCTTTATCAACAGAATCGATATGCAGGATATCTGTACCAATAGAAGCATTTTGCAAATTACTTGATGAAATAATAACTTCAACATTAGAATTATCATTATTAGTGAAAATAGGAATAGTTATCTCCTCATAATTAGCAGGCAACATAGGATTTAAAAGAACTTCCCTTTCAGCGACCTTAAGAACATCTTCAGTCGTAGTTAACGGAATATTATCCTCGCCCTATTGAGAAACCAGAGATCCTGAAGATTTATTAACCACTCCATTCTTATCATTCATCACATCTTTCTCTTTACACAGTTGGGGGTGTTTTCTAAAACATTCATTAACACCATGTCCATGCATTTTACAAAAAGAACAGAATATAGGTAAATTTTCAAACTCAACTTTTTGGAAATATCCCTTCACCTCTGAACCAAGCCAGATATCAGAAGGATGTTTCTTGGAAACATCAAGTTCAACTAACACACGAGCCATGGACGGCCTAGAAACAGAAGCCGTAGCCTGGTCCGTTTAAAGGGGACGTCCAAATATAGAAGCTAAACCAAATAGAATATGTTGATTAAAGAAATGAAGTCTGAGATTCAGAAAGGAAATCCAAACCGGAGCAATAGGAGATTCCTCCCTAACATCAAAATCAGGAGACCGTTTAAGCAATCTCATTTGGCAAGCTTGAATGTAATACGTTCTTCTAGCAAAAATACGGCTATAGTCAAGATCGTTAGAAAGTTGTATAGCGACATGCCTTGGATCAAGTAAGCCAACATGGAACGTGTCGGATAGTTTCAGGTTAAGAAAAAATTTACGAATAATATCTAAATTAGGCCTTTTCAAAACAAATTTACCAACCAGAGTTAAGGCAAATGGAGCAGCTAACAGATCCACAACAGATTCATCAAACAACAGGGCCAGACAGCCCTTAAAAGAAGATTAAACAAAATGCAGTTTGGAAGAAGTAGATGAAGGACCCGCTAAAATATCTTTAAAAGATCTAGATTTACCTTCAGGAAGAACGGACGAAAATGGGACAGATGACGATGTAGTCGCCATCGCCCAGCGACCGAAAAACAAACAACCTCAAAATGCCAAAAATAGGGAGGAAAACAAAATGAACCAGCAAAACACAAGGAAAATCGAGAGAAATCAAGCCTGAGAGACGGGCACGAAGAAACCCTATAATCGCCAAGGAGTCGTCCAGGAGCCGCTCTGAGAAAAAAGCACTAATAATGATGATAGTCAAGATCGTTAGAAAGTTGTATAGCGACATGCCTTGGATCAAGTAAGCCAACATGGAACGTGCCGGATAGTTTCAGGTTAATATATATATGGTGAGCAAATTTTGCTCAGTAGACATTATAAACCTTAAGCATTCAATATTCCTTATGATAGTAAATTTTACAATTTAATTAAAGTAATGTGATAGTTATACAATGTTCCATTTATAAGTGAGTTCAGTTGCATACTTGATTATTAACAAAGATAAAATGTTTATATCATATAGACATTTTCAATGGTTGCATTTCAAAAATCATTCACAGGGAGAATTTGTAATATTATTCAAGGGCTTTTATTATTCTATTATATTTATTTGTTAAAATCAATGTAAGTAAAAAAATACATGAAAATTCACATATTTAAATTTAAAGTTTTACCTGTTAAAATGCACAGAATTATGTACTCTATAATATACCAAAAGATATATAGTGAAAAGTTTTTTAATATCATTTAAATCAATTAAAACCATATAAATTTCACCTGAATTACCCAAATTAAAACTTGATTAGGGAAATAAAAGCATACCACTACAGGAAAAATATTAATTTATGGTGGATTTTTCGGCAGGAATAAATCTGATAGAAATTTCATCGGATTTTTTGGCGGATTTTCTACAGAATATTTCCTGCAGATTTTTTGACAGAATTTTGAATTTTCTGTAAAATATTTATTATTATTTTTTAAAATTATTCATTTTATTAAATTAAATTAATTAAACTAAATATTGTTAAACTACAATAATAAAAAAAGTTTTAATAATAATAATTATAATTATAATTTAACTATTTAAAATAAAATAATTAGGTAATCTAATAAATATTATTAAATATATTAAATAATATAAACATATTATGCATTAAAAATAATTATTAATAAAGTATATTTAAATAAAAAATGCAGCAAAAATAATGTAATATGCAAAGCAGCTCATTAGATAGAGGTGCTTTGAAGTGTTTGAAGTGGGCGGTGTTCGAACCCCGGGCAGCATAGCGTGGCAGAGTGCAAGACAGGCCTGGTTCACGGGCCCGCGTAGTGCAGTGCGCCCTGGATCATGAGCCCGCTGTGATAGTAGTCGGCTTCGTCACGGGCTCGCTCGGGCTAAATAACTTTTTTTTCCTATGCAATTTCCTACGAAAATTTCGTCGGTTTCTGGCAGAAATTTTTCAATTATATTTGTTTTTACAAGTGTGATTTACCTTCAAAAATCTACTGAAAATATAAATTACTGACAGATTTCATTCATATTCTAGCAAAAATGGCCACCGAAAAATGATGTTATTTTTGTAGTGTACCGTGAGTAGAATAATTTCTTCAACTAGCCAAACAGATGAATCCAGACCTATTGCCACAATACTCTAGCTTTTCTTTTCTTCTTCTCCCTTCTTTCTTCTTCTTCCTTCTCCAATCTTCTCTCGACATTTCTAATAACTAGAATGAAATAAGAGGGTTTGGATTAATGCTTTTAGATATTTATAAAAAATATATAAAATTTTGGCCAGCACCATGGTGCCACCTCATATGGTGCTGTAGCACTCGATCCAAATATTCCAAATGCTCCTGATAGAGAACTCATAATCATAGCGCTCACTTCTAGTGTCGCAGTGCTCCAAAGAGCCTTCCTTCGAAGTAAAGTGAGCAACGCTGCCATACACAACATCGTAGTGTTCCCAAGATGGCCCTTTCACTTAATATTTCCTGGCCTTTCTAATACAGTTCCAAACCATTCAATACTTAAATAAACATTGAATAACTAAAAATTTCACAAATATTTAATGCATACAATGGCAAACGTAAAAGTTCTTATTAGTTTGGTTTGGGTCATTTCAGGTGGAGTTATTTTTATGATAGCAGTTATTATAATATAGGGGGTAAAGCATGTTGATGAGTCATTTATACATATACAATAACTTATCCTTTATGAAACTAGGTTTCAAGAGAGTCATGTCTGCACATACAATATATAGGCAGCATCACTTGGTGTATGTGTGTGTAAATATATGTATATATAGCTTTTCACCTTCAAGCTGTTTGAATGGAGGTTAATTAAGTGCGTTTGAATGATCCTGACTTTTTAAACGATAAATTTAATTCTAGATTGTTCACTAATGCTCTCTCGGGTGCTTCCTCTTCAGTGCAATTTTTAGATCTCAAATCTTCAACTTATCAAGGGTTGTCATCAATTTGGATTTTTGGAAGATGAGATTCTGGCTATTGTAGCCCCTTTTGAATTTTATTTTGTCGATAAATTTTCTAATGTTGACATCATTTTTGTATGAGGTCATTAGGGCCTATCTAGACTCCTACTTGGTGATCCTGGGGTTGACAGTTGTCCACTTGTCAATCATAGAGACCCCAATCAGATTTCATTCCAGCCTGCAATCTAATTCCCACCCTAGATTGTTATCCTGCATACAATCATAGTTCAATTTGATTTTCAATCAAACCTTACTCTTATCCAATCAACCCCAATCATTTACCTGAATGTGATTAATTTGGGTATTCCAAAACTTAACTAATCAAATCCAAAATTTAGCTCAAATTTAAACTTTCATTTCAAAACATAGGGCCAAAAGCCTAAGTCCTAAAACCCTATCTAAGTATGGTATTAGGAGTATTTTACTGATCTGCCAGAAAATCCTTAACTTGCACCTGGTTGGCTCTTTCGAAGTCATGTATATTTGTCCTATAAAAGTTAAAATAATATTAAGCAATTTATACGTGACACCAAAAATATTAAACTTATATACTCATGTAGGCTCTCTTGGTCGCTCATCAACTCATTGCTGGTCCTTCTGCCACTTATTTGTATGACTATGTAACTCAACAGCAGTCAATTCTCTGCCCAACACCTTTTTCTATAATATACTTACATTAGTATTTATATCTAAGTAAATTATTAAAATCTTTTAAAATTTCTTACCAAATATCATATGTGCTCAGTATGTGGAACTGAGCCCCTAGTATGGATGGAACTATCTATACCCTCAATATCAGAAGCTCAGTTCTGTCTATTTTGGTGCCTCCTTGTATAATCTAGGCTACCCCAAGCAATTATCAGCTCACTCCATACACTCTCACCAATCTAGAGTGGTCGCTTGCCTGACTTTCTAATGTCAATAAATATGTCTCGCATGCAAGTCGACCCACGCTTCTCAAAATGCTTTTTGATTTTATCATTGTGTTGGGGCAACCAATAAAAACCATTCTACATTAAAAAATATGGAATATAAAATATTTTTGTTAGCTTAATTAAAAAAGATATAATATAGAATATATTTTTATAATAACTAACCTTAAACACTCTTTAAACCATATGTCGCGCACTTCTTTTGAAACTTTCTTCCAAGAAATATAAGAAGCATCATACCTGCTCCGTATTATATTCTGTCTGTTATGTGATGGTTGCTTTGACGGATAAAACCTGCACAAAATATGTTAAGTGAAAAATATTTACCAAATTTTAATAACATGTTAAGAATATAACAAGTACATATGTATCACTCTCAGGCGCAATCAAAATACGTCCCTCTAACGCTTGCTCTGTCACAATTAGGGTGAAAGGTTTGCTTGTACAGGGCTGAGGGGTGGTGGGGGATAGAATGTGGGACATATGATGAATATGAATAAGTGGGAGGGCCTCCATGAGAAGGTTGGGGGTAGTAAGGGTAGAAGGGAGTACTGTACGTGGCATTTAGCGAAGAAAAGTGGGGGTCTTGTGAGTAGAACTGTATGCTACTGGTTGGAGGAGTAGTTAAAGCGGGTTAAGCTGACTCTAAGTGGCAGGCTGAGAAGAAGAGGTCCCCTCAGTATGTACATACCTACTAACTGCTAGTCACCTTTTGTGCCTACCAAAAATATTTTTGATTAATCCTCCTCAGTGAGGCTCATCACCTTAAGCCATCTACAAAAAAAATATTTAAAAAATATTAGCAACATAAATTATAATAATTAAATTAAAGAAATATTAGTAATAAAAATTTAATATAAAATAGAGTAGCAATTAAATAAATGAAGTAACTATTACTGTGTGGTTAAAAAATATATTATTAATATAAATTATTGATTCATAATTAGTTGTTAAAAATTATTAAATATATTTACCTTCTGTTTACTCGACATTTATTGATTCACTTCCATTGATGAAACATCTTCACTACTATCAGATTCCTCATGACTTTCCTCTATGATTAAATCTACTTCATCTAACTGCAACTCACTCTCATTATTTGCAATTTGATTATCTGCATCATTAGCAATATCTTTTAAGTTTGATATAAGCTCTTCTTGATGTGCTAGTGGTATTAATGTGATTTTTATAATGACTTCCTGGGATTGGTTTTTATAATTATGAGCTAATCACGTTTACCTCATAATCTATTCGGATAGTTAGCAAAATAGACTTGGCTTGCCTGGCTAACAATGATGAATGGGTCAAACTTTACATATCTCATACCCTGCTTTACTTTTGCTTTACTATAAAGCGGATATACTCTTACACCTTTATTCTATACTGGATCAAACCAGTCACAATTGAATAGATACACATCATGCCCGTTACTAGGGTATTCCAACTGTAATATTTTTTATAATACCCCATAACACTCAGAATCATCACCTATATGGGTATTCCTGCTTATAAAAATACTAGAATTATATGTCTTCCTACCTTCATACCAAGATTTGATTTGAAATTTATAGCTATTTATCAAAAAATGGCCAACATTTCACTAATCTATTTGGTCCCCAAGCTAGATCCAATAATTCCTAATATTATAAATCACTGCCTTGAGTGTGCACCTACTGTATTAATTAATTAAGATAAATTAGTATAAATAAATAGTCAAAATATATCATATTTTTAAACTAATTTGAGAATTTTATTTCCACTATCTTTTGGACTTCTACTGATACTGATGTACTCAAATCCTTAATGAAACTCTTATAAATTTTAAATAGTTATAATTTATGAGTAACAACTGTATGAACAAGGTAACTTATACTTACTCAAAATATGACCCAACTTCATCATAGTTAAGCAAGGCATATAATATGGCATCTCTCATCACCTTATCAGTCAAATAGTGCATGGTACTAGTGCCTACAAGTTCACCACTTTCGTTGAATGCAAATATATTTAAGGATTTATATGAATCTATATGACCCAAATTTTGAGTTGTAGTACTCCTAGTTAATTGTGATGCGGTGTCAAAGTAATACGAGCAAAATTGGGTTATCTTGTATATTAGATATATTTTGCAAATTGAGCTTTTAAGATATGCTTTATTCTTAGTTATCTTCTTAAATTTATTTAAATACCTCTCAAAAGGATACATCCAGTGATACTGAACAGGTTCACCTACTGTAGCCTTGTACGGTAAATGCATGGGTAGATGCTCCATAGAGTCAAAAAATACTGGAAAAAATATCTTCTCAAGTTTAAAAAGAATATAAGGAATATGCTGCTCCATAAGAATTAAGTACTATGCATTCCATTTTAAAGAGCATAAATCCTTGAAGAAGATATTTAGCTTGATCAAGGGCTTTAAAATTAGATCTGGCAAATAACTAAATGCAGTTAGTAGTAGACATTACATGAAGATATGATAGTTATGACATTTCAATCCAAATAATCTCCCATATCTTATATCAACACATCTACTTAAATTGGAAGAATATCTACTAGGTACCTATAGAGTCTGTACCCATTCATAAACTACTCATATCTGCTTTAAAGTCAAGGTGAATGGAGCTTTAATTTTGGTTTGAGAAGTTTATTATTTTCACCATCCTTCAACTCTAAATTTTTCTCTTATTAGTCTACTTTAAGTTAATCATTACTTTTATATTATCTTTAGATTTATCTTTGAAGTCTATGAATGTATTGAATATATTATTAAAAATAATTTTCTTTATATGCATCACATCTAAGTAGAGGTGTCAATATTTGACACGACCTGAAAACCTGACTTAAATCTTACCCAAAAATTACTTGTTAATGTCAACCTGTTTCACAAATGGGTCAGGTTCAGGTTCTCAAATTTGACCCATTAAAAAAAATGGTACTGGTTGACCTAGTAACCTGAACTCAACCTGAGTTAACCTAAGATCGTATCTGCCCTTCCGTTCTGATAGCACTACCCTCGATCGCTTCTGCACTGACAACCGTTGTGTCCGTCAACTCGTGTCGTGTTTGCTCTACCCGTCGTCGTGTCCATCTGAGACTGAGAGCCTACCGTATGCCCTCCATCGACGATGCCATTGTCTTTGACTCGCCAAGCTCGCATCGGTCTACTCATGATCCATCCGTGCTTCCGAGTGTCGAGTCACATGTATTCGCCAGCCCGCCGTCTCATCTGCTGATGTGCTGTTCTGCTGCTAGTACTGAGAGTATCGTCGAACCCGCCAGGGGTAGTCAACCACCAGGCGCCAGACCGATCCTTGTCACTCAACTACAAGCGCTAAGATGTCTCAGGTTTATAAAATTAGCTTAGGTTCGGGTCAACTCGTTTGAACCTGGGTCAGTTCTGGGTTCGACCTAAACCCAAGCTAAAACCTAATTTTGACACCCCTACATTTAAGTTATGTCTGATCAGGTTTATTCTCCAATATGGCAAGGGCCAAAAAATATTTTTCTTGGTCCAATTGTAGTTGACACCATACCCTAATAATCTATAATCAGCTAATATTGGAAGATCAACCATCATGGGCACCTTACTCTTTCACATATTTTTTTACTGGTTAATCTAGGAGCAGGCTGTGATGTGACCATTTCATTTTTAATAACGGTATCCTTATTTTGCTTAAAATGATGACTTGTATGTAAGAACATGTGGTGACAGTCGAACCAAGTGTTCTTTCCTCCATACATTAAAGTGAATGACTTTGTAAATTTCATATAATATGGACAAGCTAACTTATCAGAAGTATTCCAACCTTAAAGCATATTGTACGCAGGTAAGTCACCAATTGTCCAAAGTAATGTTGCCCTCAATATAAATTTTATTTGGTAGAGATATCATATATATTTACTCCTTTTCATAATAAATTTAAATTATCGATTAATGGTTACAAGAATACATCGATCTTTATTTTTTTATTATGTTGCCCTGGAATGATCAATGTCAGAACTATATAATGAGTAATTATACACAACTCTTGAGGAAGATTCTAAGGGGTGAGTATCATACTGGCTAAATGAAGTAAAACCATCTGCGCATAAATCTAATTTTTTATTTCTTAATTCTGCGGCGAAGGTGGGATGTGCATGATCAAAGTGTTTTCAGGCCTCTACTTCTGACGAATGTGTAGTAACACTTTCTTGCAAGATGTGTTCATTATGCCATCTCATATGTGCAGCAGATCTCCTGGATGCATATAACATGCTACTGACTGGTACATCCTTCACCTTTCTTTTCGTCCCAAACTTTAGTTTAAATCTTAGTGTATTGTAATGACGGCATGCAATATCTATAGAAATCAAATCATCTTTATAGTATCTATTTATACAATAATCTATTTTTATATATGTTAAACTAATTTTAGAAACTAACTTCTTTATTCTATATAAATCTGTATAAATTATATTATCTACCGGGTTGGTTTTCTTAAGCAGCCCAACGAATTGATTAAAACATTCACATAGGACATTATATTCTTCTTTGATGCTTAACATCTTCATAACAATAGATAACTCTGAGTGAGTGGTGCACTCCTTTCATATTAGTTGTTAGGTAGCATGCAACAAATCATAAAAATTATGTGCCTCCTTATTTTGTGGCTCTTCTATATATTATTCAAATTATGCCCCAGTTTCAGCATAAACTAAGTCCTTAAGAGGTCGAATATTTTCTTCCTTAGCTATATTAGAACTTATAGACTGACCATATCTAGAATTGAAATGTGGCTCGTACTCACCATGAGAAATCCAATACTAATATTTTAGCATGAACCCTCTATGCTATAGATCAATAATTACGTCATCTGGTCTTAGGTGTACTTGATTTTTATATTTTGAACATGAGCATCAAAACTTTCCATTTGATATGAAGCTAGGCAGTTGAGAGATTGTCTGGATGAAAAAATTCACCCCATTAATGAACTCATCTGTTAATATCTTTCGTCCTTATGTCAATCGATTATATATCCAACTTCTTTGATTTCTAATATCCATAATATGAAGAATTTAGCCTACATATATTATGAAGATATTAGAGATTGGAGAAACATTTGTTGAAAGAAAATTGATTAAAATCAAATTGATTTACCAATTTTCTTGGAGTGTGAAAACGTAGTTTGCGTGACAAAACTAAGGCAACTCTCTCACTCTCTCTAATCTTGTCTTCCATAGGAGCTTCTCCAACATTTTCACGTGTATGTTCATTTCATATCTTTTCTCTAAGAGTAAAGCCACTCAAGAGCATTCTAATCTTTGCAAACACTTAACTTAATGTTATGCTTCTCTTTTAATGACCTGCATTTTACACTATAAACCATTGCAAGTCTCACCACATCTTATAGAATTTTTCCCTAAGTATGAGGTGAATTTTCTATCACACATTGCAAGTCTCACCACATTGCTTCTCTTTTATAGGAATTTTCCAACGCATTCATCTACTTTAACCTTTCAATTTGAATACTACTAATAATATACACATCAGTTCCCTCTCTAGACTCATCAACAAGAAGAATATCATCAACAAAATGCATACACCATGGTACAATCTCTTGCAAATGTCTGCTGAGAACATCCATGATAAAAGGAAAAACTTATGACAGATTTTTGATAAATGAGGTGGCGAATGTCAGCGATTGAGGTGGTGAATGTCGACAAGGTTGGCGGCGAACGTCAGGCTACATACCGGTCACGGCGGCGGCGGCATTCGAATGAGGCGATTGATGCGAGCGGAGCGAACCGAAACGAGGAGGAAAGAAAATATGACAGAAGACGACGCCATGAGGAGAATAGGACTTTCTCTGGCGGCACTTTTACCGTAGAAACATCTGACGGAATTTGTTTGTCGGGTTTAAGTTAGCCGGTAGAATATCCGCCAGAGATTTTGCCTATAAGTTCTGATGGAAAATATGCCGGAATAAACTGTCGGTCTTATACAAAATGGCTAATATACCGGCAGATTATCCACTAGTAAATGGCCGGCAAAAAATCTGCCGGAAACTTTGTCGTTAAGGTATCGCGGAATATTCGCCGGTTACTTCGCCGCTTTTACCGTCGTATTTACATCCGCAGAAAGTCCAACGGTAATGACAGGTTCTCCTATATTGTCTCTTTGTTGTTCCTTTTATAGGGGTGGAGTATGCTACTGGTTTAGCATTGACTTGTGTTTTGGTTGTTGTTTCTTCTAGGTGTATTAGGTTGATTACTCTGATTTTTGGTTAATTCATGGCCTCTATTGTTTTTGCAGGCTCCTCTTGCATATTTCTAATGTTCTTCATGCATATTCAATCATGGGCTTATTTTTGTGTTTGGCTTCTTGCCTATCTTTCTTTTTTTTTTCTTTTGTTTTATTTTGTGTATCTAAGATTGAAAACCTGTGCTCTATAGGCTTTATTATTATTATTTTTTAATCTCTGGAAGCAATAGCGAAGTTTGGTTTCCATTAAGGACTTTGTTATCCTTTCACTTTGATAAAATAAAACCAGTGAGGGCCTAAAAAAAAAAAAAAGTTGGTTTAAAATATATTTAGAACTTTGGATGAGTTCTAAATTGTGAGTTGCTTTATTGAGAAGCTCTCTCCCACTAGCAACTACAATTGAAGAGTTGCTAATTTCTTTAAACCAAAAACCTTCATTGATAAATTATTTCATTAGTCCGCAGCTAAGCCCAATAGTTCAGTACTAAATGTCGAGTTAAAATTGATCTATGAATAACTCACAGCCTTATATGACTTCACACTTCATAAATTTTCAATTGCAAGTGATTCATATTGATTCACCATCAACGATACATCAAACCCATTTGAAATTCTCATCTTTGACGGATGAAATTCTACAGCTTAAATAGTGACAAAGGCAAGCCTTGTCAAAGCCCACGTATAGTTTCATCCTTGGCTTTATTGAAGTAGCTAGCGTTGCGTAGCATAGGTAGTCTGTTTCTAGAGAAATTATTAAGTGCAGTCAACGGATCATTCGGAAGCTAATCAGAATGTCACATCATCCGATACACAGCGATACATAGCACCGATACATAATAAAATAATATCATGACGTATCATGATTGACCTCCAAATAATATCCGATGACCGCACGTAATAATTTCTTCTGTTTCAATGCTTCCAAGATACATCTGTTTCCTACTTTGCTGACTTTTTACCATAAGAGTTTATGGCCAAATTCAAAATGATTACTCCAAAATAATTTTAATCATACATGCTGGCCATATATGCATGGAGCGTTAAATATTATATATAGGTATGGTCAAAGCTGCAGCTCTTCTGTCATAGCAATCATATCGGAAAGATCAGAAGCTCTTGATGGTCTGAAGAAGTTCCTCAACCTTTTTCAGGTGACACAGAAGCATTTCAGTGATAAGCCCAGGCGAGGAATTTGTCTCTGTTCTTCCTCCTTCCATGCACCAATTTAAAGTATTCTCAATCAATACACCAACCACCCTTTTGGCAAATGCTGTGCTCACGCCTACTTTCATTAGTTTGTGCTTAACCCTGAATAAATTCAACTAGTTTTATATATTATATATATGCCTTTTTTATGTATATATTTTATTAATTAGTTCATAAGGTAAATGACCTATATATATTAGATCACATGTTTTATGATATGTTTATAGAAATAATGATAATTTTGTATAAATTCGTAGGATATGAAAAGATATTTCACTAATATAAATTCATATAAAAGTGAATATACTCTTTTGATGAATAGAATTTTATTCTTTGTATATTTGTATTTGTTTTAAAATTTAATATATATATATATATAATTTATATATAAAAACTTTATCTATTTATATAGCTATATTTAAAATTTTATTATATTTATATAATACTTTAACATTGCAGTAATATTAATTATGTATATTAAAAATTGCTTTTTTACTTTAAAAAATGAGTATTAATACTAAATTTAATATAATTTAAAATCTTAAGTGTTATATAAATAAATAATAATTATCTCATAAGGATTTTATACTTGTCTAATAACTTTAAAAGAGATGGTCTTTTTTTTCTCTCTCTCCTTGAAACCTAATATTTGTATCTATCATTATGTATACATAAATATAAAAGCCCACAGTGTATCTCTTTACCCAACCGTTCTCATAGGTGAGATACAGCAAAACTCCTGTAGGACAAAAGATAGCACGAAAAGACTGAAGAAGAAGAAGAAGAACAACAAGAAGAAGAATAGAAGAGGGAGAAGAAGATGAAGGTGTTGGCTCCCAACGTTTATTTAAGCTGCCACAGCATATAAGACTTAGCTTTATCTTACTTCTCTCCTTCCATGCACGAGAACCATAAGAGAAGGTATGGTAAACCGCAGAAGCAACGGTCAAGTCCGGCCTTATATCCGATCAAGCAAGCCTCGCTTCAATTGGTCAGATGAGCTCAAACAACTCTTTGATGAAGCTGTGAGAGATCTTGGTTGCCCAAGAAGTAAGCTTTTGCCTTCTTCCTCTTCTACTTCTCTATCTTCTAAGTTTTTTTTTTTCCTTTTAACTTAGTTTATATCTTGTTGTCTTTTTTCTTCTACAATAAAGCAGAAGCTACACCTAAGAGAATTAGAGAACTGATGAGATGTTCAGATATACAGCTCTCTCATATCAAGAGTCGTCTTCAGGTTAAATTTCATGTACATATGCTGATTACTTTCTCTGGTTTTGTTTTTGAGAAAAAGAAAACAGTTACTGAACAATACTCTTTGTGCTTTACTTCTTCATAGATGTGTAGAATCCGTATGGAGGAGGGGAGGAGATCAGGTAATTAAACTTGTTTAATCTCCTGTCTGCTTTACTACAGATGAAATTTTGAAGTATTTCAAGTGAATTGTAAAGCTTTGTATTTTGTTTTGTGCAAAATACAAAATGCATTATATGTTGGAAATAAGAAAATTATCTAACAAGTAGAAGAAAACTTAGTGTATTTTAGTCATAATTATTAATTATATTTTGAGGTAGAATAATATGATCATTTAAATTTTTTTTTCTTAAAGAAATTGACATATAGGAGGCGTGTTGAGAATTGTGAACCCTTCTTCCTTTTTATTTTATTTTTCTTTGTAAGAAAAATCTATGAAATGGATTTCTTCTCTAGGGCCTTCTTTTGACCTCTTTATCTCTCTCTCTCTCTCTCTCTCTCTCTCTCTCTCTCTATAGTGATTTCTTTATAGGTCTAATTCTCTGAATATAACTTATTCAATATATAATATTATATGCACAGTAATGGTGTGGTTGTGATAATCAATGATAGTCAAGGCCGTCAGTTAGGTTTCATTTGGGATAGTTTTTTTTCTGTATTTCAAGACAATTTTCTTATATAAAAATTTTTAGTTATAAAAATTTTTGTACTAGAAAATTTGATTAGAAAATATTAAGAAAGCTATCCCAAATAAAATCTTAGTAAGGCAAAATAATAATCACTAAATTTTTTTCTTATATTATTAATTACAACATTAAATAATATTTAAAAATAATGAATATGTGACATTTTTATTATTATTTTTTTAATTTTCATCCAGGCTTATATAGGTTTAATCTCAGTAATTACACTAATAAAATTTAACAATATGCACAAATCTGATTCAAAAAATTTATCTAAGATAGATTATCATAGAAAATGTCTTTAAGTGGTTGTAATATGGAGAAATGAAGGTGATAATTTTAAAATAAAATTTATTTTGAAGAACATTACATTTTATTTGACTAAATATTTATTTTTATTCTCATTTTAGAAAAATTAAATAATTAAAAATTTATTTCTAGTTATAATTCTTGTTTAATAATCACTATCTCTTGGTTAATTTAAAAAAAGTTTGATATTATTTTCTTCTAAGATTAAATATTAATCCTTAGCCATATATTTAAAAAAAACTGCTAAAAAATATTTTTTTGACACATTTCTTAAAATATGCCTAATAATAAATATTAAATAATTCTATTTTAAAAGTTTCACTAAACAAAAAAATTCAATAGTCAGCATCCTTTTTTTTTTAATTTTTTTCTTATGATATTAGCACACCCATAAAACTAGAAGATTTGAAAGAATATAAAATTATAAAGATTTTCTAAGGTCAAATGACTCAATACAAATGAGTAAATATTACATAAATATCATTAAAAATATGTGGTCACAATTGCACCCAAATCATACCATAAGGATCTGCCTATGGAACTAACTCCCTCATTTCAAGTGAAAAATAATATTAAAAACCACTAGAAATTTTGTTTTCCTGAGAGATTGAGATAAAAATTGGAAGAAAAATTGGTGGAATGTGTAGCTATTTGGAAAATCTATTCCTTTGCTTATATAATGAATCCATTAGTTTCTAAATATTTTGCAACTCAAACATACCATATTTCTACATTAGCTAATAAAATTCCTGAAGAAAAGAAACTATTGCAGGTTCCCATTCCACAGATCAAGAGATACAATCAAGAAGAAAAAGAGACTCAGTAGATAATGTTGATCCTAATGGAGATGAACACAGTGTTGTTGTGGATGAGAATGAACCAAATGATGTTGATCATTCTTTGTCAAGGCTCAATTATCTCTCTCCACAATATGAACAATATCCATTTAAAAGGTAGCAATTAGTCATTTTTTTAAAAGAAAAAAAATTAAGAATATAGTGATATTTCATTATTCTTTGTATTTTTTTTTTTTCAAATAGGTTAAGAATGGAGGCACAGTTCAAAGCATCTGAGTTTCCATCCATTCAAGGAAGCTCTGATGCAGCTACTATTCAATTTTATTTTGATTATTTTGAACCAGCTGATCAACTGGAGTGGAGAGCAGTGACTGAGTTCTCATGTGATGATCTTTTCAGGGATGAACAGTTAGATGCTTTCAAGGTACTGCACTACAGCAGAAAAGAAAGAAACAAAAAAATATTTTCTTTTATTTGCTCTTACTTTCAATGTTGACAAAAGCTTCATTTGTTGGTATTTAAATATCTACATCCTTGTGGTTAAATTTATTAATACTTTATCAAGTGCATTTTATCATGATTTTAAGCCTAGGATTGTTAAATAACTATTCTAATTATAACAATAAGAACAAAGAATAGAATTCGAGCCACAATTTCTAGCACTAATATTTCAAAATCTTTCAATTTGATCAGGTCAAAGCCAAATTTTATCATAATCTACCTCAAGTTAGTATAAATTATTTCAATTAGTACAAATTGAGCTTGGTATAATGTTAATTGGACCTGGGAGAAAATATAGGATAAAATTTATAACTTTATGCTCAACAACGGTTTAAACCGCTACTAATTTCAGCAGCTTAAATCATTGTTAAAAGCAGCGGTTTAAACAGTTATTTAAGGTACCAATAACATCAATTTTTAAACTGCTGCTACTAACTGCTATGATTTTCATAATTTTTTAGTAGTGCATAATTTCTTAATTATGATTTAAGCCAGAAGTCCATATACTCACGCATGAAGATTTTGAAGACCACTTTCCATACACAATACAACATCCAAATGATTTAAGCTAGAAGCCCACTTGCAAGCAAATAATGGTGATTGAAAATTTTATAAAGTTAATACTTAGGCTTCGTTTGGAACGACTTTCTTATTGCTTCTTAAAGCAATTTTTTAGTTTAAAAATTAAAAAATCCCATCAATATTCTCAAAGTTTTCAGAAAATAAATTAGTTAAAATATTTTTCCTCACATTCTTCTTTAAGTTTTTAGATAATTTATCTCCTAAAGCTATCATATTTTCATTTACTTTCATATGCAGGAGGAGATTTTAGAGCAAGGGCATGACAAGGAGAACACACAAAGTGATAACCTTCAGCTTTCTTTGTCCCTCTCAACACCACGACCAGACAGTGTGAAGAAGATTAATCTTGATCTCTCCATGGCAGTTCTTGGGACTTAATTAACTCTTAATTATTATCAGTATTACCACTTAAATATGTGTATACAACTACTTAATTATGCTGCTAATGAGGGACAAGGACTTTGATGTTTTAGTTTCTAATCATTATCAATTTATCTTTAATCATTTTGTGCAAAATGTTTTTTTTCTTTCTGGTAAGGTACTTTGGATTATTGTTGTTTTGATTCACTGGCATTAATGAAATATTTCCAAAGTGGTTTGTGCAAGAGCTATTTTTTTTGTATATTTTAAAGAAGTTTGTTTGTACAGCGAGCTATAAAAGCTTATATTTAAAGGGCTAAAAATTTGATCACATTTTCTATAATTTAATCACAATTGTAGAATTTTATAGAATGTGATTGTTTATTTGAGCTATTGGAATATCACTGTTGGATTATTATTGCTTTTTATTACTATATTTAATTATTGCTTTTAAACTGTTTAGATTCGTGCTGTTAGAAATCTCAATAACAGATAGCATGAGTTTTTTTTAATGCTACATGTTTCCGACGAATTTGCGGCAAAATTTTCTTCGCAAACATTGATACGACGATCTAGTATCGTTGTTTGCGGCGTAAATATCCGTCACAAATGGCAGCAGCTTTACAACTGATTTTCCGTCACAATGTACGACGAAAACTCTGCCGCAACATATTTGTGACGGATCTGTTCCGTCGCAAATACTTCTGCGACGTAGGTTTTAAAGTCGGAATCAATTCCATTACAAATCCACCGCAAACCAAAATTTACAACGGATTTTTCTTGTTTTGTGGCGGATGATTTTGCCATAAAAAACTGAATTTCCTGTAGTGACTATTCTTGAAATTCTTAAAATTTCTTCTTCATTACATAAATATCCATCTTCTTAATTACATAAGTAATACTCAATTTGCATTAGTTGGTTCAATAGGGGTTTTTGAAAAGATCAAGTATTTTTTGCTTTTTCTTACACAAGATCTAAGGATGATGAATCATTAATTGCAGAATAGTGGTGTTCTCTCTCAAACTTCTAATAGCTTATGTGGTCGAGACAAAAAGAAAACTTTGATGAAGTGCCCTCATTACACTATCTTCCTCTAAATCTCTTATATCGTATGATACATTTGCATAGATATTAGACAATGGCTAATACTTAGCCCTCTGTTGTTTGATCTTTTTCTTTTGTTTCTTTGGACAGACATTTATGGCCTCTTTTGGAAATTATCATTTTAATCATTTTTTTTTTTTGGGGGGGGGGGGGGCCTACGTGTTAATAATGAAAAAGGTTACAAAGTCCTTAAAAGGATCCTCCAGCTCGAAACTACTGCTCAAAAGAGCTACAAAAACTAGCAAAATAAGACCTAAGAGCCAGAGGTTCCTTATACTAACAGTTACAAAAAAATCTAATAACATTCTAGGACTGCAAGGAGACAGCACCCAAAAAAGGAAGGCAAAAAGATAGTCATTCAGCACATTCTTCCAAATCCAAAAAAGAAACCGCCAACAGCAGAAACCCTGAGTAGCATAATGGATCACATACTGGTACCAGGTACACACACCTGTGGCAGTAGAGTTGAAGAGCTTTCTATAATAATTGAGAATTCCAGATAGATCTCGGATCATCTGCACACAAAAAAATCTCCAAGGCAACCAGGTTAAATTACAATGAGTATGGAAACAGAAATACCATAAGTTTGAATTCCTACCACCTTTGGGATTTAAGAAATCAAAAGCCAAAACTTTATAGAAGACAACCTCACAGTGATAGCACACAGCAACACCGAAGGGAGTAAGGGGAGAAAACGAAACACTCCTAAGACTGAAGATGAACTCCATACCACCCACACCATGAAACAACCACATAACCAAATAGACAGTGGAAACCTCCAAACCTTCCACCATACTAACCATATGAACAGGGAAAGGGACCCCGGCAGAACTGGAGCCAATCAACCAAACAGACAAAATTTCAGCTGTAACAACACCCAGAAGAAGCATAAAGAGAGGCAGAAATAACCCAACAAAACCACCAACACCAGCTAAAACCGACAGCCCAAGCATCACCATAAAAAACACCAGATAGACAAAAAACCACCAGCCCAAGAAATACCTACCAGAACCCAAGAAATACTACCCAGAAATAAAATAAACTCAAATAAAAACACCAACTCCATGAAAGACAGCTCATCAGATGCAGAAAGAACCGTCCCGAGAGAAGGAATTCCCAAACAGGAAGTCCAACATCACCACACATGCACAGTAGGCCAACAGTAATTAGAAAATGAAAGGCCATAATCAACACAACCACCCAGCCAACCAAAAAGCAAACAACCAAACCAAACAACCCGCCAACAGAAGACATAAACAACAACAGAACAGAGGAAATAAATCACACCTTTCTGATATAAGGCAACCCACATTTATCCAACTTAACCAAACCAGTAAGTTGGTGCGGCAAATTGGAGTCATTAAGTTCTTGTAAAACATTATTATTGCAACCCCACTTGGCTAACCAATCAGCACAAGCATTACCCTCATGGAAAATATGAGAAATAGTATAGTTAAAATTAGCAAGGGACTGCTTAATGGAACGAATGGTATAAAAATCAGCAGGGCTACCAGCACTATCATTCAAAACAATATGAATTAACATCATAGCGTCAACTTCAATTGCCACATGATGAAAACCCAGTCTAAGACAAATATTTAACCCATAATTCAATCCCATCAGCTCAACAGAAATAACAGAACAGTAATTAAGAGGAGCAGCATAAGCCAGAATGACATCACCATTACTGTTACGAAGCAGACCTCCCATACCAGCCGTATTGGTATTAACAGAGCCATCCGAATTAAGCTCAATAAAAGGTTGTGAAGGTCTAAACCATCTCACAATACGGTCACATTTTTCCACAGATTCCTCCACTAGAGAAATACCAAGAGCAATAGCTAAATGACGAGCATGCTTAAAGTTTTTGATAGAAATAAGCTTGGTCGACTGGAATTGCAAAATTCTATTCCTAATATTGAAAATGATTTGATTGGCATCCATACTAATCTCATTATGCTTAGAATCATTCCTAGCCTTCCAAATAAACCACAAAATGAGAATGGGCAGTAAATTGTAAATATGGCCTTTAGTGGTAGTAAACCAATGCTTGAGAATGGAAGCAACATTACCGTTGAAATTGAAAAAACTTTTAACAGTCAAATTGATAAAATGGCACCACACTTTCTGGGCAATATTCCTAGTCAGGAAAACATGATTAATATCCTCGATATTAAAGCAACATTGGCATTTAGAAGGAAAAAAGAAACCTTTTTTCCTAAGTAATTCACCGACAGGGAGATACCCCTTAAGACATCTCCAAGCTAATATAGAGTAGGATAAAGGAATATTATTATGCCAAATAGACGCAAAAATTTGAGAAACATCCCTTTTCATTCTAGTAGCATTCCAAATATTCTTCAAATTAAAATTACCAGAGGAAGAAATATTAAAAAGAATTTTATCGTTAAAATCAAGCTGTAAAGGAATATTCAAAATAATAGCAATCAAATCATGAGGGATAGTCTCTAACAGTTTACTCACATTCCACTGACCATTATGAATGAAATTATAAACTTTGCAGTTATCAATAGAATGAGTATTCATGTAATTATAAATAGAGCAGGAACCCAACCAATTATCTTGCCAGAAAAAAACATTTCCTTCTCCCAGACCCCATTGAATAAATTGCTCAGCTTCTCACTTAATTTTGCACAGTCTTTTCCAAACGAAAGAGTCAGAAAATTTAGCATAGCAAACCAAAGGATGAAGATCTTTGTAATACTTAGTATTCATAAACTTAGCCCATTAGCTATTATTAGCACGAAAAGAAAACCATAATTTGTGAGAAAAAGCATGAGAAGTATCCATAATACTCTTGCAACCTAAACCCCCTTCATTGTAAACCCCACACCCTTTATTCCAGGACTCCCACTTAATAGAAGACTGATTGAAATTAGAACCCCAAAAGAATTTATTAATCATATGCTCTAATCTCAAACAAATAGTGGCATTAGGTTGCAAAGTATGTAAAATATAAATAAGAATAGAATTAAGAACACTTTTAATAAGGACCAACCTACCACCAAATGAGAGAAATTTAGAAGACCAATTTAGAAGTTTTTTTTTGAACATTGTAAATATACTGTCAAACAAATGAATTCTTTTTCTTCCCTTAAAAAGAGGAGTACCTAAGTATTTTATAGGAAGCAAAGTAGAGTTAAATCCACAAATTCTTTTGATACAATCTATTCTATTGTGATTCACCGACTTACCAGATAAGAAACAACTCTTATCCTTGTTAATAGACAGACCACTAATATCCTGGAATTGATCCAGAAAAACCATTAATTTTTTAACATTACGAATGGAAGCATTAGAGAACACTATAAAGTCATCAGCAAAACTAAGATGAGTAATAGGAAAACCACCAATAGAATGAAAATACAGAGAAGGATATCTAGCATAAAGCTCTTCAAGGCCTCTAGAAAGATATTCCACAGCTATAATAAAAAGAGCAGGCGACAAGGGATCTCCTTGTCTAAGAGCATGAGAAGAGTTAAAAAAACCATGCTTTCTACCATTTATCATGACAAAAAAAAAACAATTTTCTATACTATTTTTAATAAGCATAATAAAAGATTGATTGAAACCAAAAAGATACATCACCTTATAAAGAAATTCCCAATTCAAATTATCATAAGCTTTAGTGATATCTAATTTAAAAATGATATTGCCACCAGAGACTTTAGCATTAATATCATGAACAATCTCTTGAGCAAGAAGAATATTATCAAAAATACTTCTACCTTTAACAAAATCGGTTTGATTGATAGAAATGATTCTAGGAAGAATTT
Source organism: Dendrobium chrysotoxum (assembly GCA_019925795.1). Classification (NCBI taxonomy): domain Eukaryota; kingdom Viridiplantae; phylum Streptophyta; class Magnoliopsida; order Asparagales; family Orchidaceae; genus Dendrobium; species Dendrobium chrysotoxum. Next base: position 5,098,610 of record CM034313.1, on the reverse strand, counting down.
TCATCAATCTAGAAGCAATGATTTTAGAAACAAGTTTATTAAGAAAAGTACAAAGACTAATAGGTCTAAAATCATTCCAATTAATGATAGAATCCTTCTTAGGAATTAACACAATATTAGTAGAAGAGAAAAATTTAGGGTACGAATTTCTCTTAAAAAAATCATGAACAGCCTCCACCACATCAACCTTAATAATATCCCAGGCAGTAATAAAGAATTTCGTAGTGAAACCATCCGGACCAGCAATAGACTCCCCATTCATGTTCTTAACATTCACCCAAATCTCCTCTTCCGAAGGGATTTGAGTAAGGAAAAGATTGTCTTCCTCATCAAGAACCCGAGGGATCACATAGGGATTAGCAATAAGACCAATACAGCTATCTTTATTAAACACCTCTCTAAAATGATCCACCCTAGAGTTAATAATCATATCCTCGGTGTCATAGACACAACCATTGTTGTTAACAATTTTATGAATATGACTCCTCATTTTATTCTTGTTAGTCAAAGTATGAAAGAACTTAGTATTTCTATCCCCTTCCAAAATTAATTTAGTAGAAGCCTTTTGTTTCCAATAAATTTCCTCCTGATGTTGCAATTGAAAAAGAGAATTTTTAGCATTATCCAGAATAGACATATTAGCACTAGTAGGACTATCCAATAACATCTTTTCTAAACCTAACACATTATTTTCAGCTTCTTTAATGTTCGAGAACAAATTCTTAAACACCTTTTTATTCCACCAATTCAGGACCTGTTTTAATCTACTAAGCTTAGCCCAAAGACGACCCATACCTTTGATACTATTGTCAGGATATATGATGGCATTCCAATTGTTACTAACCACATCCATAAAATCCTTATGGGTTAACCACATGTTTTGGAATCTAAAAGCATTAGGATAATTATAAGTAGTAGTAGACAAATTAATAAATAAAGGGGCATGATCAGAAAATGTTCTACTTAAATGCTGAACATAAGTCATAGGGAAATTCCTGATCCATTCATTATTAAAAAGCATCCTATCCAGTCTTTGCCAAATGTTAGTTCTACTCCAAGTAAAAGCATCACCAGTAAAATCAATGTCATGTAAATTACAATCAGATATCATAAAACTAAAATCTTCCATAGCACCATTATTAGGAGGGTTACCTCCCACTCTTTCATTAGCATTAGAAACAATATTAAAATCACCCCCAACACACCAAGGGCCATTAGAGTTCATAGCAAAATCAGCTAAAAGATCCCAAAGAGGGAGCCTACCCAATCTAGTAGAAGCAGCATAGACAAAAGAAGCATTGAACTTAAAATTGAAATAAGATATTTGCATATGAACAACTTGAGCAAAATCAGAAAAAATGTTGATATTGAAATAACTCTTCCACATAATCCAAATTTTATTAGAACAATTGGCAAACTTCATATCAAAACCCAAACGAGAAGCAGTAGAATCAAGTTTATCAGAAGAAATAAAAGGTTCCAGCAAGACCAACAATTGAATATTGTGAATACAACAAAGATTTCTAACTTTAATTCTAGATTCCCTCTCCCCAATACCCCTCACATTCCAAACAAGGGCTTTAATCATTAGAACTTTTGGCAACAGTTTGAGCCCTAGTAGAACGGGGTGTATCGGGTAAAGGGGCTTTACCATTTTTCTTTTTCTTCTTAACCACCTTATAATTTTAATTAATATCAAATACAAATAATGGAATAAATGGCTCCATTTTTGTTAATATTTATGGAGTGTTATTGGGTGTATTAGTAAATGATAAATTCAAATTTTAGCATAAATGTTGTATTTGAGCACAATTCTAAAGTATGTCACAACTTCTATTTTTGACATATTTAATGATATACTTCAAATAAATTTGTGAAAGGTAAACAATTTCTTTGTTTTTCATATCCCAATTTGATTAAGTGGGTTTTGTTCTTCATACCATCAAACTTGCATGTGTAAACTATTGTCTCTCTTATGTTAAGTATCCTAAAAAGTTCTCATAAGGGTGCCCTTATTCAGAAATAACATAATGATCATCTTACCATTGAATATGAAGATTGTAATATCATTATTTCATTTCATTTATTGATATGTGGCATGACTGAGATTTTTCAAGAAATTCTTGATTATCAAAGTTCCAACCAACTTTTTGAGAGAAAGATAAATGACAAAAGGTAATTGACATGGTGAATAATGTAATTAACATGTATATGAATTTTATTTAAAGATAAGGAATAACTTTCTGGTGCAGTTGATAGGTCGTAAGAGTTTATAAGGATAACGATGAAAAAAAATTGTTATAGCTAAAAATAGTTGCTGATCCTTACATAAAAATGCACATGAAACGGGGCAAAATTGATGAATTAAATGACGTGCTCGTCAGTGCGGCACATCACTTAAAAGGTCAAATGACCTATGATCGTCAAATGGACTTCGCCGTTACGATCAAAGGGTCGAATTCACCTATGAGAGAACATCTCACAGTCAAATTGGATGAGATCGGCCATAAGGGATAACCGACATCCGAAACCGACGCGCGACGTTGCCCAAACGAAGTTCGATAGCGAAACAAACTGCGCAATTGCGATCGAAACATCAACAATACCTAAATTGGACTGTAATTTTGTCCAATAAAGCTTGTGCGGGGAAATTGACACTCAGTCCGAGACAAAATGCACATATTTTGAGAAAACACACGCAAATTGAGAAACTGACGCATGAGTTTCGAGACAAATGAATTTCTTTGTTCATTCCCATATATCAGAAGGTAATGATAATATTATTACAGTGATAATATTATTATCATAATTAAAAAAAAAGAGTTTCTTAAAAAAATTAACACAAATCACAATTGATTACCACGGAATGATGATGCGCCGCTTCGTCCAAATCCTGTGAATCCCGGCATAAATCCTGGGCAGATCTCGACAACCCGCCTTGGCAACTCGTCTGCTCGATGTTAAAATGAGAACAAAGCCTCAGGCAGCGGCTTCTTCGATTCCACTGTCCCCATGAACAAAAGATTCCAGTCAATCTTCCTACTCTCAAAACTCTCCTATTTGAACACCTGATCGCACGAGCTCCTCTCACAACTAGTCCGACCTTCCTCCCACAGCTGATCGCACAAGCCCTCACAGCCTTCCTTCTCAAGCCATGAGATAACTGTTCCGAGTCCCTGCACCTAACAATGGACCCTCTACAGCCGAACAAGCACCCTATGATTCCCTCAACAAGCTGCAGGCCCACCCCCCTTCACGTGAATCCGAGCTGCCTCACAACCTCCCTCTATCTGACCAAAATCCCTCCCACTCACGCCAAATCAAGCCGTCCTTCAGCCATTAGCAACCGTCGAGCCCAAAACCCGTCGGATAGCCCATCACCTGTTCCAAACCAATCCAACTGGCCTCCTATTCCCTCAACCCTACCAGATCTCACACCTTTGCAAGCCAATCTCTCGGCAAGCTGCTCCGTCCCTCCTTCCCTATCTCGTTCCAAGTGGTTGAGAACTGTATCCGCCCCTATTCTTTCCACACAGATCTTAAACTCCACAGCTCATTCACGCCTCCTTTCTCTGCCACCATTCATGTGAAAAGCAGTCTTCTTTCTCACACTCAGGTAGAGACCTACAACAACCCCCTTCTCACTCAAATTTATCTTATTGTTAATCATATCAAGTGTTTCCATTAGCGTCTTCATTAGCATTATTACTTTTAGCTATTATTATTATTATTATTATTATTATTATTATTATTATTATTATTATTATTATTATTATTATTATTATTATTATTATTATGCATTTTTGCAATTTTTGCCATCATCATTGTCATCGCTGCACTTGTCGTCAAGATATAATCTTTCTGATTCCCTCAACAAGCCGCAGGCCCACTCCCCTTCACATGAACTTGAGCTGCCTCACAACCTCCCTCTACCTGACCAAAATCCCTCCCACTCATGCCAAATTGAGCCCTCCTCCAGCTGTTAGTAATCGTCGAGACCCAAACTCATCGAATAGCCCATCACTTGCTCCAAACCTATCCAACCGGCCACCTATTCCCTCAAGCCTACCATATCTCACACCTTTACAAGCCAATCCCTCGGCAAGCTGCTCCGTCCCTCCTTCCCTATCTCGTTACAAGTGGTTGAGAACCATACAGCTATCTCCCCTATTCTTTCCACACATATCTTGATCTCCACAGCTCATTCATGCCTTCTTTCTCTGCCCCCATTCACGTGAAAGATGTCTTCCTGCTCACACTCACGTAGAGACCTACAACAACCCCTTACAACACTCATAAACTTCTAATAGCCCATTCCAAGTCACCCTAGGAAACCCACTATCTCCCAAAATAGCCATCTTACACTCCAAAGCAACACAAACCACTGTAAGCCTCTCTCCCTCAATCAAATTTATCTTGCTGTTAATAATATCGAGTGTTGTCATTAGCGTCGTCATTAGCATTATTACTTTTTAGCTATTATTTATATATATATATATATATATATATATATATATATATATATGCGTTTTTGCAATTTTTACCAGCATCATCATCATTGCCGCACTTGTCGCCAAAATAGCCATCTTATACTCCAAAGCAACACAAACCACAGTAAGCCTCTCTCCCTCAATCAAATTTATCTTGTTGTTAATAATATCGAGTGTTGCCATTAGCTTCATCATTAACATTATTACTTTTAGCTATTATTATTATTTATGCTATTATATTTATATACATACATACATACGTACGTACATATGCTTTTTTTTGCAATTATTGCCATCATCATCGTCATAGCCGCACTTGTCGCCATGGTATAATCTTTTCGAACTCAATGCCCACAAATCTCATTTTCGGCGCTTACAACGTGTCGGGGACCTCCTATAAATGCTCTTCGTAGCGTGGTGGGATGGAGCCCAGTGCAACGCTTGCGACGAGGCGGGTAGGCCTTGTGCACGCTCTTCATAGCGTGGCGGGGACAACTTTAAGTACCCGTATATGTGCTTCAGTGCCTGTAGGGAAAAAAATTATGTTTTCAAACAGGTGCTTCAAAGATCCATACGCACTCTTCGTAGTGTGGTGGGGTTGAAGATTCATGGCCGTGGTGTCACTCGACACCTACCAAATATGCTCTTCGTAGCATGGTGGGAAGGCCCAGACTCTCAGATTTTCCTTAAAAGGGGGAGATGCCAGAAGGCTGCCAAAATTTTCAGTGAACAAAAGGTTCAATTTGAACAAAGCAATAGGAGATCTAAACAAAAAAAAAGTAGGGAATAGAACTTGAACAATTATGAGGAACCGAACCTTAAATTGATAAGCACCTAATCAAATTAAAAAATGCAAACACTAATTAAAAATCTGAATTATTCAAATGAATATCAATGATCAAATAAAGGAACTCGTAGTGAACAAGCCCTTTGTTCGCACGGATGACTGGCAATGAAATTTAATCAACTTGTAAAATGTAAACAATCACAAGAAAATACCAACAAGCAATACAAAAAAGTGATACTCGCACCAATCGTGCAAATAAAAATATCGGCCTTTGACAAGTAAAAGAAGTTGATGAACATGATAACTCACTTGCAAACAAAGATCAAATAGACAATATAACAACATATTTAGTAAATGCAAATTAAGCGAGTCTATAGCTAGGCCTATCTCAGCTTGACATCAGATCAAATGACTTTGAGCTAATTTTAAATTAGGATTTAATTGACTTTAGTGGATCATTCACAGCTCTATTGGAGAGCTAGTTGCATCCTTAGAAAATTCATTTATTTAAGAAACATGTTAACCAAAATTTCAGTAAAAATTTGGTACCTAACTCTGTTGGTAGAATAGGAAAAATTCTCATTCATCTTATAGTTTTTAATAAATTTATTATTTATTATGTCATCCGGTTCGACCCCGGTTTGACCGGTCAAACCATAAACCTCTCATTCTTCCAATTCGTTGCTCGGTCCGGTTTTCAAAACCTTGATATTTACAATCAATGGCGTGAAGTTTCCAATGAAGTTGAAAGTCTTCATGTCGATTGGCATGCAAATGCCAAATAAATAATGGTGTCGGGCTTATACTTATGAGCAAACATGAAAGATGTGCGGGTAAACGCAATAACATATCTACTGTCGACAACCATTCAATATTAAGCCAATACGTTTGTCCCCCACAAGCAGAGGGATTTGACATGCAATCAATACGATAATTTACCTGCAATTATGCACAAGGAATGCAACGCAACTAGAAACTAAGTGAAGGAGGTTATGATGAAAATAGCTCACTTACAATCAACAGTTGTTAGCTGACATACATGTACACTAATATGTTGATGAGTGATGAAAGAAGATAAACTATGAATGTAACAATCTCCCTACAACAGATATTAGCTAGCTTGTAGATATATGTTGTGAACCTTGTGAACGTTGAGGGTTAATGCACGTTGAAAGTGGCAACTTGCCAGCCAATGCGTATAAGAAAATCAACAGTGTAGCAACATTCCTAGAGTCGACACTGATCAACCTAAAATCAATATAACAATTTCTGATGAATAACTGAAAGTCAAAACACAAGCGAATGCGCTAACATGCCAACAAACAATAAAATCTCTTGCAAATACACACAGTGCGGCATGCAATAACACCTACAAACAACTGTAGAAGGCCCATCAAGCACACAATATGATATCTACGAGCATATGTAGAGGAGCTGTGGTAAATGCAAATGCTTATAAGCAGTGCTAGAAGATCTTTATTCCCTTTATCTTTTCCGAATGCGATGGTAGAAGACCCGCAATGCATACAATGGTCCCATCTACAAGCAATAACAGTAGATGTATTGCAAGAGCGACGAATCCCCTACAGACATAAATAATGAGATTGCAAGCAAATACAACAACTTACTAACCGAAGTGCATGAGGAAGTTAGTGGTGAATGCAGTTCAACCAACTGCCTATATCAATAAACGAACCGACACATCAACTTATTTGTAGATAACAAAACCCCGTGTAAACATACACAACACATTAATGACGAATGTGAATATTTGCCTCCAAAGATAGAAGATTCCCTGTATGCGCAATACTACACCTACATATAGTATACCTATAAGTGGTGGCCGGGAACATGCAATGGTCGCTACGATTCACCTGTAAGCAAAAACAGGGAATCAATAGTAAAACTGCGAGCCAATGGTAAACTAAAACAATAAATTTGTGACACCAAGCTATCACACTAGATAAATCAGCTTACTTGCAAACGTCAGGTAGGAGATCGTTGAAACACCGCACAGCTCATATACAAGTTGAAGCATATTTTGCAAGCTGAACACTGAAAGAAGTATTGACATGCAAATGACGAATGAGCCAAACTGCAATTGTCAATACATGACAGATGAAATTTAACGCGTTACTACACTATGCTATCGGATCCGCAGCATGCATACAAGCAGACAGAAGGCATTTATAAATTCCCAAGCGGAGCTCTGTGCATTTCTCAACAACTCATCTGCAATGCAACGCCACGCCACTGGATCCACAACACTCGTAAAAGCGGATAGAAGGTACTTGCTGGCATTACATGGAACTTTGCAATTAATCATATTTGAATAGTGCAAAAAACATCCCAAGCATTGAAATGTGCACTGATGCAACTACATCATGCATATGCATGTTACAAAATACAAAGCACGTCATGCAACATGCAAAATGCACCGCATAGTGACAACATGCCACGTCATTATACAAATGCTTCATGTACTATATAAAAGCACTGAATCGACGTCAAATATATCGTTCAAATAAAACTTAGCGATGCATGGATATATTATACATACATGATGTACAAGCGCATTATACACCCTGTTAACGTGCTAAACCACTATAATGCATATCAAGCAGATCATGCAAAATGTAAATGCATATGCCAACATACATTCATATATGTAGTTATATAAATGCACATACAAGTATATTAATATACATATGAAGGTATAGGTGTGTGTGCGAATATGCATATTTGTCACAGATATCTACATACATACAACCACTATACAAACACATCATGCAAAGTACACATAAAAGCATACACCCGTATGGGTCCTGATGAGCGTGTGCGTGCACACGTGACATCTGAGGATGTTACGAAAATCAAATAATGAATTTAAGTTCAAGCTCAATCCTCCTATGCGAGTAAATAGGAGTCGACACGGCTCAAACTATCAAATAAATATACGGTAACGACGTTGACCGGGATATTTATTTTATACGTTTCTATTAAGCCTTCAAGGTCTATCATGAGAAAAATTCACTAATAAAGGCATAAAACCGACGACGAATCCGATCCTCTATCGGCAAGTAGATCGAATGACATGATTCAACCAACAAAATGAAAAAGTGCCAATATATACCTTGATGATGGCCGTGTTGAATGTTTATCTCAATCGGAGTTGATCATATATTTTCAAATGCCCTCAAACTTCCACAAAATACAAATATTTTCAAATGACCTCAAAGTCACCCTGTTGATGGCCACATTCACAGAAAATCTAAATCAGAGGGAACCTTAAATATTTCAAATGCCTCCCAAATTCTCAAATGCACATGAAATTCAAATTTCCCAAAAAATATAAAAAAAAAATCTAAAATATTTAAAATTGAAATAATCACCAAAATGCTTAAAGCAAAATCGATCTATCATCCACAATAATTTTTCGAGGTGAAAAAGTTTGAAAATACACTTCAGCTCACAAAGAATAGATGTCTGGTCGAGAATATCACTACGATTTATTTTCAATCCATCCCTTGCCAGTAAGGACGTGACATTGGTCCTCTAATCGATGGTTTGGCCAGATGACTCAACAAAAACCCCATGGTTTGGCTAGATGGATTCACGTGGTTAACGATTATGACTGCGACCCTCTGACATAGTAGCTTGGTCAAACAACTCCACAGTATTACGGTTATGGTCATAGCCTGTATGTTTCCTAATAGCTTCAAATCCTTGAGATATGAATCAATATGATATAATCGATATGGCACAAAGCCCTATGAGGGTCTTCCCCTTCGCCCCCCCCCCCCCCCCCCCCCCCAAAAAAAAAAGCCCTCTGCTAGCTAAAGTGGATTCAAATTTGTCTCATTAGACAAACATTCACGCCAGGTCTACAAGGTAGCCTTGGATGAATCAACTCATGGCTGCCAACAAGAATCCTTATATCAGGTTGGGTCGACTATCTCCTCTAACTAAGTAGACCAAGGACCATGATGACCTCAGACGACGGAACCATGGGATCTTAATTGGGTCCATCATCAATTTCCCCCACCATCCACTTTAAGTGCAAGATGGAGAAATTTTCAAATTTAAATATTAAATCTCAAAAACTAAACCCATGTTGCTACTATACAACAGATACATAACTCCACGTATCTGTTTGGAGACTAGCCTTAATCGAAAATTTTCTCTCATTATCAGGAGAGGTAATTAACTATAGAGGCTTGTGCCTATAGGAAACCTGAGCTCAGATCTAAAGTCCTCGCAAAATGAGGGTGAGATCTCTGAATAATGTCTTATTTCAAACCCAATTTTCTTTCGGAAAATTTGCCTCGGAACTTGAGTGTTAAAACTCCCCTCGATGACCCGTATGAAAAAGAAAGATATAAAAGGGGGTCCGTGGATAAGCCCAGGCGCGAATTTTCGGAGTCCACAATAATCAAACTTCTAATGAGAGTGTTCACTAAATAAAGAGAAATTGAAGGAAATTCATCATGAATGAGAAAAAGAAACTTAGATTTTATTTGGGACAGCTTTCTTACTATTTTTTAAAGCATCTTTCTAGCACAAAATTAAAAATTTTTATACCAAAAAGTTATTTTAAAAGCAGTAAAAAAGTTATCCCAAACAAAGCCTTAGGATAACTCATGTGGATACAAACAGTGAAATAATAGAGTCCCTTTGAGTCAGAGAAGAAAGAGGCAAACATTTTTCTCATGACCTTTGAGTACTCAACTAACAACACTAAAGCAAACAGCCTATTCATGATGAACTGAATCATGCATTGTATAAACTGAAAGAAGTGTAATTAGGTCAAAGAAGAAATATAGGACTTAAGAAAAGAACACACTAAATTAGATAGGCATTATTGTGATGTAAATGAATTAGAAAAAAGTGATAACTGACTGACAATAATTCTTTGCTAAACATATCAACAATTTGCAATAAATTTTACAGAAAAACCATATGACTAGCATTAAGAATCATAAAACATATATGACACAAATAGAAAGCATGCGAGATATAGCACACAATTCATCCACAAACAAAGACCTTATTGGAACACTTTGTGCTCCATAGTATTGTTACTCAAAAGAAAAGAAGAACGTTAGCACAAATCAGGCGGCTTTAGCTATACAAATGTGTTAATGAGTGTGTTAACTTCAAAAATTCATGGCAGCATGAAGGAAATATAAAAAAAGCAGCTTAATGAAAAAAGGGAGCTTCTTGTGAGAAACTTATGTTAATAACATCAAGTACAGCTACAATCCATCAATCTGAATGAAACTTGTCCTTAAAATAACTTTATGAGAATCAGCAGCGTTTGGTCAATATTGGAACTGTTTCTATCGAAAGTGATGCACAACAAAGAACAGAAAATGCACTCTCTTCGAAGTAAGATTCTTTGAACTTCGCACAATATCAATCACTTTTGAACTTCTAAAGAACACAACGCAGTGGAGGACATCATTGCCTATAGAATGCCAAGGAAATTTCCCAATGACCATAGAAGCAACAAAGTCCTTTCAACCAAGTGCCGAATTTAAACCTTATTGTCTTCTTGGGCTTCTGAAATTTAGCTGTTGGAATTTGCTTCTTGAAATGAAGACTCATACAAAGTTAAATGCAAAGAAGAGAGGAACAAAAGGTTTGACGCAGGGTAAAATTTACAGTATGGTGTACCGAAACATGATGTGGTTATACTTTATATTAGATCCATGGGAATAGGTGTATTGGTCATGCCTCTTGAAAAAGCTTAAAGGAAAATGTTAGATACAGGGTGAAGTCAAATCTTTCAAATCTTTTTTAAATAACAGAGAAAGCATTTGTAATTAGCCTAAAATGCTAAGCCTTCATGTATATGCAAAAGAAGCAAAAAAATAAATTTTTATCAACTTTTAGGCATTATTTTCCTAGCACAAAATCTTTTGTTGATTTCTATGCATTATAAAAATTATTAGAAATTTCAATTTGCATTTTCACTCTCGAAGATTATCTTAAAATTAGGTATGTACATCACATTTCTTTTTAATATTACATCAAGTTTTGAAACTATTTCATGAATAATACTTGTTTTACAATTAGTTTTATTTTATGCATCGAAGTTAAAGGGAGCTTAGTTTTACATATTTATTATCAATTATCTCTCATGCAACAATTTTAAACTATCATGATCAAATAAAAGGATATTTATGAACCAGATAAGATTGTGTATCTTTCATAGATCATTAATGATTTGATGATAATAACTCTTATGCAATGTTATCAATATTTGCTAAGTGATTTATATGTTATTCAAATATTAACAACAATGAAAATGATGATCTTGTTATCTATGTCAACTTAGGTCTTATTTGAGATGACTATCTTATTGCTTTTTAAAGCAGCTTTTTAGTACAAAAATTTTACTAGAAAGCCGCTTTAAGAAGCAGTAAGAAAGTTATCTCAAACTAAGCCTTAGAGTACTTGCAACTTGAAGGCAAGCTCAAGAAGATGAATTCAACACATTATAGACAACCTTGCAATAAAAAATTATTTAGTTAGATTCAAGGATGATGAACATAAATAAATTTGGTGAGAATTTATTTATAATTACTCAAAAATATATTTAACACATTACAAAATATTACTTTATACTATTGATATTTTTGTCAATTATTTTGCATATTTATTGTTTTATGATTAATATATCTTTGTCCTATTTCAATTAATCATGAAAAATTATTTGGGAAATATTTAATTTAAATTTTATGATTTAGGAATTATATTCTTATTTTCTATAAATATGTATAATTAAAACAAAAATTATTGAAATTTATAATTTTAGCCAACTTTATAATTTTTTAATAGATCTTGAAATTCTTATAATAGCTTACCACTAATCTAATTATCTACACACAAAATTTCAATTTTTTTAAAATCATTTGATAAATTTAAAAAATCATTCAAAATGTCATTAAAACTGTTTATCCAGAAATTCTTCCAACGGATCCATAACGGTTAGTTTGACTTTCTTGACAGGAAGTCGTTGAAGATTTTTGGCCATCTTGCCGAATACAAGTAGATGAGTTGAGACAACAAAAAGATGCCTTTTTTCCTTCATACATTGATGGAAAAAAGAAAAGAACATGCCAGCTCATTAGGCCCACTGTATTAGATGAAAAAGCTTTGCAAAGAAAAACAAAAATAGTTGAGCCTTCTTTAGCAAGAACATGTCAATTTGTAATGAGACTTAGGGCAACTAAGGCTTCATTTGGGATAACTTTTGGCCACTGATTTTTCGTTGCTTTCAAAAAAAATTTGAACTAAAAAGCTGCTTTAAAAAGTTGTCCAAACGTGACAGTTTTCTTAATATTTTCTAGTACAAAAATTCTTTGAAAGTAGCAAAAAAGCAGTAGCGAAAAGATATCACAAATGAAGCCTAAAGGTTCTTTGGAATCACTCTTTGTTTTTATTTTTATTTTTTTAATATTTATTTGATTTGTGTTTTTAGCTTTTTTTTTTTTTAATAAACCAAACTATTTTCTTAAAATACTCAAAATATTTTTGAAGTTTTTTTGATCTAGCCACCACTGGTCGACGCCGGCCATTGGTCATTGCAATCAACGATTACTTAAATAAAACAAAATAAACTTATTTAGAACACTAAGCATACTTTTATTTCATAGTAAAATAATAATAATAATAGTAATAATAATAATAATAATAATAGAAAATGATCTCAAACATGTTCAAAGGTTTTGGCATACAAAGGCTTTTTCTACATGGCAAAATCCAAGGTAAAATGGCCTAGCCACATTGATGTGATCAAAGCACTTGTTTTTTCATGGTTAAGGCTTCGTTTGGGACAACTTTTTTGCTTCTTTATAAAACTGCTTTTTAGTACAAAAATTTCTAATTCAACAAAAATTTTGTACTATAAAGCAGCTTTAAGAAGCAGTAAGAAAGTCATCCCAAACAGAACCTAAGTGTTAGCTTGTCAAGCAATATGTGTGAACTCGGACTAAGAAAATTACACATGCTATTCAAATGAAAATGTGACTACTTTTTAAGTTAAAGGAAAACTGAAATAAATGCTGTCACAGTCTATCCATCCTACTTTGAAAATTTTGGCAATATGAAAGCTAAGTACAATGACTATCCAATTTACAATTAAATTGAAAAACATATATATGAAAATTATCTTGTTGGCTATCCAATTTATCAAGCTAAGTACAATGAATCCAATTTTCTAAGTTGGGGAAAAGTTCAAAATAGTCCCCGAGTATTCGTATATGGCTAACTTAGTCCCAAGTTATTATGTTGTTCAAATTAGTTCCTCAATTAAACAAAATTTACCCTAAAAAATCCCCTTAGAACTAAATTAGGATTAACCTTATATAGTCGAGGTATTAAATTTGGATCAATTTAGATCACAATTACAACATGAGATAACATTTTGAATCAATTTTGTATAGTCGAGGAATTAAATTTGAACAACATAATATTTTGAGACTAAATTAGTCAGACACTAATAGGGCTATTTAGAGATTAAAGCTCATCCTGACCAAATTTGCATGAGAATATCCTAACAAAAAATTTCTTCCATAAAAAATCTTAATATCTACAAACTTTATCCATCGACAAAAATGCATCAAGGAACTCCATAATTACATAGTAACGCTAGTTTAGGTCAACATTAAACTAAGCCTTGAAAATAAATACTTAATATGCCACAACAATATGATGGTTCTTACCTACATTGCCCTCCAAGCGACCACCAAGAGCTATCCTGGTTCAAATTTGAAAACAGAGGAAGAAGGGTGAGTCCCCCAACTCAATAAGAAACAGCTATAAAATAGCATTAGGATAGAAATAGGTTTCACATATGCTACCTACATGAATTGATAACAATGAATATGTAAGCGTATGTAAAAGTAACATAGACAATCACAAGTGTTAGAATGGCGTGCCAAAAAGAGAGAGCTCACCCAAAATATATGATGTAAATCATGTGGGTCAAATCAAAACTTCCATCCGGAAACACATCTGATAAACAGCCACAGAATGTCAGGGATCAATAAAAGAATATCACGAATCATTAAGAAAATAACAGTAATATAGGTTGCTAATACTAAATCATTAGTGATTCGTATCTATAAATGGACCAACACATATTCAAACGAAATAGAATAAAATATCAAAAGGAGTCGGGGACTGAATGTTAGCTTAGTGGGTATGCTTCAATGCTAAAGGTACAAAAGAAGTTGAAGCCCACACATTGATCGCCATTACACAGAACAGAAAGAGACTTCTGGATCCCAAATTGAGCTGAAAGTGGCATTAGTCATGCAATTTTCTAACCCACAAAAGCACATCATAAGCACATAGAAGCTTATTCAAAAAGTAATAACTAACAAATATGTATGCTCAGATAAAGATTGCAACATATATAACAGCGTGTATTTAGAACCAAAATTCATCATAGATTTCAACGCGATCAGATATAACTGACAGCATTTGTTGAATCAAATTTGAAATCAAAGTAGCATTTCAGGGTATGTATATTAAAGAGAGTTCATAAGATATCACACGATAAAAGTTTAAGGCATATCAAGAACTAAATCAATAACTCGTACTCGCATTAGAGGCATATCAGATAACATGGATAAAGATAAGAAGGAATAAAGGTTGTCAAAAATAGCACAAGATCAAATAACATGAATTAGGATTGAAGAAAGGACATACAAGCTAATATTCAAATCAGTAGAAATCAAGGAACCCTTGATTACTATAGAATGTTAAGCCATTACTGATCCCTGGATCAAGCAAACTTTAGCACCTGAATCACAGCCAACTCAAACCCCATGTCACCAAAAGCTTCCAACTCCAATCTAAAACCATAAATGAATATTAACCACAAGTACTCATCCTCACGGTAGTTAAAGACAATAATTAACAACAAATTTATCAGTTAGCTCTTTTAATTCTTCAAAATGGTACTCACTTAAAACTCCTAAAACTTTGAAAATTCACTCCTATGTATCTCCACAACTACTTAGCAAATTTACCCTAATTAAGTTAACAGGTCAAAATCCTGAATATTTAGGGAAAGCTGAATTCACCTCAAATTCAATATAATTGATCCAAAAAAGAACACAACTATGAATCCACTACATGCAAGATATCAAGAACCACATTATGCTCGATTAATTTCTATTAGGATTCAGTGAACAAAATTCTTGATTATTTTATCTAGAGTTTCTTAAATTGCACAGGCAAAAAACATAATCTACAAACTAGGAAGCATATGAGATCAACATGACATGGTGGTTCTCAAGCCACCAACACGTCAAAGATTCAATTGTCAGAACCGATCAGCCGCTAACAACAAATATGTTGACCCTATGAACTCATGTGTAGCTCATCCTTAATTCAGTGATTGCACATTGGTGTTTTAGCTAATTCCAAGCCTAGTGTCTAGATTTTAAAGTCCTAAATAATATTTAAGTTCACATTTACACTACATACTATATTTTAATTACATACAAAACCAAAAATAAATTGAAAAAACTATACATAAAATTTCAATAAAATTGTACGACATAATGTACTTCATATTATAGTCATTAGCTAGAGGTTATAAGATAATCAATTAAATTCATCAGATCCATCCATGGATCGTACCATACGACATATCATGCAATACAATCTCGATCTATTATAAATTGAACTGATCATATAGTATAATGAATAAATATATTACGATCCTCTAGAGATAGTGTCTTCTATATTTTATGATGTATTTGATAATGGCAATGAAAAATTGTTAGTTCAACATGTTTTCAACAATATTAATGATTACATATACCCATTAGTTTCACAAGAAAACTAATAATGAAATGAACAAATAGAGAACTTAATTTCCACATCTTTGATAAAAAGGATACAAGAAAGCTTCAAGTGCTCATCATCATTAGAACTCTCCTCTTGGCTCTTTTGTAAAGTGCTCTTTCTCATTCATAGTTTACATGTTCTAATTGATAGCTCTCTTATTGTGTATCTTGCAATCATAGTGTTCTGGATTATGCAAATCAAAGTTGTAGGCTATAGTCACTGAGTCAAATCCAAAGCTTAAGAGAGTTTTAGTTCTATTCTAAAATTTATTTTCATTTCCTAGCGAGCTATGCTAATGTGGCAGATTCCTAATCTTAAAGCAGGAACATTGAGACAGCCTAATGAAAAAAGACTAGGAGTAGCTTGCATCTTACCTTGAAATAGAAGTGTAGGGTGTATCTCTATTGCATGTTAAGGAGAAAGTTGGTGTAAGAAGGATTTTCCACCAAATAATAGAGTGAAGAAGAATAGCTTATGGTGATGAAATTTAATGGGAAATATAGTACCGAATTGGGTTAAGCATGGGCATAGTAATTTTGCATTTAATTGAATGCAAACTTGTGTTGTTACAATTAAGAAATATATCAATATTATTATACATTATTTGGATTGCCGACTCTTAATATATTACATATTAAGCATTATTCTTTGGCGAATTCTAGCCTAACCAAATTCCAGTCTAACCTAGCCTAGCAGGTCAAAATTCCTATTTTTGCCTCTCAAGGTATAGGGATATTCAAGTATTGATACAGCAACATCATTGGTACCGAAAAAGAACTTAGATTTATGTTACTTTTTCATTCATCCAAAAGGCAAATGGATATTACTTCCTCAATCTGAATCCTACTTTGAGATTCCCCGCAACGGATCATTACATACCAAACATTTCCATATACAATAATCAGGAGTTAAGCCCCTTTCAACCATTTGCATGAGAAAGCCAGACGCCTTCTCAAACTCTCCATCCTCGCAAAGATAACATATTAAAGGACTGTAGCTACTAGTGTCAGATGAGCATTTCCTGCTCTCCATCTCCTTAAGGAGCTTTGAAGCACTCACAAAATTTCCTGCATTGCAGAAACAACGAATCAAATAGTTGAAAGTCGAAGCTAATGGGATGAATCCCTTCTCCATCATCACATTCATCATATCAAATGCTTTCCGCACTTCCCCTTGTTTGCATAGCCCTTGGATCAAACTAACATAAATCAGAACGCTAGGCAAACTTCCTTCCTTGACAATCTCCTCATAAACCAACAAAGCTTCTTCAACCCTATCCTCATTACAAAAATTCAATATCCTTGAGCTCTTCTCTTTTGCTCTTGGAAAAGAACCTCCCATTCTTGTATGAAGAAACTCGTTGGCTTCCTCCATTCTTCCTTCCTTGTAGTAACCATATAAGATATTGTTATAAGGGCAAATGTGATTGACATTCCCTCCCCCTATTTCTTCCATCAAATTCAATAACTTCACTCCATCTTCAACCCTTCCTACCGAGCAAAATCCTCTAATCAATGCATCATATGCTCTGAACTCTGGACTGATGCCATCCATCTCCATCTCTCTAAAAAGATCAATTGCGGAATCCATTTTCTCTGATTCACAAAAACCTGAAATGAGCACATTGTAAGTCTGCACATTAGGCAGGCAACCCTTCCTCTCCATCTCCCTCATAACCCTCCTCCCAACTTCTGGCTTCGCCACTTCACAGAACCCTTTGATCAATGTATTATAAGCTACCGCATCAACAACGCCTCCCCTCTTTTCCACTCTATCAAGAACCTCCACTGCTTCCATAGCCCTATCATTGCCACAAAGCAGTTCCACAATCTTAGTCACTGCAATGGCATCAGGAACAAACCCAAAATCAAAACATTTTTCCAACATAACCAGCGCCTGCACCAAACTACCCTCTCTACAATAAGCCGAGATTAATATATTAAAGGTGACATCGCTTGGGTTGTTCATCTCAGCCATCAAGCTTCGAGCCCTACCAACCTTCCCATTCCTACAGAGCGCATGGATAAGGGTATTGTAGATCACCGGGTTAGGCTTCAAACTAATCGTTTTCATTAACGCGAGCAGCTTGAATCCCTCGGCAATGCGATTGGTACGGCAGAGGCCATTCATAAGAATGCCAAAAGTGCGATCATCTCCTCGGCCATTCATCTTCTTCCGAAAGAAATGTCTGCTCAGATCAATGTTGTCCTTGACGAGGAGATCGAGAATACAGTTGAGGACCTTGAGGGAAGGTGGATTAGGTAGGTTGAACCGGTCAGGCAATTCGTCAAACAGTTGGAGAGCGCGGTGAGTCATGCCAGCGCGGCCTAGCCCTCGGAAGAGAGCGACGAGGGTAGCTTCGTCTGGTGGGGAGGGGAGGTCGGAGAGAACTTGGAGGACGGTGTCGAGGCGGCGGAAGGAGAGAAGGGAGCGGATCAGGGCTTGGTAGACAGAGGGTGTAGGGGTGAAGGAAGGGAGGCGAAGGGCCCACCGAAAGGTGCTTAATGACAGGGCGGCGGATTTCTGCCGGAGGATGAGATCGGCAATGTCGTCCGGCGATGTGGTTCCGGCGGTGGCGCCGCCACCGCAAGTGATGTAGGCCGGAGAGGGCCGTTGGAGAGAGTGAGTCTTGAGGATCGTGGAAACACGGGGATATGGCTTACGAAATGGAAGAGCGCGAGCCGAACAGACCATTAGGTGCAACAGCACATAATTCAAATAATATTGTTTAAGATGAAATATATTCAAAAAATTAATCCCTGATAATTATCTCCTCAAAAATTGCTTCTCCAAAAGCTCCATCTCTAAAAGCTTCCAAATCATCATACTCAAAAAATTTTAATTATAATATCACCAAAGCCATCTTCATCTATAAATATGATATATAAATGAAATTATTATTTATCAACATCCTTTTAATTGTCTTTCGTGCTCTGTACATTTTATCGTAGAGTGGGCCTGCAAATTTTAACATTATTAAGCAGTCATTTTAGAACTTAGAAGCCAAAAATGATAGAAGTTGTCTCTTTTTATTTTATCATTTTTGATAAATTTGAATTAGTAAAGTACCCATAGTCATCGATGCTTGCAAATCATATTTATGATAATTAATATTTTTCGAAGTAATAAAAAATTTGCGAATCTTATAACTCCAAGCCGCTTATAAATAAATATAATCACTTCAGAAGAACTTCTATCTCATGCTACATTGTCTTTTTTAATGAAATTCAAACAATATGTAGCATAAGTAGACCAATATATATTGTCATATTTTTTATGTAGCAATTTCTTTTTACTTTTTAATAGTTTGTAGTATTATCAGTAACTAATTGAACTATATTTTTCGCACCAACCCATTTAACAATTATAGTACATAAAGAATATAAAGTAATTTCATGCTTATCAATATCAAAGGCATTGATTAATTTTAAAAAAAATAGTGGACAATAAACTAAGAACTAAATCAAAATTCTATTATTATCAACTATTCAACTATCAACCATCAAAGTGCAATCCATTTCTTTCTAATGACATCTAAAAGTCTCAATCAGTGTCCTACATTCTTCCTTGCAATTTCTTAGTAAATTAACTTATATCTTATAATAAGATCTAATGCATCACCAAAAAACATATTCTGATCGGGCACAAATCTCAAGGTAAAATCAAGTTGAAAACTTTTGAAATTAAAATTGGGACCATCCGAACATCGATTTCAGCAAACTTAAAGTCAAACTGAGCGTCTCGGAATTACGAACCCAACGACACCAAAATCGACTCAATCTGAGCCAAATGAGTTCAAATCAAGTACTCGAAGCACTGTTGGAGGGTTCAAACCATAATTTGGATTACCAAACGGTTTCCAAACATGACATGCTTATAATCAAATCGAGCGGCTTGACGAGAAGAATCCAACAAGCCCAAGAACGCGGAATTCTGACATCACTAAGTCAGTCAAATGTCTACTAAACCGTCTACGATCAAAGGAATCAACATCGACCGTCCATTCAAATCGCTCCCAACTTATCCTTGATCTTCCACCTATTTATAAGTCATGCCACTCTAAAAAATCTATAAACAGAGCCCCCCTTTCTCATGAAAAGGGGGCCAAGCCAAAGGAAGAGAAGTAAGAGAGAGATCGGAGATCACTCTTGCCTCCTCCTCGACCACCACCCAGACTTCCGTCGACCACCGCCTGAAGCCAAAGTTCTGTCGGACCAC
This sequence comes from Dendrobium chrysotoxum, assembly GCA_019925795.1. Taxonomy (NCBI): domain Eukaryota; kingdom Viridiplantae; phylum Streptophyta; class Magnoliopsida; order Asparagales; family Orchidaceae; genus Dendrobium; species Dendrobium chrysotoxum. The sequence continues at coordinate 5,078,246 of CM034313.1, read as the reverse complement.
CGACTGACACCGAAGTTCTAATGAACCACCGATTGACGCTGGAGTTCTGTCAAACTTCTACCTGACTACCGACTAACACCGGAGTCCCGCTGAACCACCGACTCAAGCTGGAGTTCTGCCAAACCACCGTCGGACTACCAACTGACACCAAACTTCCAAGTGACGCCGGACTTCCATCTAACCCCCCGTTTGTCACTGGACTTCAACCATATTATTGACATTTGTAATCTGATCGCCCTCAAGGTTGAGGCAACCAATTGTACTCTACTCAAATTCTAATGGAATCATTTTCAACTGGGCTAGGCCCCATAGTTTTACCCTTTTCAGGATTTTTCACGTAAAAAATCTTGTGTTCTATGTATGTGAGATGGATATCCGTACAATGCTAAGACGTAGAATTATAACTTTATCGCCGTGTATATTCTAGCCCGCAAAAAGATCAAAGTTCAAATTTAAGCCCAATAGCAACTATCACAATAATAGTTTTTTTTTATGCAAATGATAAATTCAATACATTCATAAGTATGCAACTATCAAAAAATCATATAACAAGTATCATATCAGCACGATGCATAATCTCTTTTGATGCCAAGAAAATTAAAGATGATGTGATGCATACATAATTCTAAGAGCAAAGTAATTTTCCATATCATCAAGCTTTCTCTTCCCTCATTCAATCAATTGTCATATGTGATCGAACTTTGTGACTTTGAATGAGAAGAACCTCTATTATCTTTATTATCATTATCATCATATTAGGGCATACCCTTTTTTATTGTGATTTGTACTTCTCGGAGATATTTCTTTTAGATTTTTTTGGTTTTTAATAATGAACATCGTGTGAAACTTTCTTATATAGAGTAATATTTCTCTTAACTTCAGTAAATTGTTACTTTATTCTATTAATATCTGCACTTTTATATATAGCTCCACAATGCAAACACTTGTATTACTTTATCCACCAGCACTCTTAGACTCAATAAAATGATTCCATGTCTGATAAATTTTTGGACACTATATGATGATGTTGGAGGTTTGGAATATCCGCCATCAAAAATTCAGGTAAATGTTTATTGATGATTGTTAAAGTTAATTTGATTAGCAATTATAAGCCTTAGAATGTTTAATGGGGTTGTAGGTAACCAAGGTTTGGGATTAGAGAAGTGAAAATGCAAGTGAGAAAAATTGCTCTACGGGCACCGAGGCGCCAGGGTTGGAAGCTCTTCAGTATTGAGCTCTCGTGAAAATGGAGGAAAAATAAGAATTGGGTGTGCGCTGCTATACTAGGAAGGACTGCTGCAATGTCGAGTCTCATGTGAGGGTATTTTAAGAGATTCTGAAAGATTCTTTGGGATCGCAGTAACACTGGGGAGATGAGTATAACATCACCAGGTCAACTTAGTGAGCTTTAAATATTAAAATATCCAAATCCATTTGACTATCACATTCCTCTAGCCAATCTTGTCAAAGAAGGAGAAGAGAAGAAAGGGGAGGAGAAGAACAAAGAGAAAAGAAAGGAAGGATTTTGGAAGTCGAAGTTCAAAAATCGTCCGTTCAACTACTTGGAAAAATTGTTGGGCTTGAGGTAGGCAACTCATACTCTATTTCTGATTTTAATTCCAAAATGTTTATAGAAAGACATGATTATAAATGTGTTTTCCTTGAGTTTAAAAAATGTTTCACCTAAAAAATTTTAGTATGTTGTTACCCACTCTATTCTAGGCAATTCTATTATTGGAATACAAAATTTTACTAGCTGGTTTGCTCTGTATGAATTTCTTAAATTTCTAGAGGATTGTGTCACTTCTGAAACCCATTATAGTTGGCAATGTGTGTTAATTATTATTCTATATATTCTCTATGAAATTGATAAAATTCTATGAAATTCAAATGTGCATCCAAAATTGGGACTTTTTATATAAAATCTGGAAATTAATATGCACATGCTTTAATTTCCTCAATTGCATATTACATTATCAACATCATGCATTGCATAGCATTTTGAAGCTTTATTATGAAAATGAAAGTGCACTTTGAACTGTATATTTGAACCCAATGCAAATGTATGTTTGTTCTAGACCATTATATTTTGCTCTGGCTCTGAGAAGATTCTGTTGAAATATACTCTATTTTATTTTGGCTCTACGCTACACCAACCTTAAGCAGGTGAGAGGTAGTAAATGGCATTTATAAGTGGGTATTTATACATGTGGTTTTCTGCATTCATATTCATATATTTATGTTCTAGTATATCAAAATAATAGAGTAAATAGTTATTTTCTTATTTATTTATTTTAACGATGAACTGTGAATTGAACTCTGATATAGGGAAAAAAATGGTTGACCTATTGAGTTTCATGCTCATTCCGCTGCTTAAAATATTTCAGGCAAAGGAAAAAGTCCCACTGAGTATATTAAGTCAGATAAGGAGCACGGAGTCTGATTTTGTAAGGTATATATGATTTTATAGTTCAGAATGTATTTAAGTCTTTTATTGCAATCATTGTATTTTGAATTATTATTATCTAAGTATTTTAGATGAATTATTCTATATGCATAGTTTGGATGTCTATTTTATATTATTTTGAATTATTAGATGGCTCTGCAGAAATAAAGTTGGATTGAGAATTAAAAATAATAGTAGGGTAAATTTTTCCTTTAGGTCTTAGAGCCTTGCAAAGGAGTAATGACTATTCTATATAAGAGGATAAAGGATGAGAGAACGATCTCTTACATCATTTAGCAAATGTAGAAGAGGTTGAACAACTAGCAAAGTACCTTTGAGGTAAAGGAGGAAAGAGCCACCATGCGAATAAGGAAGAGACAAGGACGCGAGAACTTAAAATTACATCGTTGAGGCACCGTCCCCGATGAAAGAAGCCTACAATATCTTTTTGCCAAGGTTGCAAGCAAGTGGCATACATGAGAAGGAGATTATGGGTTTTGCCGAATTGGGGAATGGCTTAATAGGAAAACAGGGTTTTGTTGTATTTAATTAAATTAATATATAATTAAATTTAATAATTTTATTTAAGAGATCAAAGATCGACTAGGATTACATGATCTTCTATTAAACTGGGCGATCTCATAGAATCGATGCCGGTTCACTGGTTGAATGGGCAATTTGAACAAATTCTTTTTTGTTAAAAGTGAAACCAATTATTTTAGTTGATTAGACCAGCCTTTAATTAGTTCACGATTAAACTAGTTGAATTGGCTAGTATATTCCAAATTATTTATTGTTTGATGAGAATGTTGCATGCTAAACAAATTGCAGTTTTGATTACAAAGAGTAGATCGTATGTTGGGTCATCATGTGAGTATAGTAGAAACTAATGGAGAAATAATGAGGGTGATGAACATCAATATTGATCCATAGATTCAAAAGTAGAGCCCGAAATTTTAAGCATGGAAACAAACGAACAATTTTAAAAATACTATCAATAGCCTTCATCCATGCTTGGGACCAACATTGCTGGTTTAAAAAAAATTGTTAGATCTTTAATATAAAAAGATAAAAAATATGTTGATGTAAAAGCTAATAAATTTGTTTGAAATTTTATAATGAATATCACTAACAAAAATACTTGATGTGTAGAGTTCATTTACTTCAAGCTTTCTTTTGAAGTATCTCTTCATAATTAATATAAAAACTAATAAAAAAACATTCTTTTACAAAAAAAAATCCTTTTTTTTTCTTAATTAGACAATAATTTCCACAATTAGTCTTTAGAATTTAGAAAACCAACTTTCTTGTAAATTAAAATTGACATACATCTTAAGTTATGAGCAATCAATTAATACTAAAATTCCAAAAAAAAATCACTCACAAAAGCTACATATTATGATTTAGAGAGAGAGAGGGAGAGAGAGAGAGAGAGAGAGAGAGAGAGAGAGAGACCTAACTCACCATACAAGATAAGTGTATAATGATGTAAAGCACTCTTAATGAATATAAACCCAAAAAGGGGGAAAAAAGGCTAAATACCTAAATCAAATGCTAAAGACCAAAGAGAATGTAATGAAATACAGAAAGACATCTAACAATAATATCACACTAAAGACATCTAACAATCTTTCACAACAAAGAGCATATGGAAAAAAGAAAAAGGAAGATAAGCTTGGTCCATTTGACTTTTAAAATTGCTTATGAGAAGCCAATTTCTGATATAAAAATAGTGATAAACAGTGATAATTTGGAAGGGGTCACTTTTTACTATTTTTTTAGTTTTTATTTTAAGCAAAAATGCTTGATATTTTTTATTTAAAAAAAATATTAAGATAATTTTTAAGTATTTTTATTTCTTAAAAAAAAATCACCAGAGACATTGTCTACTGTATCGGGCCGCTATTGTCCCCCGCTATCAATATCTTATACAATATGCTTTTATTTTTGTTGAGATGATTTTGACCTTAGAAGGGCATTGGGAAATGTAAATTACCCAAATTAGTTTTTATCAAGTTCAACACAAAGTTGAGCTTTAATCAAACTTGGCTAACTATATGTTTGTTACTAAAGATAATTGGATTTATAGAATTTAATAAAAATTACCATAATTCAGTAGGTATAGTTTATGTTATTTGTTGAAGTTTAAATAATAATAAAAATATAATTGAATCTATCTATATGGGTATTATTTAATATTTTCATTATTCATAAACATCTAATAATATATATATATTTAAAATACATAAATTATAAGAAAATTGATATAATAATAATAATAAATCGTTTGGGACGGCATTTTTATTGCTTTTTAAAGTGATTTTTTAGTAAAAAAATTCGTAAAACCAAAAAAAAAGCAGTGGTCAAAAGCTGTTCCAAGCGAAGCCTTGATTTTTTACTTCTATGATTAACTCTGATTATTTTTGGCCTAAACTAGGCATGATATACTTGGTCATTTTCAAGTAATCTATATTGGTATTCCATTAATTACTCGGTGAGAGTCTGCAATTATGATTTTGATAAGCTTAACAATTAGATGAGTGGGAGTAGGCATTAACATTTGTCTATGGATGATCAGTTTCAAATGTTAAGATATTCTAACTTAAAATTATTATCATATTGGCTGAAATCAGTGCCTCTTCTTAACCTTCAAACGAAGTCACTTTCACTTTCATTCAAATAGTTTACTTTTTTACTGTTTTATGCAAGTACATTTTCTTAAAAAAAATTCAATATGGATGTAAGGCTTCATTTGGGACATATTTCTTCTAAAGTAATTTTTAGAATAAAAATTTCTTGAAAATAGTAAGAAAATAGCGATTTAAAGTTGTCCCAAACGAAGAATTGGGACGGCTTTCGTACTGCTAGGGATGTCAATTCGGCTCAATGGGCTGGGTTCGGGTCGAACCCAACTTAACTCGGCCTTAAACGGGTTGACACTAACCCGACCCGATTTTGCAAACGGGTCAGGATTGTCAAACCGGACCCGACCCATGCAAGTTATCAGGTTGACCCGACACAACCCACGAGGGAGGGACGACAATAGCCTTTGGCTCTCAGGCAGGCAGGTAGCGACATCTCAGGCGGGACAGCAGCAACGGCAGCTCGTGGGCAGGAAGGCAGCGATAGCTCACGGGCAGGATGACAGCAGCACTCTTCGGCTCTTCGGTCTTCGCTCATTCGTTGGCTTCAACGGCGGCAACAACGCGGGCGGGAGCCGCGGGACGGCGACAGGCCTGCAGCGGTGACGACCCTAAGTGACGGCTACGATGCGACCCTATCCCTGAGTGATGTGACAAACAGGTCAATTCGGGTCGACCTGTGGGTTTTCAGATCAACCCGAACCCGACACTTTTTTCAAACGGGTCGAAAATTCGAACCCGAACCCGACCCGTTTCAAAAACAGGTTGACCCAGACCTGAATTTTTCTAGGTTGGGTTTGTGTCGAGTTTTCAGTCGCGTCAATTTTTGACACCCCAACTTACTGCTTCTTAAAGCTATTTTTTTGTACAAAAATATTTTTAACTAAAAATTTTTGTATTATAAAACTGCTTTAGAAAGTAATAGGAAAGTTGTCCCAAATTAAGGATAAGTCTTTTCTTAAAGCTAGTCGACTTAAATTTCTAACTTAGATAAGAAGCGGTTTTCCTATATATATGTATTATCTAGGGGTGTCAATATTTGACACGACCCGAAAATCCGACTCGAACCCTACCCAAAAACTTCGGGTTAGGATCAACCATTTGTCAAACTGGTCAGATTTGAGTTCAACAAACTGACCAGTTTCAAAACCCAGGTCGGGTTCGGGTTGACCCAAAAACTCGAAAAAGACCTGTGACCCGAACTCCCGCTGTAAACAGTAAACGAAAACCCGTGGCCTCTCCCGCTGTCGTGAACTCACGATTCAACCTGAGCTCCCGCAGTTGCGATTCAATCCGTCCCGCCGCCGGCGCTTGGTCCGAAGTCCAAACCCTGGCCTTATCTTCCTTGCCGCCTCTCCCTCTCCCTACTCCTGAAGGCTTCGTCGCCGCCGCCTCTCCCTCCTGAAGACCACGACGGGTTGGCGTGTCGTGTCGGGTTGACCCAGGTCTGAAGCAGGTCGGGTTCAAGTACGAGAAAGTGACCCATTTAAAAAAATGGGTCGGGTTCGGATCGGGCCAGTTTCGGGTTGGACCCGAACCCAATCCGTGAGCCGATTTTGACAGCCTTAGTATTATCCTTATTATTTTTTTTGATAAAAAGGAAGATTTTCCCAAGTACTCATCTTTTTGGATAGTCCTCTAATACTTAGTCATTCAACGTGTATGTCACGTACTTGATTATTCATTAACTCTATTGATTATTAAATTGATGAGTACTTTAATATTAAATTTAAGTTAATAACATGCATATGACATTGAGAAGATTAAAAATAAACTTTATATTTTATCTTATATTTCTAATATAAATATTTTTTTTTTATATTCATTAGAAATAATGTTTAAGATCAAAATTGCGTAATTCTATTGACGAGAAGCGAGAATGGGTTTTCTTCCTCAGCAGTTTATGGTGAGTGGTGATAAATGGGATTGAAGCTGAATTGATCGACACTGGTTGTGAGGGAACTATTTTTATATATTAAAAAGAGAAGGATAAGTTTTGAATAAACAATTTAATATTTTAAACATTTTGTATATATATATATATATATCTATCTCACTATTTTACTTTAAGATTATAATTATATTTCTATTTTGCTATTATTATTTGTTATTTCTTCTTTGCTTTCTAGAAATAATAACCAAATTAAAAAGCAGAGAGAAATAACAAAAAATAATATCAAATTGAAAATATAATTGTGATCTAAAGATAAAATAGTGAGATAGGTAGAAATTTGTTTACAAAATATTTAAAATATTAAATTATTTATTCGAAACTTATCCTTCTCTTTTTAATGCATAAAAATAGTTTCGTCGCGACCCACTTCGAACAATTCAACTTTAGCTCTATTCATCACCGTTCACCAAAAACTCCACTCTGGTTAATGAAGAAGAAAACCCATTCTACTCCTCGTCAAATGCTATGAAGCTGATTTCTCCACCAACTTTTAAAAAAGTTACTTTCTTCACAACAGTTTTACAATCACTTTTATAAAAAGCTGAGGCTGTGTTGTCCAAACGGTCCTGAATCATACAACTCATCTATTTGCACTCAACTCAAATTCTTGGTGCATTAGGGTTTAATTATCATGCAATTATAATTTTTTAAGGTAGTAAATCGCATGCATTGAGTCAAATTAATTTCTTATATTTTCTTCCATGAAGACAGAAATTTTATATTTTATAGTTTATATAAATTTCAAAATATTAATGAATGTACCCTCCTTATTTTATAAATATTTTGAAGCTGAGGCTCTCAAAATTAAAAAAATAATAAAAGAAATAATTTCAAGAAGACTTCGTAGGTTAGGAACATGTCACTCATGTTAGTCTGGTAGAAAGTTACCAATTGCAATATGCCACTATAACATGGCAACTTCCAGTAGACCTGCAGGTATGACACGGCTTGACTTGATTGACCCGCTAATGGCTTATCAGATATGTGGGGCACTAGGAGGTTGGTTGACTGACTGATATCTAGGGGTGTTAATTATTGAGTCTGACCTAATAACTCAATACAAAAAATTTAGATTCAAGTCGACCCGTTTAATAAAAGGGTCAGGTTCAAGTTCTATTTCATGACCCTTTGAAAGTCGGGTGGGGTCCCCGCACCCACGCTCGCACCCCTCACTCTTGCTTGCATCGCTTAGCTCGAGCTCGCACCTGTCCCTCGCAAGATAGATTAATTTTGAATTAGATCTGAATCCGATCAGAAAATCTATTTTGAGACTCTTTAGCCCAAAAAAATAAGAATAAATAACTTGCACGGGCCGAAGCCCGCCCAGAAACAGAACCTAACGCGGACCACTAACCCTACGGATAAGACGGCGACCACTCCAGCAAGTAGTTTTATTTTACGAGTCAATATTCTTTTGATGAGTTTTTTAGGACAAATTTTAAAAATAACATAGCAAATCATTGAATTATTTAAAAATATATTAAAAATAAAATTTTAAAATGAGCATAGTCGCTGTATACTTTAAATTTTGTTTTTAATTTATCTTTTAAAAATACAATTATTTATTATATCTATTTTAAAATTTTGTTTGAGTTCTTTTATCAGCATTTTTAAAAAATTTTATGTTGGAAAGTGATAATATATTTTTGAAAAAAAAATTGATCATTTTTTACAATTTTTCCGTTTTTATTATGAATTGTTTATATTTTAAATTTTTTTACACTTTAGAATATTGTGAAAATGTTCTATATTTAATAAATCATTTTTTAAAATAATTACAATATTTTAAATTTTGTAAGATAAATTTTAGATAAAGATGAAATAATAAATTAAAATTTTAAGAAATATGATTTAATATTAAAAAAATTAATTTAAAAATAAAACTGTATTAAATATCTAAATTTCAAAAATTAATTTGATATTCAAAATTTATTCTAATTAAAAAATAAATTTATTTTTTGGTCCATTTTTAATTATTTTGTTTCTTTGATCTATCTTACTTGCTTAATTGTGTTATAAATAAAGGTGTGAGTTATCTGTAAAGTTGGGGAAAATTGAATAAAGTTGAGTTTAGTTTTCTTCCAACACCCCTTATCTCTTCTCTACTTCCTCTCTTTCTTCCAAGAAGCTCAAGAAGCTTCTTCTTCCTCCCAAGACTTCCCAACAAACTGGTATCAGAGCTTGGTGGAGGCAATTAGGAAGGAGGAGGAAGGAGTTCTTGTGATCAAGAAGAGGAGGCGATCAGGGGATCGTTAACTCGGGAGTGCAAACTGGCATGTGTGTTGGATGGCCGAGCAGAGCTCGTATTCACGCTGGTAGAGAAGTAGGCCTGGGTTGTACGTGGAGCAGAGACAACAGGCCTGGAGCTGGGGTGCGCTTGGTGCGGAGGCAAGGCGCATCGGCACCCTGGGTGGACCTGTAGAGCGTCAGGCGGACGAGCGGGCGGTGTTGTACAGACACTCAGGCATGTTCACGTGAGTGGTTCTCGCGAACATGGCTGAAGGCTGTGCAGGTTCTGAAAGAAAGGAGCAAGGCCAGGGCTTATGTCAGGCTCGCATGCGGGAAGTTATTGGGAGCAACGTGTGGATCTTGGAAGCCAAACAAGCGGAGATCACATTCACGGAAAGAAGAAAGACGCATGGCTTAGGCTCATGAGGGAGGAGGTCACAAGTCGCCAGATCAGGCACGAATTGAGTAGCTGGATGGAGGCATGTTCGAGCACTGGTGACGTGAGTGCAAGAGGTCTGTGTAGGAAGGTCACGCTGAATACGAGTGAGAGTCAGTCTCTTTGAGCAAGGGCGATGAGTAACAGAGGAAGAGGATTTGGAGAAGAAACAGAAGATAAGATTCAGATAACAATGCTGATATGGATGGTCCAAGTGGGGAACATCTCGGATCTTGCTGGAGAGAGAGAGAGAGAGAGAGAGAGAGAGAGAGAGAGATCTAGGAGTTCTTCTCTTTTTTGGGCGACATTAAGAATGTTGAGATCCGGTTGAATGGTGTTGGAGCTCCTAGGACTGTGTTCATTACGTTCAAGGAATTAAAAGCAGCTAAGATAACATTTCTATTGTCAGGTGTTATGGAGGCACGTGCTAGGATATTTGAGCACATGTTGAACCTTCTGGTGAAGGTCTTTTCTTGGCTTGTTCTTTGTAAACAACATGTGCAGGATAAAGGCAATCGACAGGGAAGACTAGTAAGGCTGTTCTTTGTGGACAACATGTGTTTTTTTTTCTCAGCTTTTTAAAATTGGACCAATGGTGGAGATTATTATTTTTTGATCCATTTTTATTTATTCTGTTTCTTTGGTCTATCTTACTTTCTTGATAGTGTAATAAATAAAGGTGTGAGTTTTCTGTAAAATTGGGGAAATTGAATAAAGCTTAATTTAGTTTTCTTCCAACACCCCTTCATCTCTTCTCTCCTGCCTCTCTCTCTTCCAAGAATCTAAAGAAGTTTCTTCCCCCTAAGATTTCCCAACAAAATATATGATAGATTTATCAACATATCATTAACTATATATATATATATATACTAGTTTTTTTTTTTTTTTGGCGTTGAAGCTCCCCCTCCTCCGACGAATATAGGGAATCCTTCCTTGAGCCGCAGTTGAACCTCCCCGCCTGAGAGAGGTTCTCCCTCTCCCTCTCTCCTAATGACCCTAAATTCAAATGACTTTCCCCCTCTCCCTAACTCATCCCTCCTGGGTCCTCACCCAACTTCTCCGACTCTCACATGGGACAATAACCACTCTGCCCTAGAACCTAACCCTTAAGACTTTCCCATGTCTTTTGTCCCTCTTAGCCACAAGCTCTCGTTCACCACTGATGATTTATCAAAAAGTATGTCATTTTGGACTTAGTGGGCTACTTGATTGGCCAGCGCTCATACTACGAGAGACTTCTCGCTGCTATGAAAAAGGTTTGGCCACTCAAAGGTTTGCTTACTTTGCTCTCCCTCACTGATGGGGTTTTCCTTCTGAAATTTACTTCCTCTAAATATTATGACATGGTATGGACGAGTGGGCCTTAGTTCTAACTTGGGAAACCATTTATCCTTAAAAAATGGTCTCCTAAGTTCAAACCAAAATGGGATGAATCCGCCTCCATACCCCTTTAGATAAAAATCCTAGATCTAACTCTGGCCCTATAGACCCCATTGGCATCTCCAAAATTGCCAGCTATATTGGAATTCCTCTATCTGTTGACTCCCTCATAGCTAAAAGAACTCGGTTAACCTTTGTTAGAGTTTGTGTCCAAATCTCTAAAGACTCCACTCTTTTGGATGAAGTCCCATTGTAAACAGATGGTGAAGATCTGATCCTAAAAGTGCTTTACGATTGGAAATTGACCCATTGCGAAGGTTGTGGTCCCCTTATTCATCCTTTCTCTTTATGCCCATCCAACCCCAATCCAAAACCTATTGTGCAGCCTCCCTCCCAACCCAGGGGAAGGAGTATAAGCCGGAATCACCAGTTTCGCAACCCCGCTCCTTTCTCTAAACCTCCCTTATCTACTAATCCTCCCCCAATAGTCAACCCGATCACCCAATCTCTATCCACATTGCTGCCAACCCCAAGTCCAACTGTTGAGAAATATTTTGTTTCTTTACCATTTGCTGCACCATTTACCATTTATAGAGGGAAAGGCATAATAGACGATTTTCTGGTACCTGCGAAAGTCCCTCCTCCATTCAATCTGCCATTAAGAATGCTATTTGGCTCAAAACTAGAAGGTGGAAAAACTATGACAAGCTCAATGATCGATTCCCTTCTATTTACTACTAACCTTCATGTGTTTTTTTTTTTTGGACCCCCTCCAGGTTTTTGGTGCATTTTTCGGTGCTTGAACAATGAAGAGTGTAGCCAAGTACTCGCCTTTATTTCTTTGGATGGCCTTGGAGCAACCATTGAATTTTTTATGAAAGGCTTTGTTTTACTGGACATTCATTTTTGATATTTTCAGTTGAGGTCCTCAAGCTAACCAATCCATCTTTGGCTAGCCCTGCGGCAACCTGGGCTACTTTTTCTGTTTGGGCTTCTCAGTCTTCACTATTGCTCTTTTGCAAGTCTCTGTTTCTAATTTTTTTATGATTGGGCAGTTGGCTGCTTCCTCGTGAGTCCTCCTTTTGGCCCACATTTCCCTTTTTTGTCTTTTTTTTGTGATGAACTGAGTTAGATGCAGATTTTTCTCGTGTTTCTTGTATTTAATGTACAATTACTTATTTTATTTTATAGTTTTGTAATAATTTTTCTTTTATATATTGGCTCTACCCCAAATTTTTTCAAAAAAAAACTTTACATATATTTATGTTTTTAATCTTTAAATTTTAATATTTAATCTATATTATTTAATATCTAAAAAATATAAAAACAAGAAGGCATATTAATAATATAAAAAATAAAATAAAAAAGAGCTTTTGTGCAGAACCAAAGCGACGGTCTCCGGCTGCGAGCACGTTGTATCATCATCTTACCGACTAGTCCACGTCACTATCTGTCGGCTCGTTTTATGTTGGATACAATGCCACAAAGTGGGGCCCATTAAAGAGGGACCCACCTCCCATGATATTTAACTCTAAAGAGCTGAAGTTACCTTAACGGAAGGGCAGACATCGTAATTAACGTTCCAAAACGTGGCTCTTCGAAACCATCTCGTTATTTATATTTCGAAATCCCAAATCCCAAATCGAAAAATCATTTTCTTTTTTTCAGCTTGAGCTTCTTCTCCCAGCTTTGAAATCTCAATCTCTTTTAACATGCCGCCGGCGACGAGAAATCTGCAGTCGAGTTCCGGCCACCCTCCTGCCGGTGAGCCTCCCGAGCCGATGACGGTGGATTCCGACGTCGTGGTGATACTTGCGGCGCTGCTCTGCGCGCTGATCTGCGTCGTCGGGTTGGCTTTGGTGGCCCGCTGCGCCTGGCTTCGTCGCTCCCTTGGGGGAGCTTCGGTGAATCCGCCGCCGCCGACTAAAGGGCTGAAGAAGAAGGATCTGCGGGCTCTCCCGAAAACGTCTTTTGACGGCACGGTGGCCGCCGGAGGGCGGTTTGCCGAGTGCCCGATTTGCCTTGCGGAGTTTGTGCAGGGTGACGAGATCCGGCTCTTGCCGCAGTGCGGCCATGGATTTCACGTTCGTTGCGTCGACACTTGGCTCGGATCTAACTCTTCTTGTCCCTCCTGCCGCAAGATTCTGGTTGTTCATGGGCCTTCAAGGTGCGATCGCTGCGGCGCCAGAGCTGTTGCCGGTCAACATGCAGCGGAAGAGGTGTCGGCAGCGTCGGCGGCGGCTTCTTCAGCGGCGGAGAACGGGGCTAAAGCCAGGGAGGACGGCGACCCCATCAGGTTCTTGCCTTAGCTAGGTTTTCTCTCTTTTGATCTATACTTCTCCCTCCCTATCAAGAACAATGTAATTATTTCGTAAAGATTTGACTTGTGGCTTCAGCTTGTGGAGTGGAAATCGACGCTTCTGGAATCTTAGGACCGTAATTTTTTTATTTTTTTTTGCAGCTTTGTTTATCACACCGGATAAGAGCATAGAATTTGAGGGCTTTTTAAAATATATATATGTAAATTTCGGAAACTTTACTATCGTTTAGGCAAAATTAGTAAATTGCATCTATGATCATAGAATTCGCCGCGAACTACGGGGCTCAAACAACACTGGAGGCCTTTGTAATTTGATATTTGTTGAACGGTGCAACTGCGAAAATGCTCATTTCTCCTGTTATTGGGCGACGCCGTATTTATTACTGGTCTTTTGAACTCCCCACATAATTGAAGGGGGAGGCCATAATTATGAGTAAAGCTGAATTTTTTTTTTCTTGTGAATGGGCTATTCATTATTTTTGAAAGGGTGCTTAGCAGTGACTAATTCTTAGTTGATCTAGAAAAGGCACTCTTTCTAGTCCGTACTTGATTGAGCCCCACTTAAGAGGCACTATCATTTGAAAGGAATCGAACAATTGGGGTTCCCAACCGAACTCCCCACATAATTGAAGGGGAGGGCATAATTATAAGTAAAGTTGAATTTTTCAAATTATAAGTACAATTACATAGTTCATAGGCGAATTTAAGGGAGGGCCTAGGGGCACGAGCCCCTCCTAAAAAAAATAAATTTTTTCTTGTAAAATAGGCAACCATTGGGGGAAATAAAAATTTTTCTTTTCCCTGCCTCTCTCTCTCTCCTCTCTCCTCTCTCCTCTCTCTCTCTATTGCCATTTTTCACCGCTGAAACCTTTTATATTTGCTGCCCTCTTTCCTCTTCTCTCCCCCCTCTCTCTCTCTCCCATGAGGATAATTTAAGCTTTTTATTTATTTTTCACCATCTCTCTTGTGAGGTTAGCTATTTTTTATTTATTTTTATTAGATCATCTTAAACATTTTCTTTTGGAATTAACCTTTTTTTTCATTTATATTTTTCTCTTTATTTATATATATATATTTTTATTTTAATCATTTATCTTCACATTACTAGTTTTTTTAAATTTAAAATTTTCATCAATTTTTTTAATTATTTTAAAATCTCCAAATTCTCTTTTATAGAAAATTTATATAATTAAAGCCAATAAATTATACTAGAGAAATATCCCAATATTTAAATTTAAATCAAGTAGCTTAAAATATGTTAATTATAATTTTTATATATTTTTATATTAATAAGATACAGTTTTTTTTATATATTTATTACTTGTTATAAAATATTTTTTACTTATTTTTTTATTTAAATTAGATATGAAAACCCTAAGTTAGATATTTAAAAAAAAAAATTGAAACCCTAATGTCAATTTTATACTCGAATGAAAAAGCTTGACAGTCAAATTAGAAATTTGTGCTCTCGCAGATAAATAATCCTGGCTCCGCGACTGGGACAGTCATCCCAATCATCTCGAATGTATAGAATTGGATTCATAAAAACTTTAATGCGGATGGACTCAATTGTGAGTACGTTATATCACCATCTTATGGCTTCTAAACAATCAAATAATTTTATTTCTCTTGATAGATGGAAAGAAGTATAGATTATATGAGAAAAATCTAACAAGGGCAAAAATCTGTTGGCATCGCAATCCTCCTTGGTTTTAGCCTCATTCTGTGTCGTAGAAGGCGTTGTCACTGCCTTCTCCGAAGCATCTTCATGGCAGCAGCATTGGCGTTGGAGCAATCACACCTTCACTGCACTACAGCTACCAAAATGTTGCAGTTGGAAGGATAAGCATGGTTATTTTGAAGCCAAGTGTTGACACAACTAACGTGAAATCCATGGCCTCATTATGACAAACTCCGCCATGCAGATCATGTATTTTGTAAGCTACCATTCGAAGGTCGTCAAAAGATGTCTTCAGGAGGAGATCTCGCAGAGGGCCTTCTTCAATTGTTTAAGTAGCAGCGGTGGATCCATCAAAGTTTTATTGAGGTAGTGATAAAATCAGCTCCATGATGCAGGTCAGCTAGCAGAGCAACGTCGCAAGAATGAAAAATAACATTGTAGGCTCAGGGGTCGTCTTAATGGTCCATGGGGGGTGTTGGATCTTGACTGGAGATTTCTCATTGCTATCAGCATTCTGAAAAGAGATAGAGAGATTTCACAGTTGGGAGAAGTTGAAGGGGAAGATGATTTAGGGTTTAGAATTTGGGATTTCGAATTTTGGTATAAATAGCAAGATGGTTTCGAAGACCCATGATTTCGACCGTTAGTTATGATGTTTGCCCTTTCTGGATATAATTTTATCATGTTAGGGTTAAATATTATGCGAGAAGAGTGCCAAAACCCTACAGTGGCTAATTATGTGGTAGATAAGTCCGCAGCTCGGTTGGAGTTTTGGCTGTCAATCAAGAGATCCTGGGTTTAAGTTTTGTGTGTGATGTATGTATGAGTTTACTTCAATTGACCTAAATATTCCAAACAAAAACACGCACTTATCGGCACGGCTGCTCGTGTGGACTAAGGGTCTATTTGATTTGAAGTAGTTAAATTTTTTTTAATACAATATAAATTAAAATTAATTCTTTTGAATTCTTTGTGATGTTTAGTTGTTTTATTCTTGTGAGAATGATGAGCAATAAATAACAAGTGGTGCTACAAACTCATTTAGTTTTTTGTACAAAAAGAAAAGGTTAAAAAGATTGTAATTAAAAATTATAAAATAAGGAGACCGGAATTGGGAGATTAGGCTTCCAATCAAAAGTTTTGAATTCAAAACTTATATGTGGCATATGTATTTACGATTTAATTTGATCAAAGTCCCATTAAAAAAAAGAGTGGATAATATAAAAAATAAAAATAAATATCATTCTCATATATATATATATATATATTAGAAAAATGAAAGACAAAGTCTATATAAACACAGCTATCACACACAAGAGCTGCCAAAATAATTCGAATTAGACAGCCTGTACTCTTTAGCACCAAAAACATCAAAAGAAACACTGAACCAGCACAGCTGATAGAGAAACAAAACTGTAAATCTGTAATTCTTTTATTTTCTTTGTAAAATTTGAGGCCGAAGCTTTTTATATTGAAGCATGAAGAAATTACAGTGTATACCAGCTGCTCCTACGACTTAGCCTTAGTTTGAGACAGCTTTCTTACTACTTTATAAAACGGCTTGTACAAAATTTTCTAATTCAAAAAACTTTTATGTTAGAAAGCTGTTTAAGAAAGCAGCAAAGAAGCTGTCCCAAATAAAGCCTTAGACTTTGGCTTCGTTTGCAATAGCTTTTTTATTGCTTTTTAGATTGATTTTTAAGCATAAAATTTTATGAAAATAGCAAAAATACTGTAGTGGCCAAAAGCTATCACAAACAAAGTATTTGTTGGGCGCATCATGTGATATCTTAATCATGAAATAATATTATAATTACAATATTCTTTTCTCAGTATAAAAACTTTATAAAGAAATTACAATCCACAAAAATATTTTTTGTTTAAAGATAATTTTAAATAAAATAAAATTGTTATTCATGATAAACTTCAAAGCTCTTAGATCTACCTTAACATGAGTGCAATATTAATTATCTATACATTGCACTTATCAAAAAATATATTCAAATGCTTTACTTTTAATAAAAATTTGTCATTTAAAATTTGCTAAATTTATATTTTTAAATTTGCAATATGTAGAATAATTTGGCCTATTTCAAATATTTTTTTATGTAAATTTATTTATAGATTTTTGTTTGAATAGATGAAATGGTGAGAAATTTATTGAATATATATATATATATATATATATAAATATCTATATAGTGTGTGCATTCTCCTCATTATGTTAGCATATATAATAGAATGAAAATTAAAGAGGTTGACTAAATATTGAGGTTTGTGGTTGGCTTATAATGGACATGGTCCCCATGACATGTAATGCAGATGCTGAGATTCCTAACATACAATTAGGTCTTCTTTTCCCTTAAATTTTTATATCAAGTGCTAAAAAATAAATGTAATGAAATTTTGATAATAACTTTCAATTATCTTTTGTGTGTTGATCTATTGAATTCAGGGCCTGCTTAGGACTGTTGTAGCATTCTATAAAGATGATTGTGAAGCTACTGTTGGCAAAGTATATTAGCTAATTGGTTGCAAAAAATAGTTTTTCATCATAAAAAATTTCAATGAGAAAGCAGTAGTCAAATAAGATTATGATTATTGTCTGAAAAAGCAAAGAAACGAGAAAGCTGTCCCAAACAAATCCTAAAATTTGTTTGTAGATGACACCTCCATTTTATGGGGCATGAATCTCAATGTATACTTCAATTAACAACTTTTGAAATTAAGTTCATGACCATTCAAATTTTGATATCACCAAACTTATAGTTGAACTAAACGTCTTTTTGAGACAAACCCAAAGATACCAAAAAAATTGTCCAATCCAAGTTCAAATCAGCCTAGATCAAGCACTTGAAGCATAATTACTACTTTAAGAAATTTATTGGAAGGTCAAACGATCTACAAATCTTGAATGCTTATAGTCAAATTGAGCGTCTCGATGCAACTAATCAAATGAGTCTAAGATCGCTTAATTTTGATATCATTAAGACACTCAAGTGATGAAGGGGTGATTTATAATCAAGAGAATCACTACGGATCGTCCGATGAAATGTTCTTAATCTATCCTATATTTGGAGACATGCCACTCTCCAAAGTCT
Source organism: Dendrobium chrysotoxum (assembly GCA_019925795.1). NCBI lineage: Eukaryota > Viridiplantae > Streptophyta > Magnoliopsida > Asparagales > Orchidaceae > Dendrobium > Dendrobium chrysotoxum. Next base: position 5,060,057 of record CM034313.1, on the reverse strand, counting down.
ATAAATAAGCCCTCACTCTCTAGCTGAGGGATCCAAAGCTTATTCTTGGGCTTGAGATTTAAGAGAGTTCAAAGGCTCCAAAATTTTTTTATCTTAGGAACACAATATTAACAAAAGGCTTAGTACTTTGACATGTCCAAGTTATCAAACTATATATTCTATAATTAATTTAGGCACATATAGAAATAATTTTGAAGCAATTTATTTAGTGGAAAATCTTTTATGGAATGAGAAAAACTATAATAATATTCTTAAATGCATGAAGTAATCATTTGTAAATAAACAATTCATTTAATTGTCATAGACAAATTTATTATATATTTATGATGTTTTCTTTAATAATATAAAATATTGTCACTAGATTAATTTGTTCCTTAATTATTTATCATAATTCAATCACATAGAAACAAAATAAAATAAATGATTTAAAATGTGAATGAGGCCAAATTTTAGCTCTCTTTAATATAAATCAAATGTCATAAATACTCCAAGCTAAGTATAACTTTAGCGAGGAGTACTAACATATTTTTTATTCCTAATTTTGTCGTGTAACTTAGAATCCATGTAAACCGTTCTGCCGCCCACAGATTTATGATATTTTTTAGAGGTGTCAATTTAGGTTGATCCAAATTCTGTCTATTTATTATACGGGTTAAAATATTGGACTCAAACCTGATTCGACTCGAACCCGCCTAACTCAAACCTAACCCATTTAACTTGAACCAGAATAGTATTCCAGTAAATTTTAAGTCAAATTTGAGTTTAAATCAACCTGCACCCAACCCTAAATTTTATCTGGTTAAGCTTTTTAATCTGAAGCCAACCAAAAGTACAATTAGGCAAACTTGAACTCGGACTTTTCGAGTCGGGTCTATGTCGGGTCATTTATTGATATCTCTAATACTTTTTTTTTCAATATTTAAATATTTTTTTCTTAAATAATATACTTTATTGCATTCATTAGTATAATTTGAGTCATTTATTAGATAAGTATTTTCTTAGTATAATTAATTCTTAGCAATTTACTGCGGGGGTTAAGAGGAATAATTCTATCTATTAAAGATTTTTGTTATATTTAATGATAGAATTAATCATTTAAATAACTTAACTGCAAAATTAATCTGTTCAAAAATTAATTATTATGTAATTTTTAACATCCAAAAATATATTCTAATTCAATAAAAAACATTTTAAAAATTATTTCAAAATTTATTCGGACTCTGATTTTAATAAATTTGTAATTGTCAAGGAATGTTTTTGAAAATAATGAATGGCTAGAAATTATTAAAGCGCTTCATTTTAGTTATAAGATTAAATTATTTAAGTAGTATATATACATATAATTGAAGCATTTAGGTAATAAAAATTAAATGTTCTAAACATAAAAGAGTATTAAATATAATTCATAATATTTATAAGTAAATTAAGAACATTTTAAATAAAAATATTAAAAAATAAAAGAATACTCAATAAATATATAAGTTATACATATGAAACTATAAAATTTTGTCTATACAAAATTATTATATATTTAATTACATGAAAAATTAGCTTAAATAAAAAAATAAGAGAGAAATTATGATTTATTGTGGTCAAAATTAGAGAGTTTAATACAATATGGTGTGTGTCCTTTAAAGTTGCCCTCAACCCTTATTTATAGATGAGAGTGGAGAAAATTTCTATAGAAAAAGTGATACTTAAGAAAAAAACATAAATTTTAGAATATGATGTAATAAAGTCTTGTAATAAAATAAAGATTTACTGGCTATAGTTATTAAATATAAATTAGTACTTTCCTAAATAAAGGGTAGACTTTCATTAACTTGGCCAAATGATTTTGGATATATAGATGCATTTTATGTTAGGGGGATTTACATACATACCACTTTATTTCATGCTATTTACATATCTAACATCCAAAGCTTTAATATTATATTCCTACCACAAAATTTTAATATCAAATATATCACTCATATATTTCATTCTTACCACCCATATCATCCTATATACTTTAATAATTCATTACATGCACCATATTTATTTTATGGGTGGTAGGCTGTATTAAAGTTTTAGGTGTTAGATATGTAAATAACATGAAATAAAGTGGTATGTATGTAAATCCCCCTTTATGTTATTGTGTATAAAATCAATACACCTATTAAAAGCATATATATATTAGATTTCTTTTTAAGATGAGTGTAATATAAATTATTTACATACTGCACTCATCTCATAGTAGATCCAAGGGCTCTAAAATCCATCATAATCATTTTTTTATTATGATATCCTAACACAATTTTTTTCCTTTCTAATCATGTTTCCTGTGCAAAAGTCAATGCCATATTACTGAGTAGATATTTTATGATCTTTATGAAAATACTTTTTATAATAAATTAATTAATAAATTTTGCTATTTTCTAAATAATTTTCTTCTATTTTTAAACTTTCATGTCACACAACATTGATTTCATGAATATTGGTTCAATCTATGAAAAATCAGATTATTTTTTCATTTTTATGATTAAGTTATTCCTTTTTATTAGATAATATAAATAATGAATAATGCAAAATTTATTTTATATACAAATTTATTTGAAATTTGTAACATTAATCTTTCTACTTCTTTTTTTCATTCATTTGCACAAACTATATTTCTAAACTTCATTCATTCTAATTATTTTGTATGCAAAAAAGGATAGACAAATTATTCTTTCTAAAAAAGAAAAAAAAAACATTAAAGACTAACAAAATTAACAAAAGATGAGTACAATGATCTTTATTCATACTTTCTCTTTAGAATTTTGATGAAGGAAATTTATTATTTAAAGCTAGAAATTCTCCCACTATCTTTATACCAAGAAAATGGAATGATTCTCATTACTCTTTTTTGCTTTAATGTAATAGTTTACATTCCTTTATGACTTTGAAGAATAAATTAGCTAGTGAAGTTCAAAAAGAGTTCAAGATTCTTAGGCCATTCTGAGGTCATTATTGCTTGAACATGTATGAGAATAATGCTCTTTAATTTCCAATATTGTAAAATGCATTAGAAGCTTATTTTAGGATTATTTTTGCCCTTGATAACATGATAATTTATGTAGGATTTTCATAGCGAATAAAGTTGATGATCTTGATCGATCAAAATTATTTTTTATCAATCAAAAAAGTATTTTTGATCAGTCAGAAAACTTTTCTGATTGATCATAAAAATTATATAATTGATCAAGAAGATCAAACGAATTTTCTATCCAGTCATAACACTTTCTTGATCAACCATACAAGTTGAAGGGTTATGATTAAAAAGAAAAAATTCACTCGAATAATAGTTAGATTTAGTGTCACAAACCAACCCGATAAGACCTACATAAGGAATAGGTCATATTGTGTTGACTTGCAACGTGCCAAACCCAATATCTCAACTTTGAAAGACTTTTAGAATTTCTTCCTCAATAGTCAATATCAAATGAAAACCAACAACAAACTACATAGCTATTTATATCATCCCATATACTGCAAATAAACTCATTCACAAAATCTATTTTATTTTATCATCAAAATGTGCATACAACATTCACACTACAGTACATAGCTATATATTGAAATACATAACATAGTAGACTTAAATAATTAGCCATGTATATATAAAATCAAAAAAAGAAACAACTAAACAGACACAACATATCAGATTCTTGAATGTTCATATACTCAATTGTCTCTTTTCTTTTCCAGACATTGAAACAAAATGTAGATAAACTATGAGCTAATATAGCTCAACAAGTGGCACTTACGGATCTAAATTCCTAAATAATTCTTTTATTAAGCATTCATATGAACTTTAAAAGCAGCTCATAATAATGATTGTGTTGAAAAGAATTATATTTGTAGTTGTCAAAAAACTTAAATAGCATTACAAAAAAATAAATAAACAACACTTCATATATTAGAGTAAAAAATAGTAAATTTCCCTGATGCCCTTACACCTCCCATCAAAATAGAATTTAGAGAATTATAACCCTTATGACTCTCATACTTGCATATCAGAAAATAGACCATTCTGCCTCTCAATAATCAATATCAGAGTAAAATATGCATGTCACCAGAATATAGTGTGCATATAGCACTAGAATGTGTCTTTGACACTAGAGTGTGTATTTAGCATCAGAATAGAAATTTCACCACACACACACTAGATCGCCTCAAAATCACATATTTCAATCAGATAAACATATAAATTATTATAATGTAGTAATAAAATATAAATAAATTCATTTCAGAATTAAAAAAATGCTTTAGCTGTAGTTAGCAGAATATACTACTGAGCGAAAATTCACTATTTCAAAATATAATCAAATTATCAGAGAATGTTCAGAGTATTATTTTGATGATTTAATTGTACTATAGTATTATTTTCTAGAGTTAGAATTATTTTTCAAAAAATTAAAATAGCGTACTTATCAAAACCCCAATGTAAAATTTCCAGAAAAATACATAAATGTCTGAAATTGTTGTCTCTATAACATATAGAAAGTTACGTGATGAAATTTCTGCAGATATAAAATTAATCTCAATTTTAGACTACGAAAATGTAATTTAAATCATAAAAATTCAGATATTTTCAAATTTTTGAAAACTAAGATATTCAAAATGTAACCTGCCTTGATTTGGACAACTTTCATAACTGAGCCATTAGCAAAAAATAAATGGAAGTTGCCCAATTCTGACTTTCTATCTCTAGAATTTCCCTTCTGGCTCTTACTAGCCGGCTGCCCCTATTGGATCTAATGGAAATGCATAGTGGATTCTGATATTTTAAATATTAAAATTTTCCCTAGCACCATAAAAAGCCTACGGCACTGCCACGCCCACCACATATCGGAGCGTTGAAGTAATTTCATATATTTTTTCGAGAGCTCAATGTCATGGGTCCGCCAACGTACCCTAGCGCCGTGACACCACAAGGGAAAAAATATTAGATTATTCAAACATGCAAACAGACCCCGGAGACCCGTTTCAAAATGCATGCAGACTCTCACATGTACAAAGAATATTCCAAGACACATGCAAAATGGTTTAAATGCAATAACTTAGAAGATTATCTTTTTCAGATCAAGTCAGAACATATAGAACTGTAAATTGATCTTGGACGTATCACATTTAGGCTGCTAAATTTGCAAAAGCTACGAAGGGAAAGCTTTCACGGGCCTACAAAATAGGAGAAATTTCAGATCAAGCTATTTTGATTCAAATTTAGTTAGTATAGGCTTTTTTGCTAGCAAGTTTAATTTAATATAAATGTAATGCATAAATAATCAATCAAAAGATGTATTATATTCATCTTAAAATAAATCTAATAGCAATAAAATTCATCTTTATCACACTTAATCAAAATATTCTAACCTAAAACTACTCCTACAAGATATTGCTCTTTATTTTATAACAATAATAGACCAAGAATTAGTTAGTTGAAGCATTCTAAAGATCAACATTATTATTTCATAAGGAAAACAAAAGGTCACATAATGTTTTATATTCCATATATAAAATCGCGTCTTATTAATATATGATTAATTAATTGAGCAATGCACTTTCTTTCTTACTTAAAATTATAAAAGAAAAAAAAATCTTGGACAAGAAGTGTATAGGGAGACAAGATGATGAGTTAGTGGCCCATTGATAAAAACTTGAAAATATACCAAAATGTTCTTGTCGCCACTTTATAACCATTAAATCCTTCTGTCTCCAAGAAAAAAAATCTCAATATCTTTAAATCAATATGGTACTATATTCCACAAGATAGAATTGAAAGTTTATTCTCTTTCCTTTTTTCTATCTACCTTTTTATATAAACTTTGAATTCAAAATCATATATAATGGAAGCAAATCTAATAGGTAAAGGTTGACCTTAAGGAATTATGATTAGAAGATCATGTGACACTAGTCAAGGTGATGTGGAAGATCAGAATGGTATCTCGAGATCATGCAGATGTTGCTGAGAGGATTCCAAGCCAGAAATATTGTTATCCTGAGGATTCAAGGATAATAAGAGAGCTTAAAAGGAATCGAGTGAATTTCCAAGAGCCATATTTTGAATGTCAATAATGTGAGGAGTTACGGGATAGAGATCACAAAAACATACAAAAAGGTGCCATAGAGATGAGCTAACTTCAAAACCTAAGAAGATTATTGATTGCACAGTAATGGTGATAGTTTGATAATGCCAATCCACATTTATTGCTTTGAGAGTGGGTATTCTATCTTGTAATTTTCTTAATTATATATAAATCAAAATATTCAAACCTAAAATTATTCTGATAAGATAAATCTCTTTTTTTTATAACATTAGTAGACCAATAAATAGTTAGTAGAAGCATTCTATAGATCAAAATTCTTATTTCAGAAGGAAAGCAAAGGTGACATAAGGTTTTGCATTCCTTATAAAATTGCATCTTATTAATATATGATTAATAAATTGAGGAATGCTTAATTTATAAGAAAATAAGAAATCTTAGATATAAGAAAATTAAAATTAAAAAGAAAATAAGAAATCTTATATAAGAAGTGCTTAGGAAGACATGATGAGTTAGTGGTCCATTGATAAAAAATTGAAAATATAAGAAATTCTTCTTGTCGCCACTTTGAATATCCTTTTGTCTCCAAGAAAAAAAAAATCTCACTATCTTTAGATTAGTATGGTATTGTATTCCACAAGATTAGTTTTTCACTTCCTATAGGAGAATCTTTATTCTCTTTCCTTCTTTTTCATCTCTCTCTTTATTTAAACTATGAATTCAAAATCCTATCTAATGAAATTAAATCTAATAGGTAAAGGTTTAACTTAAGTAATTTTGATTAGAAGATTAAGTGACATGGATGGAGGTGATGTAGAAGCTTAGAATGGATTTCGAGAGAATGCATAATGTTGCTAAGAGAATTTTGAGCCAGGAACATTGTTGTCGAGAGGATTTAAAGATGATAAGATAGCTTTAAAGTGATCTTGCACCAAATCCCAAGAGCAACTTGTCAAGTGAGAGATGTTGAGGAGTTAAGGGCTATAGATTCCAAAAAGGCTTGCAAAAGTTGTCAAGAGATGAGCTGTCACGTCCTAGAATTTAATTTGAAAGAATTATTCTTTATTAGATTATGGGGCGTCAAATGAGCTAACTACAAAACCTGAGAACGGTAATGAAGATAGCTTGATAATGTCAATCCACATTTGTGGCTTTGAAAGTGTTATATCTAATATTTTTTTATTCATAATATTCTATAATGAATGGACAACATGAATTGTGTGACATACTATGTCATGTTGTGACCAGCATACCCTACTTTATGAAGGAAATTTTGATGGGACGTGACAGCTTGTCTTGTCTCTTGATTAGGGTTAGTTGTTTGTGTTAACCTATTTATTCTTTGCAATTGTTGATTATTACATTTCACAAATCAAAATCATCTACCAAAATTTTAAAAGAGAAAGTCCAAAATAGTCTCACAATTATTCATATGTGGACAATTTAATCTTAGAGTATCATATTTCTCCAATTTAACCCCTCGGCTATACAAAATTGATCATAAAAAATCTCTCAGATAAAAGAAAAATGATATACTAACACACAGAGATCTTGGCTATAAAGGATGAGCATGGCTAAATATTTTAGGTGCATCAAGTGTATTCCAGCATTAGAAATGCAGAAATTTTTATGCGATTCAGATATCAAGTCTCTTATACCCAAACTTGTATAAAATTCTCTATATTGCTTAAATTATAATTAAAGGAGATCACTCTCTTCAAATACTAAATTATTAGAATCACACTAAATAATGACATTACATATATAACTTCACAATATTTTAAATTTCAATAGAAATCAAACTCCACACACCTTCACCATCCAACTCTCAAACATTCTTGTGACATATTGTGCTCTTCTTCTTTTTTTACAACTTTAGAGAATGACTTGCATAACTAGAAATGAAAAAATGGACAATATTTTGAGCTCTACTCATATGATTTAGCCACTAATTAATATCCTTAATCACAAAGCTCAATCAATCTCATGTAATAAGTTTCTACACTACTATTGGCTTCTTCATTTGATAGATTCTAAGATAAATCATATCCTAGTTTATGATTATTTAAACAATACATGAAGATTTCATCATGATTTTTCCTTATTTTATGCTTTATATAAATTCTTTCAAGCAAAGATAAGAAAAAATAAAGAAAGAACAATAGTTAGTGTGGCCATTAACTTAAAGTAAGCATAGCACTTTCAATGGTTTGAGCTTCTCCGGCTTCCAAGCTTTTTTGTATTTCCTTTTTGAAGTTACTTAGTTATAGCTTTGCATTCATGTGAATGGCTTTTAGACAAAGCTGAGGTTTCCACGAAACAGCAGGAATCGTAGCATAACTGTAATGGTTGCTATGTGAATATTGAACCAATTCTTTTTTCCTTTCTGTTTGTGTTCCCATGTCTTCTTGCCTTGTCCTTTTTGTAACTATAATTTCCACATAGCTTTAGGAGCTAGGCAAGAAATCTTCATAGAAAAACTATATAGGTTTAACAGTTCAAGCAAACATGGGACATAGGGTTCCTATCATTTCAATTTGAATCATCATCATACTTTAATAAAATCATAGGTTCACCTCATCCTTTCTAACACTCTTGTTAATTTGTCTTGTCGTTCCGGTCGCAAATCAACAGTACTCCCATGATGAACATGTGATGATCAAGTGAAGCTGGAAATCACTAAATGTTCTTTCAATATACTTATTATATGCCAACAAAAATAAAATTCAGTTGTAATTAAGCTGAATCCCCAACTTTATATGCTGTCATATGTTGTTTGTCTTATTCTGAAGATTTCTCAACTTATTTGCTTCCATTTGTTGGGAGGTTATCTGATGTGCTGTAAAGGAAACAGATAAACAACTTAGTAGCAGATTTGCTTTCAGTTCATCTTTTTGATGACATGTACTTCAACTAATAATTCTCCTTTTGAGTGATCAATTAGATGAGGTTTGTTTATCAGAAATTACAGCATCATACTTTAAGAATTTCTGAATAAATTTATATTAGTTGTTGTTGGTTTGTTGACTGTATTACATGCCATTGGAAGCTCCAAATCATTCAGAAAACTGAAGCTGGAGTTTATTCAATGATCAGGCTATATATAAAGGTTTGGCTTCAGCTGAAAGCCACTTTTTTAAAATACTATGAATTAATAAGATGAACTATGGTTTAATTTTATATAAAATAATGATAGAGATATATGATTCAAAGAGAGTGAATAAAAATAAAGCTTATTACAATTAATCTAAAGAAACAAATTGAGTTCCATGAAATCAAGTCATGTAAAATAATCAAACCTCTATTGAACTTGTATTAGGACTGTAAATGAGCCTAGTTTGAGCGAGTTTAATTGTATGTTTGTGTTCTGCTCGTATTTGAAATTAGTTGTGAAGAAAGTGTTAGTTTTTGGCACGTTCGAATTCGTCATTTTTTTTTTTTTTTGAATTATAAAAGCAAAGGTTGTAAATCTAAAGATAAAGAAAGGAGTGTAGATAGTGAGGCCATTAACTTAAAGTAAGAGCTGCACTTTCAGTGGTTTGAATTTCCCCGGCCATACAACACTTCTGTTTTTCATTGGAATTAAAATAATTATACATTCCTATTCGTGTGAACGGCTTGCAAACAAAGCTCAGGCTTGAAGAAGCAGCAGGAATAATAAATAAGATAACTGCAATGGTTTCTTGGATTTTGTCAAATCATCCTTTTTGTTGTTTTGCAAAAGGGCTTTGCTCAATTTTGTGGAGTAAAGTAGATCATAAGTGCGAGATAAATAAGAACCAACTAACAAAAGAATCAAGGCTCTACAGAATATGAGAATACAATAAAAAGAATATCCAATAAAATGTCTACAAGCTCCCACCAAAAGAAGGAGGTAGGTTCAGATTAAGGCATCCAAAGGGGATAGAACATGTGCCATCATGCAGCAACAGACATGATAAGAATGATTTATCTTGAAGAAGGCAACCTTTGTTGCTGGGTTGCACATAATCAACAAACCTGATTGGATTTTGATTTTGCATCATTGCTCAGAGGCCAATAATGGCCTAAAAATTCTGAAGTGAGGCAACCAAAAACCAATCATGCTTGCAATTCTTCCAATATGCTGTCAAAATGTGTACGGCTTTTTTACTTCTTAAAGCACTTGTTTAGTACAAAATTTTAATTTTTGTATTAAAGAGCTGATTTAAGAAGCAGCAAGAAAGCCGTCCCAAATAAAACCTAAGTCTTCCAAAACATTAGTGGGATGATTAGTATGTAGCAATCCTATCATTGCACAAACTCATCATACATTGCTCAAACAGTTGTTCAACATCTCTTGGCCAAAAGGTTTGAAGTTTCATTTGGGCAGCTTATAGGCAACAATGGATTTAACCTTAACCATCAATGTAGAAATGGAAGAATGATTGTCATTGAAAAGTTTTTCATTATAACAATGACTTTCCATTCCATCTGGGATCAAAATATAAAGAGAAGGCAGAGCCATCTCCAATACAATAGTTAAAATCTATTTTAAGTGGAAGAACCACCATCCTGATATCCTTCCAAAAGGCTGAAACTTTAGAATTATGATGTGCTCAAATGGAACCATCAGCTTTAGCACATCAAATAAAGAGGAGAGAAGTGGTATTAGTGAGTTTTCAGAACATCTTAACTTTGATAATTACATTGAGAGCAGAAATAGACTTAAGGCTAACTAGTTCCACCTTTTCTCTTAGTTTGGTTGTTTGACTACAGAAAAACAAATGAATTTTCTTAAGAGTCACCTCCATGAAAGAAGAACCGAGGGTCAGTGACGCCATTTATGTCATCTTTACAGCATTTATATTAATTTAGACTGCCTAGTCTTTTTTTTTTGGAACGGGGGTATCTATCCGCTGTCACCCCCGGTGGAGTAACTAATCCCTCTGCTGGCCTAACGGCAACTAGCCCCACAAGTGCCGGATTACGCACTTAATTTCTCCCCACTTAAAGAGTCGCGCCACTTGAGAGATGAATCGAACATGAGTTTGAGGGTTCCCAACCACGCTCTCCCACCAACCCAGCTAAGCTCGGTGGGGTCAGTATAAAGCTACAAGACAAGACTTAGGATAAAAAACTATGTCACATATACAAGAACAAAATCAGAAACATGTGGTGATCAATTAAAGTTGAAAATCCTTTTTGTTGCTGAAGCTAAAATCACTACATGCTCTGTTTATATATATATATATATATATATATATATATATATATATAGAGAGAGAGAGAGAGAGAGAGAGAGAGAGCTCAAAATAATCGATATAATCAAATTAATCCTACAATATGACATTTTTTTAATTTAGTCCATCGACTATACAAAACTGATCCAAATAACAGCTTAGGGATTAATTTTATATTATGAAGTGATTAAATTCAATTTTGCATCCTAATTTTCATCAATTTCTATATGAGGGATCATTTAGGATCAATTTTATATAGTCGAGCGACTAAAATGAAAAAAATATAGTACTCCGAGATTAAATTGATCACATACAAATAATTGGAGGTTATCTTAGACTTTTTCTCTATTATTTTATAAGCAAAAAATAAAATTCAGCTTTATCTTTATATGCTCTCACATGTTGTTTGTCTTTTTCTAAAGATTCCACCACTTATTTGCTTCCATGTTGTTGGGAGGTGATCTCATGTGCTGTAAAGCAAACAGATAAACTGATTAGAAGCAGATTTGGAATAGATTTGCTTACATTTGATCTCTTTGATGACATGTATTTCAACTACTCATTCTCTCTTTAGAGTAATTAATAAGGTGAGGTCTAATTATCAGAAATTAATTAATCAATTAGGTGAGGTTTAGTTATCAGAAATTTCAGCATCACTCTCATTCAGTCTATATATAATTTCAGAAAAGAAGATTTGTGTTAACTTTTAAGTAGTTTGCATTATTTTATGTCAGTTGTTGTTGGTTTTTGCCTCTATTAGATTTACTTTGTAAATCCAAATTATTGTAAGTACTAACTACTTATCTTATCATAAAAGCAGTCGAAAATCTATACCAAACAAAGCCTGAAGCTAAAGTTTATCTAATAATAGACTATCATATATGATTGATAGAAGAATTAATTAAAGTGAAACTCATTATTATCTAAATAAATAATCAAACTTCTATTGACCTCTCTATGTCAAATTTAAGATACAGGGGCTGCTCTGGATCACCATGTGCTCTATTTTTTCTATGCTTTAATATAAAAAGCAAATATGTTTGGTATCTTAAATAAATGTTATTTTTAATCATATTAAACATGGCATAAGGCGGCGATGGTCAATGATGATGATGGCCGGAAGCAGTGAGACGAAGCCAAGGTGGTTTTTATTAAAATAATGACAACAATTAAGAATACTTCAAATCGAGTTAAGTCTGAGCAGACTCACGAGTCGACTTGACTCACTTATACCCCCTCTTATCATCTTCTTCTTTGATAGAAGTTCTTAGACACTAAAGTTGAGGTGTTCTTATCTTAGATGTTGTGAACATGATGAATCACTACAACATGCTGTAATAAGATATAATATTGTACAAAAAAAGACTTTCTATCAGCCTTTAGCATCTTCACCATGCCCACTTTAACAACTACAGTCGCCCTTACAAAGGTTATATTAATTTAGATTGTTTAGCTTCCTAATCATTCATTATGAAGCTACAAATCATATGTATAAGATAAAATCAAAAACCTGTGGTGATCTGCTGAGGTTGCAGAACCGTTTTATTGCTGAAGTAAAAGATACTAAGATTTCGTTTGGGACGACTTTATTACTGTTTCTTAAAGTAATTTTTAGCACAAAAAATTTTTAAAGTAATATAAATGATTGCCACCAACATCACATAAATCAAATTATATAATATTCAATAAAAATAATATATTTTTAAAGATATTAAAAATATTTAATTTTATATCAAAATATAAATAAAATAAACATAAAAATAAATCAAAAATTAAAAGTGATTTCAAACAGCCTCTTAACTTTTCAATCTACATAAAATTTGGGAGATAACAATTATTGTAAACTTTATATATTTATAAACCAGGTCTGTATTCCATCTAATTTGAACCAATTTCGGATAATTTTTCATTGAATAGTCCATGAACATAAAAGATTATCCCTTATTTGGGATAATTTCCTCTTAAACAAATTTTCAACTATTATCCCTTCTTTGGGATAATTTCCTCTTATACAAATTTTCAACTATATTTCTTAAAAAAGAATATCAAACATATTTCTCCGATTAGGCCTTCTCCATTCGAATGCAAAACATGCATATAGCATCGTTCAGTCGCTCCAGCTGAACGTCAAACCTTCCGGTATTTGCTTGCGGATGAACAGTACGATGCCAATAATATGTTCACCGCTATATGTTTTTTTTTTAATGAAAAAAATGGAGTATGAGAAAAAATATATTAGGAATATTCTCTTTTTTGGTGTTAAAAAATAGAGTTCAGTTTAAATCAAGTTACTGCATATTGGTGTATTACTATATTTTAGAATGAAAAATGAGTTTTTCGGTTGAAGATGCCCTTATGTATGCTACGAGGCATGTAAAATCAAGTAACATGATCTTGCAATATTTTCTTCAAGCATTTATTTTGAAGCTAAATACATTGCTTAATGTAGAACTGAATCAATCAAACGATGAGATTACAACATACATAGCTTAGCAATGCCATTACTGCTGCTCAAACTGTGGCTTGACTCTCCTAAATCAAAGGAAAAAAATCAATTCCTAGTACTAAAAAAGTATTGTGGAAAAAAAGAAAAATAGAAATCGCTAGTCTCAGATTCATCAGTTGCCAAGGCAATGACTCTCCATTCTGAGCTCAGAACTGCCACCAAGTTTCAGAGGCCATCTTCATCGCTGCTTTCTCCAAACATGGCTGCCATTTTCAAGGCTAGCTTCGCGGCCATTTCGCGCCTTTGGAAATCTGGAATCAGTCTCAGGTTTCCTCGCATATTGCCGATCTCAGCCATTAACCTTTCTAGATCATCATAACTGAACTGTAAATCTTCATCTAGCTCAACTGCATCAGGAAACCCTTGTCCCTGTACATCCGAAGTTGATGTCTGCCCTTGTTCAGTGTTCTGCTCTAGTTTTTGATCCTCAGACAGGACTTCAACAGTGTCAGGTTCTTTTACAGTTGCTGCTTCAGATGCAAAATCAGTATTGTGTGGATTGTGAAGGTTGCCAGAAGCTGAATAGGCTTCAGTCCTAACTGTGGCTCGATCGATATTTTCATTACCATGGATTTGATCACCATTGTTTCCAATGTTGCCTTCATCACCTGATCCTGAATCCTTGTTTCCTGCTTTAGGCATACTGGATGAAGCTCCTGGATCTTCTGTGGTATCCCAAGGTTCATCAGCACCCCCACATAAAACTTCATATTCAATCTCGTAATCTGTGTCCTCATCTGTGAACTCTATGAAAAAATAAGCAACGGTTAGCATAAATAGAAGTGTCCTTGATAAAAATCAGAGAATTCGCTTGTTTGCTGCTAATTGCCAAGGTCCTCAGACCATGTTGTATCTAATTTGTGAGCAGGAATCATCATAAAGTTACCAGCTCTCTATGTGCAATTGCAAACCTTAAACTAGTTTGTACCAAGTTGATCAAAATCCCAAACACAATGGCCGAAAGTCGCGAAAGAAGTTTCGGTGTACAAATGTGGTTAAATCATAACATGGATAAAATTTGTGCAAAAGAAGTCTAGCACATGTAGTGCCCAGAAAGATGGAATAGAGAGCTGAGGAATTTTTCATATAGAGTAGACAAAAATGAGAAAACTTGAGAACGAGTACTGCCTTGCTATAGTTCTAAACTTAAGGTAATGCAATTTATGTTAAACTTGTACAATCAAAAATCAATTTGAGATTATTATTTGCTTAACATTTAACCAAATCTTGAAATAATACTCAATGCAAGGGGAAAATGTTCGACAATAAACCTGACATGATTTATTTTTATAGGCATATAAGATCAAATGATACTTAAATGTGAAAAATTTTAAGTACAATACACCAATTATATAGAAAAATAAGATATGGGTGATGATATGATTAAATAGGTAAGATAGATTATTGTTTCTAAAATACTAAGTGATTAGATAATATGATTGAGACCTAAATAAATTTCAATACAACAACAATTAGATCACTATCAGTGTCCATCTAACTCACTATTTAAGAACAACTAGTCTTTCAATCATTAAGCAGCACATTTTTTGCTCTTTCATTAACCGAGTCAAATATGAAACAATATTTAGGATTAATTTAATAATCAAAACACAAAAATGATTTTGTCCGTTTGTGTATGGCTAATTAAAAGCTCATTAAGAAATATTATTAAATATTAAATATGTGTAGTTTCCTTTGGGTGAAAATAATGTAAAAATGAAATCAAGGTATAGTTGTATATAGTGTTAAAAAGGTGGTGCCCTTGTTTGGTGAGGGCTCTCATCTTTTTTTTTTAAATCAAAATACTGAAAATCTCTTTTCGCAACCGAGATGTAGAAGTTCGAAGGAAGAGATGTAGAAGTTCGAAGGAAAATATTTACACAAAACGGAGTTAAAACATTGTGTGCATCGAAATGGGAAAGAATGGAGAATGCAATCATAGAAATGGCACTTAATCTTGCATATAGGTTATCCAATTATCATAGCTAGGCAAAATTTCCAGAGGGAATATGCTACTGAAAGAAAACATCTACTATGTATCTGAACTGTAAAAATGAATGGTTATTTGAACCAGCCTTTGAATGGTTAGTACTGTAAAGCTAGTCTGTAAGGACTGTAATAAGTTCTTCCATTTTACCTTCCTTCTCAACAAGGTCAGGAAAGTTGATCATATTCCCGGACTTCAAGATCATTCCAGGCCACATATGAGCCGCAAGAGCTCCATAAAGACGCTCTACACCTTGAACATCACCATCAACTGATAAACCTGTCAGCAAATGAGCATGATTGAATCAATCTTTGAGCAGGAAGGTACATATAAAACCGCTTTCTACAAGTTAAAACTTCGAAACAATGACAATTGTGGTAGATATCAACAGTCAGTCGAAATAAATAGATAAAATCGCATTGGGGGGGGGGGGGGGGGGGGGGGGGGGGGGGGGGTTCATCCTACCTATTACACCTGATGCCATGCCATTGCAAAGCATTTTACGAAGGAATACATGCTATATATCTTCAATAATTGACCTATGTGGGCTCCGAAAATTCGCACCCCAGCCTCTCCGCGGCCCCTTCTTTTTTTTTTTCGTGTCGTCGAGGAGAGTTTTAACGCTTAAGTTCTGAGGCAAATTTTCAGAAGATAGATTGGGTTTTGAAGTAAGACACTACCTAGAGATTTCGCCCTCATTTTGCAAGGATTTTATAATATAAGTTCAAGTGTCCTATAGGCGCAAGCCCCTATAGTTAATTACCCCTCCCGATAATGAGAGAGAACTTTTGATTAAGGCTAGTCGTCAAATGAATACGTAGTATCCGACGTATAGCAGCAGCATGTTTAGGTATTTAAAACTAGAAATTCATCACTTTGAACTTAAAGAGAATGGTGGGGGGAATGATAATAGACCCGATCAAGATCCCATGATTCCATAGTCCCGAGTCATTATGATCCCTAGTCTACTTAGTCAGAGGAGGTAGTCTGATGCGAACATCCGACCGTGAAAGCTTATCAGAGAAGGAGACGAAGATCGACGGCCATGATCGCACTATTTTATTTTAAGTTATTATTTGTATTTTTTATTTATACATTTTTTGTTTTTACCCTCACTTGAAGAAGTAGGTGCTTGTGACCCCAGGGGGGTCACTTTTGTCTTTTGTTATGTATTTTGGGATATTTATAACCTCCTCCTTTCTTGTAAAAGTTAATTGATGAATATTAAGAAAAATTTCAGCACTTTGATCCAGGAGCTATGGGAGTTCTTAGGAGAGTAAAAGTCCCTATGTGAGGGCACGCAATACCCACCAGCCGCAGGAAGCGTCCGGGCTCGTGGTTTGAAGTCCCTAAGTGAGGGCAACGTATCACCCGTCAGCCACAAGAAGCGTCCGGGCTCACAGTTTAGCTTCTTTCTCTAATCCCCCACCTCCTCCTTTAACTGTCGGTTAAATCTCCCCTAGCCGCCGGCTTTCTACCTCCCATGCTCTTCCCCACCACCGGCCACCCATCCCCTTTCCTCTCAACCGTCGGCCACCACCCTCCCCTTCTTCCAACAGCCGGTCTCCTACCCATCTCCACCTCAAACCGCCGGCCAACCGCCACTCATTCCCTACTGCCGGTCAAGTCCCATTCCCCCACCTAACTCCCGGCCCAATCCCCTCCCCCTTTCCATACCTGTCGGCCAAGCACCCTAGCCTTGCCGCCGGCCACCCCACCAATTCTCCAAGACGCCACTTTCCAATCATCCTCTTATTATTTTCCTAATTTGATTCAAAGCAATTTAGGAATTTCAAATTTAAATTTCAAATTAATTTGATATTTGAATTTTCCTCATTAATTTGAATTAATTACACAATTCCCTCCCATCTCTTAATTTTGAATTTTAAATTTTGAAAGGTCTTTAATCTCTTTCCTAATTTAAGATCTAATTAAAAGAATCAATTAATTACTCCAATCAAACCCCCATTAATTGGCCGCCCCCCTCTCTCTCTCCCTATTTCCCTCTTTGCTCCCTCCAATTAAGTCTCCCCCCTTCAATCTTGGATTGATTAAAATATGAGATTAATTAGCATTAATTGCCCCTCCACATTCAATGAATGTGGACACCTCTCTCTCCTCTATCTTAGCTGGCCCCCAATCTCTCTCCTATTTTAATTAATTCCTTCACAAAACTAGAACTCTATTTAAGAGATTAATTAACTCCTTCCCTCCCTTTTCCATTTAATTTGAAATTTCAAATTCACATGACCCCCCCCCCCCCCTGTTCTACATCATAGTCGACCCAACCTGACAGAAGGATCCTTATAAGCAACCATGGGTTGCTTCGTCTAATGGTATCTTAAAGACCTGGGGTGAATATTTGTCTAAGGGGACAAATTTGAATCCACCTTAACTAACAAAGTGCTTTTTGTCATATCGATTATATCATATTGATTCATTACTCAATGATTTGAAGCAGTTGGGGAACATACGGGCTCTGACTATGACCGTAATATAATTGTGCCATTTGGCGGCAAAACCACCCAGTCATAATTGTTTATCTGTGGTGTCATTTTAGCTGTCAAACCATCGGTTAGAGGACACGTGCCACTTCCTTACTGGCAAGAGACGGTTTGAGAATGAATCCTAGTGAAATTCTCGACCAGACATTCGCTCTTTGTGAGCTGAAGTTATTTTCAAATTTGTCCACCTTGGCAAACTTTTGCGGATGGTGGATGTGTATTTTTACTTTAAGTGTTTAGGTGATTGAATTTCAATTTTAGATATTTTAGGTTTTGGCATTTTTGGAATTTTGAATTTTTTATGAGAATTTGGGAGGTATTTTTAGATATTTGGTATCTCCTTCGGTTGAGATCATTTGTCAACATGGCCATCATCAAGATATTTATTGGCAATTCTACATTATCGGTTGAACCTTATCGACTCTGTCGATAGAGGATCGGGTTAGTTGTTTGCTTCATGCCTTTAGCAATAGATTTTTCTTAAAATAGACATTCAAGACCTAATATGAGCGTATAAAACAAATATCTCGGTTGATGCCGCAATCGTATATTTGCTTGATAGTTTAAGCTGTGTCGACTCATATCTATTCACATAGAAGGATCGGGCTCAAACTTGGGTTCATTTCTTGATTAGCATAGCATCCACAGACGTCACATGCGCACATACGATACGCTCTCCTAGGCCCATGCGGGCGTATACTTTTATATGTATTTCGCATGATGCATTTGTATATCTTCATGTATGCATGTATGATTTATTTTGCATTTGCATGTTATTTAGTCGTGCTTGCATGATATTTTGCATGTTGCGCAACAGCTTAATGCAATAGCGTACAATATGTATGTACGATGCATGTTGCGCAACAGCTTAATGCAATAGCATACAATATGTATGTACGATGCATGTTGCATATTGCAACGTGTACTTTGCATGCAGCAATGCATATGCATCTGGTACATTCATGTGTTAAGTGAGGATACCTGTAACATGTCCACTCATCCCTAACTATATGCAATCATGATATGCTCGTGTCATACACTTGTATATGCACAGTGCATTTTGCATATTACAGCATGTATATGCATGATGCATTTTACTCGCTGAATGCTGTATTTGCATGACGCATCCTACATATTGCAAATGCAGCGCATAATGATGTCACAAGTTATTTTAATTTTGTTGTTCATTGCTCGCGTGCACTTGAGAGTTTGTTTGCAAGTCTCCTGCTTGTATGTTTGCATTTGATTTTTATCATTTTATAATTTTCATCTTTTTTTTTAAGTTGAACATTAGGTTTGGTTCCCTGTTGTTCATTCAAGTTCTGTTCCCTGTGATTACTCAAGTCCCCTGCATTTTTGTTCTCGGTGGATTATGGTGGAAGGATGGCTTTGGCGTGAGAAAGAGGCGGGATTGGGAGGTGGTTTGCGAAAGAGATAGGGCCAGCTAGGTTGATCAGGATCGACACAGTAGAGGAGGGCAACGGAAGGCTCGGTCGAATCGAGTGGAGGAAGAGGCGTCGAGGAAGGATCTGCGGGTTCCATCTAGGTCGGGTGTGGAGGATTCGACACTGGAGTTGGCGGGTGGAAGACGGTCTGTGTTCAATTAGCCGTGGCTAGGTCGATGTGCAGGGAGGTTGAAGACGGGATTGTATTAGACCGGTCCGTTGGACTGGTCCAGCCGGTCCACATGGGGTCGGCTCAGGCGGAAGAGTCTGCCTCTCCTATACACCGATTGAACCGCAGGAGCCGACATAGCAGTTTAGGAAGGTTTTTTGAGGGGGTTACGAGAGAAATTTGAATGTAGGGACTGTTTAGAGATTTTCTTTTGGATTGTATGCATTAAATAGTTTGTTTTCCTGGGGTTAGGGCATCTTGACTTTGGCCGAAATTTGAGATCTCTTAGGTTTTTTTTTTTTGGCTCCGACGGCGTTTAGAGATTTGGGAGAGATAGATCCTCTTCTCGAATAGAAGATCAATTGTATCTTATTATTTTCCTTCTGTTAGTTTGATTATTCCAATAAAATTATTGTTTTTCCAGTTTTTCCTTCAGATTGATTGATCGTTCCTACTGTTTTTTTCAAGATCGTTAGGTTACACTTGAGATCTTCAAGTGTTTCCTATCAAATTGTTATCAAAGCAATTTCCTGGGCTGGAATAGAAGTCTTCCTCGCTGAATTTTGTTGTGTTACGTATCCGATCGTGTTGTTTTTGCTAATTGGAGGCCAGAATTCGCGTCAAACTTGTGGCTCTTGCTATTGGAGCATAAATCCAAGTTCCTATGGCAGGAAGAAAGGTAAAAGTGTTGGAAGGGGAGATCGGACAATTGAAAACTGAAATTTCAGATTTCCACACCAACTTTCAGATGTCAAAAGTTAAATTTCAGCCATCCACGAGAAGATGGATGAAAATTTTTCCAGCCTAAGGGAGATGTTGAAGAACTTGCTCGAAGGCCAATCCAAAACGACATCGTCAGAGGCGAGGGGAGCCTCCGGCAACCCAGGAAGCGGGAAAAACTCTAATCTAATAAGGCAAAGGAAAGATCAGGAGGTTGAGACTCAAAAGGGAAAAGAGAGAATGCCTCCCCTAGAGCCTGTTCCTATGGGGGAGCCGGGCAGAGGGTATGAGAAGAAGCGTGAGGAGGTGGAGCATGAACAAAGGGGTGCGGAATTTGAGAGGAGAGGGGCAGAATTTGAAAGGGAAAGGGGTAATTATAATTGAAGAGGGTTGGAATTGAAAGGAAAGGGATTTATTATGATCCAAGGGATGCTGAATTTGAAAGGAGACTGTGGGAATTTGATGAAAGGTTTGGGTATAAGCATAGAAGGGATCATTGGGACTTTTGGGGGGAACCACCCCCTTGGGGAATGGAAAATTATGAATGGAACAGAGGGAGCAGAAGCGATCCGAGGGTGAGGAAACTGAAGATGTCAATCTTTGAGGGGGAGGATGCGCACAAGTGGATCTACAAGGTAGAAATATATTTCACCGTCAATGGGTTGACAAAGGAGGGGAGACTGATCGCAGTGGGCCTATGTTTGGTAGGGAAGGCTTTGTCTTGGTACCAAGAGAGGGACAGGCGACGACCCATACGGAGTTGGAGAGAGTTCAAGGATTGTTTGGTAGAACGTTTTCAAATTGGCAAGGGAGGAGACTTCTACGAGCAATTCTTCGCCTTGACACAAGATGGTTTCATGATGGAGTACCGGGAGAGATCTGAGTACCTTGCTAGCCAATTGGACCGCCTTCCTAAGACAGTGCTAGAGGAAAATTTCATGAAGGTACTGACACTAGAGATTCGGGTAGTGGTTAGAGTAATGAGGCCTCGTGACTTGGGAGAGGCTATAGAGTTAGCTCAATTGGTGAAGGATCAGAGGCACCTGGAGAGAGAGATGGGAGGCAGCAGCTTAGGAGGTCCGAACAGGAGGACCACTACCTTTCTGGCACCCAAGGAGCCGACACCGGATACTTTTCGGGAGACTTCAAAGGAGAAGACTGTAGGAGTAAGACCTGGGGAAAACTTCAAGAAGCTCACAGAAATGGAATTACAGGAGAAAAGGACGAAGGGGCTCTGTTTCAGATGTGACAAGAGATATATGCCAGGGCACAGGTGTAAGGACCAGACTCTTCAGGTTCATATCATTTGTGATGAAGAGGGAATGGAGGAGGGTGACGTCTTTCCACCTTGCGAACAAGGTGGGTCTTTGGGAGGGGAGTATTGTTAGACCGGTCCAGCCAATCCACACGAGACTGGCTCAGGCGGAACAGAGACAGAAGAGTTCGCCTCTCCTGTACGCCGATCAAACTGCAGGAGCCGACATAGCAGTTTAGGAAGGTTTTTGAGGGAGTTAGGAGGGAAATTTGAATGTAGGGACTATTTAGAGATTTCCTTTTGGATTGTATGCATTAAATAGTTTATTTTCCTAGGGTTATGGCATCTTGACTTTGGCTGAAATTTGAGATCTCTTAGGTTTTTTTATTGCTCTAGCGGCGTCCAGAGATTTGGGAGAGATAGATCCTCCTCTCGAATTCGAATAGAAGATCAATTGTATTTTGTTATTTTCCTTCTGTTAGTTTGATTATTCTAATAAAAATTATTGTTTTTCCGGTTTTTCCTTCAGATTGATTGATCGTTCCTGCTGTTTTTCTCAAAATCATTAGGTTACACTTGAGATCTTCAAGTGTTTCCTATCAGATTGCTATGGGTCGGATGGCTCGAGAAGTTCACGATTCCTGTAGTTGGATCGGCAAGAGATAAGGCAGGGTTCGACGGCCTCTAGTGCATGAAGGATGCTCGTGTGCGCGTGGAAGAAGAAGAACCGAACGAGAGGCGAGCTGCTCGGGCTTTAATAGCAAGAATGGCAGCGTAATCAGGGCGAGCTCGCGAGATTCACGGTAAGCGATGCAAACGGCACCAAACAACAGGTAAGCGGGATTTGTGCAGGGTTTTAAGCAAATTTTTTGGGATTTTGACTAGGATTTGAGCAGGTTATGTGGAGGTCAACAACTTATCAAAAGAGTTTCTTAAAAAGGCAACATTAACTAATCTATATCCAACATGTCAAACAAATAATAATGGTTCGTGACTGAATTAAATCTTGGTATAGATTGTTAGTATAGGACACACAATGATAAGATATGGGTATCCTTGGATGGAATTTGGCTACATTAAGGTTCCAGCCATACACAAAAAAAAAAAAAAACAATGCAAGAGGAGAAGAGACAAGATTATTCCTCGCTCCCTTGATCACATATGTCAGCCAAGCAAATGATTAAAAAGGTTCGCTGCATTTATCTTCATACAGTTAATGGAAACTCCTAGGTTAAATACCTTTAGCATAGCATGGAGAAAAACTTACATTTATCAAAGTCCACATTGGATGCACAAGCCTCAATATACTCTATATTGTGCTCAATACACCACTCCATACATGATTTTTTTATTACTGCGGATGGATCTTCATTCCCCAATAGGCTGTAACTCTCAGTTTCAATAATGCCATAATCCCAAAATTCAGGATGAGGATCTCCGCTCAACTCGCCTTGCTTCTGTAACCGCCTTCTGTATTCTGCATGGGCATAATGACCAGGCACAAGGTCTGCCTTATTTCCAATGCATAATAGAATTTGAAAATTCCCAATATCAATTCCAGTAACCCAATCCTTAAGAGTAATAAAAGAAGATTCCTGCAAATCAATGAAGCTATTAGTGTTTGACCCCCTTGACCTGTCAAATAGCTTATATAATCAGATTTCAAACAAAGAAATTATAAGTTTTAAAATGATGATAATCCAAGAAAGAAACAAGAATAGAAAAAGAAAGATTCTAACATCACTCATGTCAAAAACCATCACCAATGCTGCTAATTGGTTCGAAGCTAGCAGCCTTTGTAAAGAGATCCCATCATCAATATTAGCTGTCCATATGGAGAGTTCCGCAGAGTAATACTTAGTCTCAAGATTCCACCTGATTAGACAAATCATAAAATACCAAAGGATAACTCATGGGTAGGCATCAAATGTTGCCAATTAGGAATATAAGATTAGCACTTCTATCACCCAAAATTGCTCACCCCTGACAAAGTATTCCTGAAGATAAATTAGGTATCTCTGGAATATCTATTGAAAGCAACCCTGCAAACAGAATATTATTTATGGTAAGCTTCAAGGATCAGAACAAGCAGAGTCTCCAATGCGGCCATTCAAACACCGCATCTGAAAATTACAGTTATGATATTAAAAGAAGCATCAAAGGTGAGATTTTGTCTCATAAATAACAATTACAGCACAAAAATTAACGACACAATACTTGGCCTATCAAAATACACCATTACATATAGTACATGTACCGATGCCTGAACACCAGAGATAGTTTTCATGTATGGCCCTTTGCCAAATAAAACAAAAATTCAGAATATACGAATAACCATCCTATTGAGTGCAAAAGCCACATTCCCCACAAGTTTGATTCTGGATGGTGAAATATTCAGAAAAAAAAAAAGATTTAGGATACCAATGTTGATTTATAAGATATGAACAAGTAAGAGATCAAACAAATCGCCTTTGATAATGGTATGAACATTGTTCAAACATAATAAGAAATACAGTGTGTAATGTCTTTCATTGCTACTAAAAATTTATCCAATTTACAACAAATTGCTAAATTAGTTTTAAACAATGTGAGATATAAGATCATAAATTTCTTAATGATTTGAGCACATGTATATCACAAAAAGCATCAAATTTTTAAATCACTACATGGATTGTGCATCGAATTGATAAGTTTATAAGCTTAAGCAAGACTAAATCTTCACAAAATGTATGAAATTTTATTCTAACTACCCTTCATGATGAAGATTAAATAAATCTAATCATCATCATCATCATTAGCTTTAACCTTACTCTTTCGGATTATGAATTTTCATTTTTCATTTATTCCTACTAAAATTTGCATGAGTACTAAATTTATTTTTTGAAAATCTTTTTTAACTTATGTTCATGTTAGCTTGTCTACCATTTTCCTTCTCAATCCTTCAAAACTAGATTTATTCACTTGTCAAATAGATGCTTTTTCTACCATTCATTGTATATATCCAAACCACCTAAATTTATTTTAAACCATCATATCTTTAATAGATGGTACTCCAACCTAGCCGAAGCTTCGTATAATGGGTACATCATTCTTCAATTTATTCTTCATAATTTGGGCACACATCCATCTTAGTTCATTTCTACAATACTCGACTTGGCTATTTTTTGCTGCACAACAATTGGATGCATACAACATAAGGAATATGATTATAAATTTACAGTTTTATAAAAATTATCTTTAAGTCTACATAATTATTCCCTTATCATATAATATACTCAGGGGGGGGGGGGGGCACGAAATTTCCTGTGTGTTTTTGTTGAATAGCCGGAGTATGAGGTGACTTTCTTGTCGGTGTTGAGGAAGGAACCAAGGAGGAGACCTACGGCGGCAGGAAGTCGGCGATTGAGGTTGCGAATCATGTGCAGAAGGTGATTGCGGATGAGCTTGGTTTCATTGGATGGAGTTTACAAGGATAAGTATCTTAAGCTTGGAGGGTATGATGGGAAGAAACGGTGAAAGATGCTCACAACATGTTCGACCAAATGCCTCATTGATGTTACCGGTTTATTTCATTTTCTGGTAATACTCTGCGTCTATGTTTTAAAATTATTATTATTATTATTTTCTTTTCTTTTGTTGTGACAATTATTTTCTTTATTTATATTGAGATCTAAATGGCTTGCCCAAAGTGTTCGATGGAATACCTATTAGTACTGATAATTTCCTGATTATAGGCTAAAGATAGTTTTTTATTTTTTATTTTTTTTCTCTTGCTTTTATCATTGATAATTCGAATAGCATATGTATTCGATGAAATGCTCTGCAGGATTTCAATTTGCTCATCTTCCATCTTCCATCTTGTACTCTCGCGGCTCAGCACTTGATCTCTCTGCCAAAAAGGAATGAGACATCTTCTGGAGCGGAAACCGTGATCAGGAAGGGATTTCTTTCATAGCTTTGGGTATTCTTTCTTTTTTTTTGAAATTTTGCTCTGTACTTCTGTCAGAGTTCATGTATAAGAATGATTAAATTGTACATTGCTTTGCTTGGTTATATAATTTGTTTCCTTTATGATTAATGAGCCCATATCTAATCCTAATGCCTGATTCGACTAGCACATTTGTATCCATATGATTCTTGCTCAATTGATCTAGCAATCTTGATAATCAATTGAAAACTTATATCATGGATATGCGGTCTATCATAAAAAATTGACTATGAAATAGAATTAGAAATCAGTGGATGAATAATACTTTAGTTCCATACATTGAGAAAGAAATATTGAATTGTATTGACAATAAAAGTTTTATTTAATTCTTTCAAAATATGAAGAGTCATGCTAAAAATTATAAGTTTTTGTTTTCATCTTATATGTTATATTCTATCTTTTTAAACTAATAAATTTAATAAACAAAATTTTTAAAATTGTGAATATCGATCCTAAGCCCAGATGAAAAAAATTAAGGGAAAATTAAAAATTTTAAATTATGCCCCCCCCCCCCCCCCCCCCCCCCCCCTATAAAAAATTCCGGGCTCCACCACTGAATATACTCCTAAGGTACTTTCCCTTTTAACCATTCAACCTGAACTTAGGAAATTATATTCTTCTGAATATCATCATTCTTTTATATAATAGATCTAAGATACCTAAACCTATCACTTAGGTATTCCTTTATCTTCAAATAATATTGATTGATAAGCATTAATATTACATTTACTAAAAGTGCATATCACATGCTCAATTATTATATTATAAGCTCTCTATCGTCTACAAGATTTTTCATGATTATAACTTTCAAATTATTTCAAGGGATGTCTTGACAATTAAAACCATCTATGAAAAGCACAAACCAAAGCATATCACTTGGCATACCTTTTTCTCCACATCTAATGAAAAAAATATAGAATCAATGTTAATCCTTGATTTAATTCTACAATATTAGGAACTCATTAATAACTCCATAATTACTTTTAATACAAAACAATGTTTTACCATAAATATCTTCAATAACTTCCAACATACTTTAGGCACACTTTTCTTCATTGATGCATACAAATTCAATTCATCTGGCACATGATCATGTCTTCTTGATATCAATAAAAATCATATGAAGATTATTTCTATGCTTTATATGCTTGTTAAATAATTATCTTAGCGGAAAAATCACTTCTGTAAACCTTTCAAGCATGACATTAAATTGATTACTCATAACAAAAATAATACTTTATATCATAACATTATATGAATCATAAGTTTATTTTTTTTTTAGAATTATCATAATTTTGAATAACTCTTTTGTTCTTAAATATTGATAATAAAATATTTCTTCTCCAATCATTTAACATCTTCTAAGTAAGCAAAATTCGATATAAATGAATTGTTAACCAAGCTATTATAACATTCCCCATAATTCTCTAAATCTCAATCAAGTAATAAATATGCATCTAATTTTACCTATCTAAATTTTCTTCAAAGCTAACTCTACTTCATTATTTTGGATTAATTTATAATATGTATTATTATTTTGTTAATTATGGACTTCCAATAATTTTTTTCTTTCTTAAAACTCTCATTAAATAATTTTTATTGCATTTTTATCCTTCCTTGATAGCTTCATCTTTCACTAAAATCATATTATTATCTAAGTATATTTTAAGTCTATAGATATCTTATATTTCCTGGGCCATTTTATCTATTTCAATTTCTCCTTTCAATTATATAAATTTGATCACTGCTCACTTTACAAAAAAAAAAAAAACTTTTTTATAGTTATTATAAACATCGGTAGCATTTGTAATTTGCTACTCTTCAAAAGAACATTTATTTTTCTTAATTGCATCCTTATTCCACCAAATGTCCTTATACATGTATAGTCTATTTCTAAACTCTAGTAAAATTTCAAGTTTTGTTTTCTAGCTGTAGAAAATTTTTCCATCTAATCTTGGCTTCTACTTGCTATGGATGACAAGTTTTGTTCTTTGATTTTTCTAAGAGAACCCCTCTGGCAAGCTTTTGTGTCTTCTTCCTACTACAATGGTTCTTTCATTATATATCCATCACCATCATATTGGCCTAACTAAGATCTATGGTTGTGAATAAGAGAGTTCATTTAAAAGTAAGAGTAACGACATAGTGTTCGTCAACATTTCTAAATCCCCAAAATTTACATCCAAACTAGCTACTTTACATCTAAATTCCATCATATAATTTTGCGACACTTGCTCTTAACATACCTTAATCAATCAAATAAATTGTCCCTAGGTTATTTCCTAATGACCATACCCTTTCAGGTGAGCAATCCACCATGCCAAAGCAGGGTAGCTAAGTTCAATTGGTCAAAAGGCGACCATATCTTGAGTGTCATGCCTGAATAATGTAAAACAAGTCTCATATTGGTCAATCCATACATCCAATGTATATAAATCGATAGTCCCATCATAATTAAGAATTTACATCTAGACAGAAAGATCATTGTGTTGATCTCTGATTCCAAACTGTTGGAATTGCAATTCAAAATTGTTTCTTGCTGTTTCTATAATTACAATAATAGCAGCTAGGGGTTCTAGAAATTGTAAAAGGCAACAGCGGGTGGCCAATGGCTGGGAGATCTACAGGAGATGGCAGGGAGGATCTACAATAGTTTCCTAGTTTCTGCAGGTAGGCGACAAAGTTGCGCTAACAGAGAATTGAAATATAGCCAATGACTTTGATAGCTAGGGTGGGCCAGCAACTGCTAGGAGATGAGAGGAGAACAATAAAGAGGATTTAAGAGAATTGAAATTGATTTCTATTACAGGAATCAAGCATGTTTATGAGAAATTATAACAAGAATTTAATTAATTCAATGTTATCCCTCTTACTAACTCAATACAACAACAACAAGCTTTTATCCCACTACGTGGGGTCGGACGAAAAAATCATCCTTACTAAATAACTACACAATTCAAGAGAAATATTATCCTTTCTTAAACTAATCCATAAAATAAGAATGTTTAAATTTAAATTCAGAATACAAATTCATCAAAACATGTTTAAAATTCACCCAAATCATATTGTCCTGTGGATCACCATCCAATGGTCCAATTTTTTGGTCTCTCAATCTTCATCACCATTATGTGATTGGCAATCCATATGTGCCTATGAAATCTTAATGAATAGATCATCAATCTCAATGGTATGATCTAAAAATTAACAATGCTAGCAATTCCAACAAGAGATTGAATTATTAAAATTTTAATGCTCATGATACCTTATCTCTTAATGATATAATGTCCAAATCAAAAGCATGAATGATCCCATCAATCAACCTCTTGATTTGAACCCTAGATCAATTTTCTATTCACTATTATTGAATCACATTTCTATTATTAATCTTTCCAACATTAAATGATTTATAATCTTCCTTAATATCCTTAGATTATTTTCCTTTTGCATTTAATTCTTGCAAAAGTCAATAGTTGGTCTTTATATAATCATTGTGTAATCAATTACCATCTATCAATTCAAAGGCCATAAATACCATGTAGCAAATCCAAATTAAGGGGATCTTTGGAATGCAAATTTAATTAGGACTTAACCAAGAATTAGAGTTTCTTTGGTGGAAATATTCAGCAAGGATTTATGCTAAACCTTCCTAAACAGTTTTTTAGCCAAATAAATGCTATGACTACTTAAATCCTAATTTAATCCAACTTTAGGCTAAATCTGGGATTTAGTAAATATTGGAGGGAAGTAGGATTTCAAATATTTACACCAATTCTCCTCATTATGCTTCTTCTTTTCCTAAATTTAATTCCCACACCTTATAAGTATTTATCAATAATTTACTATGACTTGTCCATATTTAATATCTATCATACCATGCCTAATTCAGGATTTAACTCCTCTAGGATTTACTAAATCTAGATTTATAAGATTTATTAAATCTTACTTGAATCAAATCCTATTTGTAGCCAAACAACACCTTAGGGTAAATCTTACCAAACAGTTTCTAGGGTATGAAAATCCAACTTCTTGGTTAAATCTCGTTTTTTTCCTTCCCCAATTTGAGTTTCATGGGATTTCATAAACCCTAGGGGAGAGGTGAATTAACAATTTTATTCGGATTTTGACATCCCTTCCTCTGTCTATTGCTCCTTCCCCTTGAACTCCTCTGCCCTTCGTATTCTCTTCGCTGCTGTGCTGGATTACTCACAGTTAAAACGCCCTTCTATCTTCTTCATCATACTCGACTCCTCCATCATGCTCATCAAAGACCAACTAGCTGTAACTAAATAATCTTAACACTTATCCTTCTTGACTCATCTTACTGCTTCCGCATATTCGTTGTTTCTCCGACTATTTTGGATCAGGTTCAAGTTTTCATTGCCTATATGCAGCTCCTTTACTGAACAAAGACCCATAAAGAAAATATGACACGGAATATTGATAAAAATGAAAAGGTGCAATGATCGGTTGTTATCTGCTTCTGTAGCCAAATGTCAAAATTATCAGAATAATAAAGATCCAAATCTAAGGTTGCCTGAGACTGAGAAAATGGGAGAAAGTTAAAAATTTACTAGAGAGGAGTGTTCTCTTGCCGATGTTGGGGCAGCCAATGATGAGGACGCCCGGCTTGCTCTGGTGAGAGCTCATAGTACCTTCTTCCTCTGCGTCCATCGCCCTCCCCATCGACAAGGATACAAAAGCTAGAGACTTTAACCCTAATCCCGATCTCTCCTCCTCCTCTTATGTAATTCTGTTCGTAAGAGATCGCACTGGTTGATTGGGTAGAAGAAGCCCCTTGCCTGCCCAAGTTGACCCTGGCCCGGTAATTGGGTCCGGATGGGTTAAATTTTTTCAATTACATACACAAAAATTTATCATTTACAAAAGTAACACTCTCTTTCATTTTTTTTTTTTTTCAATATTAAGATTCACAACAAAGTGTTTACTTACATATTTTTCTTTTGTCAAATTTCTGACAATTTAATCATACACATGTAAATACATTAATTGAATAATTCACAAAAAATGACATAGTGGTTAGTTTTATAAATATCTGAATTTTAAGTGTTATGTGTGAAATTCTCCATACTTTTTAAATTAGGTTAACCTAACACACATCTAATTACTTCAAATTATCACAAAAATGAAGAATATTTTGCTAAATTCAACCTAAAAATAGTATATGATTGATGTCGACTAAATCACATTGATTAGATCAGGTGAGTTGCTTATCTTCTAGATCAAGCTTTTTTGAGAAAGTGAAGCATACGAAAAATGTGTACATAGGATTATTGAAAAAAAAAATTGTTTAAGGATATACTCGTAAAAAAATGTTTAGATGGGGCTTTATAGCCTTTAAATTTGTTTGAGATAAGTGTAAAATAATTTATATTATACTCATCTTAAAGCAAATCTGAGAGTTTTAAAGCTCATCATGCTTATGAATTTGATCCATATATGCTATAAGAATTTTTTTCTAAGATTATTATAGATTTTTTTATTGTATTCTAATTTAGGAGAAACTCAACTAAAATTTTTTTAGTTATCTTTATTTATATTTTTTCTTTGGATGAGTTTGTATTATCATTTGGTTATGCTAAATTTTATTTTATTTTAATTTCTTTTATTTTGATATCAAATTTATGATTAATATCCTCCTCCTATGCATGTCATGAGTCTTAATTATTATAAAATTTTCTCTTATGTTTTCCTATTTTAGTAGGATTACATGAAGGACTAGCTTTAAACCCATATCCTTTTGCTTTAGTTATGGATACTCTTACTAGACATTTGTAAGAGGATATACCCTGGTGTATGCTTTTTGCTGATGATATTCTTCTTGTTGATAAGATTATAGAGGGAGTTGAAGGAAAACTTGAATTATGGAGTTCAACCTTAGAATCTAAAAGTTTTTTGTTTGAGTAGATTTAAAATCGAATACATAGAGTATAATTTTAGTAGTAATAGTTCTAATGGGTGATTGTGACTTTGGGCGATCAAGTTATTAATAACAGTACATGTGTTAGATATCTTAGATCTATTATTCAAAATGATGGAGAAATAAATAGATGAGGATATTATTAGTAGAATTCAAGTTGGTGGTTGAAGTTGAGGAATGCATCCTACCTGTTGTGTCATAGAAAATTACCCCTCAAACTTAAGGGATAATTCTATAAGATGGTGGTGAGATTTACAATACTTATGGCGTAGAATGTTGGCCACTAAAACATAAGCATAAATTTAATTTAAATGTTGCAGAGATGAGGATACTTAGGTGGATGAGTGGCTTCACTCTTAGAGATAGAATGTGAAATGAGTATATACGTGAAAAGATTAGAGTAGATCCGATGTCAGATAATATTAGAGAGAGTAGCCTTAGATGGTTTGGTCATATAAAATGTTGACCTTCCAATGACTCGGTTAGGAGAGTGGATGTAAGAAAGACAGAGGTAAACCAAAAAAGATTTTATTAGAAAATATTATAAATGATATTTTTTATTAGATTTAAATGTGAATTTGACTTTTAATAGGACATAATAGAGATAAGGGATTCATGTAGCCGGTCCAACGTAGTGGGATAAAGGCTTGATGATGATGATGATGATGATGATGTTGTTGTTGTATTATTGTCACTTTTCTAATAAAAAAGACATCTAATTTTTAAAAATTTATATGTTATCATATAATCAAATTTAAAAGAATCTAATACTAGATAGAGTCTTTGTTAAAAAGCCTTGAGGACTCTAACATATAAAACTCAAAATAGCAAGTGGTAGACAAGATCTTCGCCTATCTAGCTAAAACTTGTAAAAGGGCAAGCCAACTGAGTGTTGGATGGAGTCATTGCTAAGAAGGTTCTCAAGAGGATAGATGATAGATAGGGTCTTTGCATATCGAAAAGTTCTTGAAAAATCACATTAATTTCAAGAAAAATATCAAAAG
This sequence comes from Dendrobium chrysotoxum, assembly GCA_019925795.1. Taxonomy (NCBI): domain Eukaryota; kingdom Viridiplantae; phylum Streptophyta; class Magnoliopsida; order Asparagales; family Orchidaceae; genus Dendrobium; species Dendrobium chrysotoxum. The sequence continues at coordinate 5,027,272 of CM034313.1, read as the reverse complement.
TAATCAGGTGTTTAGCAGAATTCACAATAAAAACCCCCCTAAGGGCCTCATGCCTTATTAACCCCAAGGAGATCTCACACCTCTGTCAACATAGCAAACAGCTTCAATCATGACCTAATTCATCACATCACAAAATAATATGATCTCGATACAAAAAAGCCAACCAATCATCATAATATATCATACCACAATAATATACATCACATGGACTTAGGGATCCTAAATACACAAGATATAGAGTTTGCTAATTATGAGTCATTTCCTTTCAAGGGTGATTTTCTTGAGTGCACATGACATTAACTCAATGTATTGAATAGGCTATTTTTTTAAGTTAAATTTTATTTAATTTATGAAACTTCTTGAATTATGATCAAAATAATTACATAAATTAATCAACATAGAAGATTTTTTACAAAACAAGAAACATTTAATAGAATTAAACTTCTTGAATAAATTGTATTTATATGATATTTTCTTTAATTTTTATAAAATAAAAAAATTATCATTAATAAAGTTGATTTTATGAGGCAATTCATTAAATTCTTTTTTAAGAGGAATTAAGAATTTATTCAAGATTTGACTTGCAATGCATTTATATAATCTAAATTAATGATAAATTAAATTTTAGTTTTTATTTAATTTCAAGAAAATAGAATAAAATGTTCTGATTTTATAAAATAATATATTCCACAGAATAAGATGGAATGAGAGAAGATAATATAAGATATATAATTTTTTTTTTAATTCAAAGTAATCTGTAAAATTTATATAAAGAATTACTTAGATTTTCTTGAATGTTATAAATGTAAATTAAATATATTTCTTTTATCGATTTTTCTTCGAAAAACACGTTGAGCTAAAGCAAGTTTATTCTGCATTAAAGTTAGCTTGTTTAAATATTTGTTTGTTAAAAATTGGGTTGTATATAAAATTGTTCGTGAATATCAAGTTCATGCTACCTAGTTTGAGTTTGAACAAAACACAAGCCCATTTCAATAAAAGAAAATAAATAAATAACAACCTTATCATGATATAATCATTCTACTTTTCTATTAGGGAACTAATAAATCTGAAAAATAAAAATATACTTGATAACTCAAAATTGCTTTTTTATTACCACATAACTCAATTTATTTGTAGTTTAAAATAGGGTGGTGATGTCATGACTAGTGTGATAATGGTGGGCCAAACATAGAAGCGGTCGACGACGTGTTTAGGGCTGGTTGGCACTTGGCAACAAACACAAGGTAGGTTGATGGGGCGTTGGCCAATGACATGTCACGCCCTGAGTTCTAAAGTGGAAGAATTTCATCTCTTTTCCCTTTATTCGTTTATCGTTATTCTTACAATTCAATTAACAATCAATATTCATTTACAATCAGATCATTCACAACTAAAGCTGACTAAGATGAAAAAGATTTTGTCAATACCGAACATGGAAGGAAACTCCTCCGGGACAAGAGAGATTGTATAGGCCTACCCTTATTCTGACAATTGATACTGCTACAACCTAGAAAGTACTCCTCCTTAACTCGATTTTAGGAACTTATTCTCTCCGGTAGAAGGTATTCTCAGCTGGCCTTACTTTAAAGGGGCTTAACCCAGGCGTGCTTTTTCTTTCCTATTTCAACTAGATCCACAACTGGGTTATATTTTAAAATATAAATGAATATATACAATAAAACATAAAAATATATTACTACAGTCAATATTTGCATTCCACTATAAGGTTCAAAGCCTCAAAATAATATGTACACTAGTCACAACAGGCTATAAAAAAATACATAAAACCTAAGGACTGAAAATAAAACTAAATCATCATCAATGTCTAGCCCTAGGCTGCAGACTCTTTACCTTTGCTTAAAATCATATAAAAATCGTGTAATGAGCATAAAAGCCTAGCAAGTTATCAAAACTCATAAGTACATTCAATGCAAGGCAAAAGAATCAATATGACTGCTCCAGTCCAATCCATATTAATCAATAATTAATAGACTATTAGCATAAGCAAGAAATAATCTATAAAATTTGTATCAATCAATAGTAAAACCAATATGCTTAGCAAAGCCAAAAGAGATTTATCAAATCATGAGAAAAAGGATTATCAATCAATGAGCCATGTCAGTATGTCATGTAATATTATATCAATATCAATACAAAAAAAAGAATATCAATATCAATACAAGTTCTATCAATACGACTTCAGTTTCATCCATTAATTAGTTTAATGTACTATCATGTAAATGCAATCATGAATACAATTATAAAAAGCAAGGCAAGAGATCTAACTTCAATGTGATGTTTTCATCTTTCCACCCCAACCATCATCGAGTTGGTCATCACTTTTTAATTTAATCTCAACTGTCAATCAGTTGGTCATCGATCTTTATCTTATCATCATTATTTATTATCTTAAATCAATTAACAAATAACTTTTAATAATCAATAAAGAGTCGTCACTCTCTACCTGTCAATATAATCAATCAATTGATTATAGGCTATAGCCAGGAGCACACCACCTTCTTTTTATTTTAAGAAAAGCCCGTCGACCAAACCTCTTGTACGTGATATTATGTTTTAAGAGACAACTTCTATTAATTATAGTGTTAACAGTTAGCCTTTCTTGCTTATATACAAATGTCAAATTTATCTCATATTAGTTATGTAATTTTTCTATACAATATAGTCATATTATATATGAAATGCAATAATCCATAAAGTGCAAGAAAATCTACAAAAACTGTATACTATGCATTTACTTCTGAATATCATAGCTTACAATTTACTCGACGAAATTTAATAATATTATAGGTAAAATCCTCATGAAGATCATATTTATCATTTACGAAAAGTTACATGATGAAAGCTTGATAAGTAAGAAGAAAATGTATTTTTATCAATTTCGAGAAAATTAAAATAATAGACATAAAAAATATTGAGAACAAAAGTAAGAGTATAGTCACTTATTTCAAATAAAATAAAATTTGTAGGAGTGTCAGATACAAAAAGTCCCAGAGAGCCTCCTCTCTCTTCTCTCTCTTCTCTCCTCTCTCCCTTCTCTTCCTCTCCTCTTTCCTTTCCTTCACAGCCAAGCAAACAAGAGTGAGGGAGGGAGTGAGGTGGTGGTAGAGATTTAAATTAACTATATATAAAAACTCATTTAGTGCATGACATCGCTATGCTTTCCAGACTAATGCTGCATCGCTCCATATATAGTTTTCAAATAAATTCATTTTTAAACTTTGGATTGTTACATGGCAGGTGCTAAACAACGCAAGCTAGTCAGTGTAAAGCACAAGGCAGGCCAAGTAATGAACATATATCTAAGAATAACTTTGAATATTTTTAAAATAATTTAATTCATTTAAAAAAAAAACAATTACAAAACACTTACTAATTAAACATGCTATTACCATTTTTATAAAAAGAAAATAAAAAATAATGCCAAAAAGGCCCTTTAATTTTCTCTGATTTTGAGCACAATTTAATGATTTTAAAATGGGCAAAAATATGAGACATTAACCAAATGTGTATTTGATTTCCAAAAATACATTTTCTTCATTTAATACAACTTATTTTTTTATTTATATTTAATTAGTTATAAATTTTAAATGGCTTAGAGAATTTAATAAATCTTGAAAAAGCATTTAAAAATTTTATTTAATCATCACTTGGCTCAATAACACACTTGGCCAACTTAGATTTCCATCACACTATGAAAGAAGTGTGAAAATTATTTAAAAATATATTTCTAATCATTGTCTGGATTATGTAGTATGTGGAAACACTTCCCAAATGGGCTTGAGGTTTTCAATGCATGCAAGGATAGGCAGGAGTCATCGATCATAGATCAAACTATGTAGGACTTAGATATAAATTGAAGGCTATACAATAATAAATAAACTTCTTGGATCATAGCCTATGGTAAATTATGATATTTAAAGGCACAAGTCCGTTCGGAAACTATTTTCAAATAAACTCATTGAACCATAGCTTCTTAGCGAGTCATTAGGAATGACTTCTGAGACCTTAATTTGGAACATTGAAAGATTTTTATAGTTATCTGTAGAGCATCTCCTAGTCCATAATTGGAGGGCATATTGAAATGAAAAATAAGATGAAAAATGCAAAATTTGATAGACTTATTCATCGTGTAAGTCTTCAAATTTATTATATCATTTATTATTATTTTTTTTTCGCTTTTCTAGCCTATAAAGATAGAAGTGCGATTATGATCATAAGATGTAAGAGAAAACACGAGATGGACTATTTCATCATAAAGTATAGGGAGTTCTCCACCATGAGGGAGTTGTAGAATCCTTGCCATTTACCAAGCAACTACCTAAGCAATAAGCATAGATGTATAACAATTGTATATCTAGTAAAATTATTGTTCTAGCAATAGCTAATTTTATATGTTATACATTTACTTCATATTGTATGTTCTTTCTTGATCATATGGTGATTTGATGATTATGTAAATTTGCGACAAGAAGTAGGGTAATTTATATACTTGTGGTTAATATTATGATATACTTGTTATTGCCATTATATTACACTATCAACATCTTTATTCATCTACATTTGTATGTGTGCTTTTTTTATTTATTTCTTTACATTTTGTATGCTTATTATGTATATTTGAGTTTGAAAGAATTTTTCGTAGGATCTTAAAAGTGTCATCACACACCAAATTTAGTCCATCTTGAGATGCTTAGAATCCACAACTAAAACATTAAAAAAAAAAAAATCACTCGTGACACTTGCCAATGGAACTTTTATTTTTTGTTACTCGCAAGGGTACTAATGTAAACCTATCAGAGGATAACAAACTAACTCAAACCTACCATTATCGTTGACCATTCCTAATTGAATATAGTTGTATGTTAATAGTTAGGAAGAACATTTTAAATCAATGCATGTTAACTCCAGGGCGTTATCATAAAGCTCAAATTAAGGTTTTGTTTGGAATAGCTTTCTCATTGCTTTCTAAAGTCGTTTTTTAGTATAAAAATTTTCTAGTTCAAAAAATTTTGTTACTTAGAAATTGCTTTAGAAAGCAATAAGAAAGCTGTCACAAATGAAGCCCAAATCTATTAACTTGAAAATGAATCAACTTAAGGATAATAAAAGAGGAAAATATTATAAATATTCAAAAATTCAAGCTAAAGAAATGCCAACTCTAATTTAGAGGGCTTCCTTTAATCCAAGGTTCAATAGGATTTCCGACATCTTAAATTATTTTTTTGCATAATATTTTTCGCATAAAAGTTTTCATACTTGTATTTAACTAACATAGCCCGAAACCTTTTTGGGACCTTAAAAAAAATTCTATTAATTAGACATACACAGAGAGTATCATCTATCTAAAATAAAAATAAACTAAAAAAAAGAAAAAGAAAATACTAATGTTCAATTACATAAAAACAAATAGCCTTTAGGTTCATATTAGGAGAGTTGATAGACATGCATCATGAAGCCTATGATCTAATGGCCATAACTAACATAGACTTAACATGAATGCATCATCTTAGGCTACATTGCCTCTTTGTCAATCATGCTAGCTAGTCCTAACCTCTATGGCAAAGTGGCACCCCATTTCCTTATCTAATGTGTTAAATGTTAATGAATGCTCCTCTAATGTTAGAAGACATAAAATAGTGATAATAGCCCAACCAATGTAAAAATATCAATCGAAGGGCAATTACTTCCTAAAATCTTAAAATGATGCGACAAATATTCACCACTATTTGAGTCAATAGAGGGCAACAACAACACACCTAGTTCGATAACATCGACTTGGAGGCCACAATAACAATATAACTCCATACCATCATCTTCCTTCTGAACTTCGATTAGTTTTCTTTTTTGCTCGAGTGTCGAGTTCCCTATCAACAAATGTTGAATTTCCTTCTGAATCTTTAATAATATCAACTTAATCTTCTACCCTCAACAAGTCAATGAAGCCTTTTCACCTCAAGGCTCTCTTCCTCTTCACCTTGATGAGTAGGTGATTCTCGCTAGAGGTGTAAGTCAAGCCAACTTGTGAGCTAAATCAACCTCGACTCAATAAATGATTTGTCAGTCTAACTCAATAAGCTAACAAGTCAAGTTGAGTTAGCCTAACTTAACTCATTAGCTCATAAATCTGCTCCTTTATAAAATATTAATATAAAATATATTAGAATTTAAAATTTTATGTACAAAATTATTAAAAATATTTAAAAATTCTCATTTTTATGTTACGTAAAATCTTTATTACTTTTCTTAAAATTTTTCTTTTTTTTTAATCATGTTATTATAACAGTTGCTTAAATCATACTCTTATCCTTCTTTCATAATAAACGAGCTGGCTCATGAGCCAGCTCGAACTCGTAGACTAAAACTCAAGCTCAAGCACTAACTCGAGTAATTAATCAAGCTCAATCTCAATTAGATGTGACTCGAGTTAAGCTCGACTCCTGCCTTGATGAAAACTTAGCACGCCAAAGGTGTCTACTTGATTCAAATCCTTCTGGTTTCTTCTCAACAAGTCACACCCACAATATTTAATTAAAATAATTTTTAAATTATTATATTTAATTTAAATCATATAAAATAAATATTGAATGATTATTCATACATCACATTTATCTAAAAATAAATCTAATAATATTACAAATCATTTTGATGAGATTTTTGATGAGCCACATTCACTCCAAAAAAAAAAATTTTGCTGCTTGCAAACTGCAAAGTGAACAAGAAACCCACACCACCAAGGAAATTTTCAGTGGACTCTTTATTACAACAAAGCTGGCTGTACCTCAAAAGCAATAGCATCTCCACATCAAAGCATCAAAAGATAAAACAAAATTAAGGAATAAAATTCATCAGCATAGTAACAAAAGGCTACTGAACTAATCTCACAATGTAAAATGAATAGAAAAACGCTAAGCATTCAAGCAACCATCAACCTTAGTATATTATTACCTCTGCAGCTTCTCTTTCTTTTCTCTTCTAAGGTATCTCATAATCTTCTTCTTCTTCATCATCAAACATTCTAAGTTTCCACACCTTGCATCAATTAGTAGCAGGCAGCTGTTTTGCCTGCAGCTTTTGCTTTGCACCAACTGCGAAGAATTCTGTAATGACCTCAAGAGGCATTCCCTTGGTCTCAGGTACCTTGAGGAAGACGAAGAAAAATGCAATGACACAGACAATGGCATAAATCCCAAAGACACCAGCAAGGCCAATGCTGTTGAGCATGACAGGGAGGGAGTATGTGACTATGATGTCGCCGATCCAAAAGACGAGCGCGCAAATGGCTATGCAGATGCCACGAACCCTGGTGGGGAAGATCTCTGCGCAGAGAATGTTGGGGATTGGGCCAAATCCCATGACAAAGCAGCAGAAATAGGCAATGACACTGACCGTGGAGAGCACGGCATGAGCCACCGTTCCGAGTTCGACTAAATTAGCTATGATCAGTACAATGAGTGCACAAATGAGGATTGGAATGGTGGAGAGGAGAAGAAACCTGCATGAGAGCAATGGAAGCATACGTGTTATTACAAGGAAAATCGGAGAAAGTAAGCACACATTAGATTTTGCTAGTTTTGATTATGCTGAAGGTGAGCTTAAGGTGGTTTTATGTGGTATGTTCATCAATGGAGCTGGTGCTAGTTGTTCATGAATAAAAAGTTGTCCCCTCTTCTCTCAAATTGGTCATAAAAAATGGTAAGTTTATTTTCACAGATTTTGCATGTTAAAACAAAATCACGAATGCTACAAGTCAATGTTGATTTTAATCCCTAGATTTTTTTAGATGGGTTCATTTTAATCCCAAATATTTCTAGATGTCATTTTGGTCCATCAACCAACCAAATATAAACAAATTTGCTCCACAGCAACTTCATAATTTTCTTTGGATAAAAATTGGTAGAGGGAAACTTTCAATGAAGGCATATTAGACTTTTTAGATTCAATTCCATTACTGTGAGCTACTGATAATAGTGAGATTGACCCTAAAAAATTTTTAAATGACCACATGAAGAACTTGCCTCATCCAATTTATGTCCATGAAAATGGCAAAATTAATGGTAGAATCAATTTGATGGGCTGACAGTCTAAATTAAATACTCAGATACTTCTGAGATTAAAACAAACATCTAAAAAGTGTAGGGGTTATTTTGATCATTTACTCATTTTTATTCACACTGTTACTTCAAGCAACCAAATGGGGCATTAGATAAGATTTGAGGATAGGTAGTAAACAAAGTATAACGAAACAACAAGTTGAACAGATAATAAACCTTCGCCCAGATATATCCATTAGCCTCATGGCAACACCTATTGAAGGGAGCATCAACAGAGTAGTGAGAGAACTGATGAGGATCGATGATGAATCAGAACCAAGTCCAAGGTTTTTAAGAAGCACTTCAACTCCTGCTTGTTTAAGAATTTGAGGTGTGTAATACAGGACACCGTTTATGCCAGAGAACTGCAAGGAAAAAGATAAAGTCAGTATAGAAGGATGGAACAAGCATAACAGGCCAAATATGCGCATAACAAAAAAGTCTACTCATTCTACCATCACATGGTGACAGCAATATTTATACCAAACTTATATTCATTAAACAAATTTGGAGGATAAGTAGCAATAAGAATTAGATATGGATATTTTAAATTGCAGAGCTTAACAAGCATGCATGAGCTTAAATTTTATAAGCAAGAAGGAATAGCCCCACAGGAAAATAATCGGCAACTGTTCAATGAATTTCTTTAACTGTTCTGTTCAGCTGACAAATATTGTTAGCCCATACCAATGCCATTGTAAATAGTATACAGCAAGGAATCATATTTTGAATGTCAGCTATAGCTCTTCTATGAACAAACCAAAAAGAGGTAATTTTATGCTTTTTTTTTTATAACGTACCATATATGTGAACTCGCTTTGTTACTCTATATCTACCTTAATACTAGTTACTACTCCAAGATAGATATCTTTAATTACACTAGCGAACCTTCCATGGACACTTTTCCTCGTGACTATCCATGAAATTAATTTTCATAAGGCTTAATTACTTGTTTTTTTTTAGATTAATAAGCACAAAGAAGAATGAAAAATTACACAATAAAGGTATGCTTTTGGTAAGAAAATTATTGAAGGTCAATGTAACGGAGTGGATCCCCAAAAAATTATTAACATCAACAACAACTAGTGGTATAAACTACAGCTCACTAAAAATGAATGAAAAGGGTCAAAAGATTAAGAAATAAACAAAACATAGAAAATTGATGATAACTCCAAGGTGCTAGATAAGTTAAGAAACAAGTAACTTTGAAAAATTTTGTTTATAAGAAGCAAAGAAAAGGATCACCTGCTGCAGAATTTGAATACCAATACCAACAATAAGTGCTTGTTTGACACCAGGTTCAAGAAGATCTGCCCACACAGAACCTTTAGCAACTGTTTCTGATGGATGGACCATTGCTGGTCCAATAGGATGCTGGTCCAGCAGCTCCTTAGAGTAAAGTGCAGGCTGGCTCACTAAAGCAGCAGCCTGGATAAACTCACTTTCTTCTGGAACTTCCTGACCTTGGACATGAACAAGTGAACCCCTCCTTGAACCAGGCACACCCTCTTGGTGCAAATAGATTCTCTTAAAACCTCCTTCCTTATTCCCATCCGGGCCCTCTCGCTCAGCCCATTTCCATGCCAGTTGCCAACCACCTCCAATACCCATACTGCTGACAGCCTCACCATTTTCATGAGCAGCTTGTGGAGGAACAATGTCCTTCCCCTCCATGCTTGTTGTCTGACGAGAAATCAATGGACTCTGTAAATTGTCATCAGAATCACTTCCTGCAGCAACATCAGATACATATTCATCACCCTCTCTTTGGCCAGTCTCTTCATCCCATTGCTCAGTTTTAGGCCCAGCAACACTAAACATGCTTCCAAAGTTGGGAAATAAAGTGCTTCTCATGCTGCCCATCTCAGTAACGGGTAACTTTTCATGGACGCTACCAAAGAGAGTGACAAGAGGATCCATGAGAGGAATGTTGCCCTGTTTTTCTAAGCTGCTACCATAGCGAGAAACAACACTTCCAAGGATACTCTGCCCCTTTACAGGGCGTGCAACCCACGAGACGCCCTCTTCAGGCCCATAGAGTGTAATTTGTTCCTTCTCACCATTGTGTTCCTCTTCATCAATGATCTCATTAGCAGGACCAATAATGTATTCCTCAATCGAAGTATCTGCCCCAACACCCAGACCTTCCACAAGAAGAGCCATCTCTCCTGCACGTCAAAAGAAAAGTCATATCTAAGCATTCTTGCTCCATTTAAACTTATTAAATAAATAAAAACAGAAAAAAAGAAAAGATGGAAGCACAGAAAGAAAATATCAACCCAATATTTCACACGTAAATTTGTAAACGAAAACACTACCTTTTTTTTTTTGGACAAGTATTTTTAATTTATGTGGTAACGGCAACCAAATAACAGCTTTTGAATTATCAATCTATACATTCACACATGATGATTAGCAAAGTAAATGATCTAAGTTTAGAACATCAATGAAGCTGAAAGGCACGAACATGTTTGCAAGATCATCTATATGTTTAACACTCTGTTTATTAGTAGAAAATGGACATTACCCTAATTTGAGAATATGTGTAGAGATAACATGAAAAAAGAGAGAGACGTGTAAAGGAACATGATAAAAATGTTCACAATCATTATACAAAGTTATCATCATTAGGATGATCATAATCATCTTCAGCCCTATATCAACAATTTCCAATTGTTTTGTGAATCTTTGTTTCCATGTTGTTATATGAATACTTTGTTTCCACGCAATGGTTTTAACCCAAATTTGCATAAATCCAATAACTTCTAGATATGTTACCTTTTGCAACCCCTTTTCCTTTCTGTTTGTTCTGTATTAAATTTGTTTCCTTCCTAATTGATGCAACTTTGGCAATCCCATCTTAAATGCTCAAACAGCCACAATCTATTTTCTTATCTTATATTTAGTGCATGCTATTCCCAAACACCCTTTCACATAATAATAATAATAATAATAATAATAATAATAATAATAATAATAATAATAACTTCACACATTACATTCAAACTTTATTACATTTTGATATTAGCATTCTCACTATTGTAAAACTAAATTTGGTTTTATGGGTATTCATTGAAGTAGGGATCAGACCTGGAAGATGCTAAATAGGACGTTTTGGGATCACAATTTGGGGCATCATATTGTGGAAATAGTAAAAAAATCATGTTATTGAAGATTTGGTCATTTCTTGATAGAGATTGTTAGTTATATTGATTTTTAGATCCCTGTTGAAATCAATGTCAAGTCAATAGGGGTACATGGGTGATCACAGCTCTTTGATAGCATGCCTGATGCCTAAGGTTTGGACTGGAAATCTGGACAATTGGTTGGCTGGAGATAAGGGCAACAGGATAATAATATATATATTTTAAACTTATTTTGGATAAGTTTGAATTTTGAATTAAAATTTATGCCTTTCTTTAGTATAGTTGATTTAGGGAAGATAAGATTGTTCCTTATCTGATGGAGTTAATTATGGAAAAGTTCAAATTTAAATTAATTCCTACTACTCTTTTTGCCTATGAATATACTGTTTCTTGCAATAAAATTAAATCAAATTATCCCAAAATCTTCACTTCTCTCCCCTTCCTCACTACTAGTTGTGAGCCACTTTATCCCCTCTAAATGTCGCCAGTCCTCCTTCCAGAGATCAAATTCTATGCCGCCAACTGCTGCCTAGAGCCACTAGCCATTATCCCACAGTTCCAGAGCTATTGGCCGAACTTTGCTGCTACTATCATGGAGTCCCAATGGTGTCCATGTTCTGGCTGAAACCCATAGGGAAAAATAAAATACAGCTACCATTTCGAGAGGGAAGTACACCTACCCTTGTCAGAATATCTCAGAACATAACTGAGGCAGAAACAAGAACATGCTTGCCCTCCCAGAGCAGAACAAAGACAAAAAAAAAACCTGCTTGTTGTCATGGGAAAGAACGGAGATTAAAAACAGCACGATAGTTGTTATTCAGTGCAGAAGTCAGAAACAGAGTCTGCTTGCTGTCTACAGAAATAAAGAGCCCAAATCAGAGTTAAAAATCTTATACATCTTGAAGCAATGCGCGAGATACTTTTTAATTAATAGAGATATCATTAAGGAACTTAAAGAAATCCTAAATCTTTGTGAATCTGTTCAAGCCTTTTATTATAGACTTGTGTTATAATGTTAATATGTTGGTTATGAATTTAGTTCATATCAAAGCACTCATACTTGGTGCATGATATAAACAAAAGATGGTATTAGAGAATGGGAGAATGATGAGGGCATCGAGGAGCCGAAGATCAACGGTCATAATCGTATCACTTTATTTTGAATTATTATTTATATTTTGATTTATTTATACAATTTTTTCGTTTTTACTCTCACTTGAGGGAGTAGGCCTATATAACCCCAGGGGGCACTTTTGTCATTTATCTTATTATTGTATTTTGGCTATTTATAGCCCCCCTCCTCTTCTTTTGAGGGGATGGATGATTATTAAGAGAAAAAATTTCTGCACTTTATTCTTAAGAGCTTTGAGAGTTCTTATGAGAGGTGAAGTCCCTATGTGAGGGAAACGTATTACCCACCAGCCGCAGGAAGCATCCGGGCTCGTGGTTTGAAGTCCCTAGGTGAGGGCAAAGTATTACCCATCAGCCGCAGGAAGCATTCGGGCTCGTCGTTTATCTTCTCCACCGATTCCCTCTCCTCCTCCCCTCCTTACCTACAAGCAGTCGGCCACATTCGCCTAGCCCTTAACCAACTCCTTTCATCCATCTCCAACCCTAGCCGAAATCCCCCACCATAACCCTTGGCCGAAACTCCCTCTACACCCAAACCCTAGCCGGCCCCCCCAAATTCCCCTCCCCTCCATCTAGCCGCCAGCCATCATCCCTCCTCTTGGCTCCAAAATTCAAAAATCTGACATTCAAATCATTTCCTAAATTAGCTCCCTTCAATTTTGGAAACTATTTAAACTCATATTCAATTAAATTTGAATTTGAATTTTATTTCCTAAATAAGGAAACCTATTTTAGGAAAGTCCCTCAAATCATGCAAATTTGAATTTAATTAAGAATTGATTTTAAATACACATTCAACATATGTGGACACATTCATCGTATGTGGACACCTTCACTTTTTCCTCTCTATTAAATCAATAATCTCACCTCAATCTTGGCTAGCTTGGTTCTACATCAAAGAACCTCTTGTTGTCCTAGATTCACAACAAAAGGAAAGAAAGAAGTAAAATCAAGAAAAAATGGCTGAAAATGAGTCCTCTCTTAATCTAACAGAACAAATGACTAGATTACCAGTAAAAAATGATGATAATTATGAGTGTGTAGGATGCAATCCAGCAAATTGAATAATAATGATCCTCTCTCATGCTTCCAGTTCGCACCCTCTCTCATGCTTCCAGTCCGCCACCATGACTGCTATCAAAGAGGTCCACCAAGATTGACTCCATCTCTAATGTGATATTGCCAAATTTACTGTTGTACTGAAACTCCATCATTAAGATCGAATCCACCAGAGTGAAGAAGAGCAATGCATGGTTAGAAGTGTACAATTAACCGATGGTGTACCTTCATTCACTAAAACTATCCAAAAATAGAGAAATGATGTCTTCCAAAAAAGCAAGAAGGGTTCAAGAGCTACCACAAACCGAGAAGACTCCATTACAAAAGGAGCTTAGAGATCCACCCCCTTGCCAATTAGAATAAAAAAAAAAGATAAGAAAGTCAATGCTTTATCGGTTTTGGAAAGCTTATTATAGAGCCAAGTCAAACTGAGTAGTAAAGCTTTGAACATTTGCAGGAGTGAATAGGAACACAAGAGATTACCATAATTAGAAGGCTCCTAAAAATAAAATATTACCCAAGCTACATGATTCATGAGATTCTCAAAATTCATGTTTTCAAACGAAATTTCTAAAATATATTAGAAACTCCTTGAAAAATCAATTTCCAAACAATAATAACAACAACATCGAGCCTTCATCCCATTATGTAGGGTCGGCTACATGAATCCTTTTTCTCCATTGTGTCCGGTTAAGAGTTAAATTCCCATTTAAATATGATAAAGAAAGGTCATTTCTAATAATTTCTAACCAAGTTTTTTTAGGTCTACCTCTACCTTTCTTAACATAAGTTAAATCCAATACATCTACTTTCCTAACAAAGTGATCAAAAGGCCACCATTTTATGTGACCAAACCATCTAAGGCGACTCTCTCTAATTTTATATTCCACTAGAGCAACTCTAACCTTTTCACGTATATGCTCATTTCGTATCCTGTTTCTAAGAGTAAAGCCACTCATCCACCTGTGGAGTGTTCAGTGATCAATCCTTTGACAATGCTGACAAGTTGGGAAATAATTTCAACCACTATCACGATCATCACCATCACCACGAATATCACAAGAAAGCTGAGCAATAAACCTAGTAACTAGGAGAATCAAATCAAGGAGAGAGCAATGAAGATGATTGTAAAACAAACTCAACCCTCAATTGAGCTTGAAAAGATTGTATAAATAGATGAAGCCCAATAACAAACTTGGAAATAAGAAATCCCTCATTTTGTTAAGTAGCTAGATCAATGGTAAAAGGGAGATACTAAATAAGTTCATCACTTTTTTTTGAAGTGTTTAGAGCTCTTGAATTTATTTGTGACCCTATTCATGAAAGAATATTTAAGCGTAACATGTTTTCTCTTTAAGTAGAGAGTCTGACATCTCTTTGGTGGTCTACTAAAGAACAATTGTGGAATCAATTTTAGGTTTCGTAGTTGTTGAGAATTCATGCGAAAATTGGATAGCCATAAGCTTGTCATTTAGTGTATTTGGTGGAGTCCGTTGTTTTGGGAGCTGGATAGTCCAAATGATGAAATTTTTTTATGAGATTCTACATGAAAATAAAAGGCACGAGACTACAAAAGATAGTTGGTACCATTGAGTTTGATAGCTGATTGTTGTAGGCGATTTCATTTCCAAGGGAATAATAGAGGAAGCCATCAACGAACACCACCAAGGGAAGAGATGAGAGGAAAAATATGATTCAAACAATCACAACGCAAAAGTGAGGGTCACACATGAACAAGAGAAAACGGAAAACTATTTTTGAAATCTTATATTAAATGCATGCACTTCCAAATAATTCTTCATATAATTAAAATTTAAAAAAAAAATCAAAATATTCATAAGTAATTTAGTCCCATAATATCTCCAGTTTAATCCCTTGAGTATGCAAATACATCTCAATTGGTCCCTCAAAGACTAAATTGAGATCAATTTTATATGGTTAGATTATAATACTCCCTCATAGTCCATTCAAACTTTGTCACTATCATCAAACTCAAATTGATTTTAGTGGTTGTTTTTTTTATATGATAATTAGATCTAGCAGATGATCAAAAATTGGGCAACTAACTGTGGAAAGATGGAAGGAATTGGGTGTTGGAATTGTGATTGTTCAATGGAGACAAACAATAGTTTTGATGTTCAAATGAGATTGAAGATAGTCAATCCGTTCAATCTTTATCACATATCTATATTAATAATCTTACTATCATCAAACTTAGTTTGGTTTTGGCCATTATTTTGTTATTATGGGGATTAGATCTAACAAATGATCAATCAAATCATTTATGATTAAAATTTGGGCATTAGATCTTAGAAACATTGAAGTGGTCGTGTTCATTGAAATTTTAAAAGTTTGATGGAGGCTAGACAATTGAGATTGAATGTCACAAGTCAATAGGAATTTATGGATGAAGATGGATCGCTGATCTGACGCTTAAAGCTCAAAAATTGGGAGGCCAAAAGTTTGGGCTGTTGGATGATGATAAGGATAGCAGAATAAGGACGTTATTTGAATTTTGAATTTCTTTTGAATAAATATGTATCTTGTTGCAGACTCAAATATATGCGGCGATAGATTTTAATTTTCCGTCTCAGCGTTGTACGTATATTCAGCACACAAACAGAATCGAAATAGTAACATCAGGATTTTTACGTGGAAAACCCTGGAAAGGGAAAAAACCACGGGGTCACGCCCAGTTGAAAGAGTTCCACTAGTGTCGTTTGAAGTACACGAGGCTAATTCGTCCTTTAAATTCAGGACGATCAGGTTACAATGAGTATCAGTTACAAGGACAAGCAGAGTTCCGATGTCACTTGAGTGTCCGACAGAATTCCGGCGTCACTTGGAAAGAAGTCCGGCGTCACTCGGGCGTTGGGTAGAATTCCGGCGTCGGGCAGAATTCCGACGTTGCTCCCGTGTCGGGCAGAGCTCTGGCGTCCCTCGGGCGCCTGGTGGTGCTTCGGTGGTGCTCCGGCGGTGTTCCGGCGAAGTTCCGGCGGTGTTCCGGCGGTGTTCTGGCGGTGGTCGAGGAGGAGCTGTTCCCTCCTAGGCTTCTCTTCTCTTCTTCTTCTCTTCTTCTCTTCTTGGCTTGGGTCCCCTCTTAAGAGAAATGAGGGGCTATTTATAGTTTTTCTGGAGTGGCATAGCCCGTAAATATGTGAGGGATCAGGGGCAAATAGGGAGTGATCCGGATGAACGGCCGATATTGAATCCCTTGATCGTGAACCGTTTATCAAGCATTTGAAGGTCTTAATGATATCAGAATTCTACGATCTTGGGCTCGTTGGATTCGTCTCGTCGAGCCGCTCGATTCGACTATAAGCTCGCCAAAATCGGAGACCGTTTGGTAACTCAAATAGCTGTTTGATGCTTCCAACAGCGCTTCGGGTACTTGATTTGGACTCACTTGGGCTCGGATTGAGTCGAATTTGGTGTCGTTGGATTGGTATTTCCGAGACGCTCAGTTCGACTATAAGTTTGCTGAAATCGGAGTTTAAATGGTCTCCGAAATAATTTTTGAAGTTTCTAACTTGAGTTTTTCCTC
Source organism: Dendrobium chrysotoxum (assembly GCA_019925795.1). Taxonomy (NCBI): domain Eukaryota; kingdom Viridiplantae; phylum Streptophyta; class Magnoliopsida; order Asparagales; family Orchidaceae; genus Dendrobium; species Dendrobium chrysotoxum. Next base: position 5,010,275 of record CM034313.1, on the reverse strand, counting down.
GAGATTCGTGCCCGATCAAGATTATTTTTCGATAACGTATCAGTTGCCCCCCTATTTTTGGACGTCAAAGCTCCAAGAGTCCAAAAATATATGTGTCGGCTTTTCATTTTGGCAAAATCGCAAAAATTTGCGTTCCAAGAATTACACGTTTGCTCGAACTTGATCATAGAGGCCCCGTTGAGCTCCAAAAGTGTCAAAATTGAGTCCGGAACGTCGAAAAACGTGTCCGGGGACCCCAAAAACGTCGAATTTGGACCGTCCGGGTCCAAAATCGGAGCCCGGGAACTGGTAGGCGGCCGAACCGGCCGGCCGGCAGCCGCCACTGGTGGCGGCGCGCGGGACAGCGCCTGGGTCCGCCCGAGGCCCGCCTGAGCCCGCGCCTGGGCCCGCCAGAGGCCCGCCTGGGCCCGCGCCTGGCCCGCGCCTGGCCGGCGCCTTGGCCCGACTAGCCCGCGCCTGGGCCCGTCCGCGACTGGCCGCGGCAGTGCCCGCGCCGTTTGGCCGGGCGGTTTGGCCGGCGGTTAGGGAAACCGCCGGCCGGTTTTTTCTTTTTATATTATATATATATTTTTTTTAAATGGGGCCCGAAAAAATTCCAAAAAATTCCGAAAAATTTGAAAAATTTCAGGGAATTTAATAGAATTTTGGAATCCTCCCCCCCTTAAGGAAAACTATAAATAGACCCCCCAGGACCTAGTAGAAACTCGCCCCTTCTTCCCTTCTTCCTCTGGCTTTCTAACTTTTGGCATTCTGAGGCTTTCCGCCATTTTTAAGTAGGTGACTTTCCCTACTTGACTTGGCGCCCCTCTTTTTGCGCAGAAGTTAGCGGCTTTCTCCCTTCCTCCCTCCGTTCTTCCTCCCTTTTTCTTCCTACTTTGGAGGCTTTCCGCAGTCTTTCGTAGGTGATTCTCCCTACTTAGATCTGCGCCCCTCTTTAGTGAAGGAAGCAAAAATGGGTGATCTCGCCTCCTCTAAAGTTCCTTCAGAAGACCGTCCCGCGCAACGGTCTGAAGTTCCAAAGAGGGCCCAGAAGGCGCCGAAGGCTGACGATGTGATTTCCACCGTCACTGAGGACTCCTTCATCTCATTTAGGAAAAAGTTTCATTTTCCTAATGATTTGGTGATGAAGGTGCCGGCCAGAACTGATCGTGCCTACTTTCCTCCCCCTAGATACGTGACGGTGTATGAATTTAGTCTGCGAGCGGGACTACGATTTTCTCCTTCCTCCGAACTGATCGACATTCTGACACTTTGTGGGGTATGCTTGTCTCAATTTTCCTACAGAGCAATGTCGATCGTGATGGGCCTGATCGTGCTTTTCAGAGACCGCGGAGTGGTACTTTCCTCAGAGTGCCTTTCTCGGATGGGGCGTCTCTTTAGCGATGCGCAGGGACGTATTTCATTCAGGTCCAAGTGGTTGGATATCCGCACTCGAGACCCCTCGAAAGGTTGGATCAACAACTTCTTTTATGTGCAGAATGATTGGGGTCTTCAGGAGAAGTGGGGGAAGTTGAAAGAGCTACCTGTCCCTCTTCACATCGGAGCAGAAGATTTGCTGAGGATACTCAAACTCCCTGATTTGGATGCTCTACACTACGAGGTGCGTTACTTGAGTAGATATGTAGATAAGGAGTACTTGTTCAAGGTCGGATTATCTACTCAAGCAGGGAGATCACATGCTCAAATGTTGAAGAAGTCTGCTAGAGTTTCAGAAGTGGTCCCCCAAAAGAACCACTCCAAGCAACCAGGAAGCGAGGAAGGTTTGCAGGCATCGAGGAAGAAGAGGGCAGATGAAGTTTTGACAGTTGTTAGCAAAGGTCCCCGAGCTTCTCCATCCAAGTCATATATCCCAGAGGATGTGTTAAATCATCAGTGCATCGACCGCCGACGGGCTGAGGAGTTGGTGAGTTCTCCTTCACTTCTTCTCCTTTTTTACATTTCTTAAGGAATATATTTCTGATATTTTTCTTGTCTCAGTATTCTGATTTCAAGCTTGAGATGACCAAGACTCTGAATGATTTGAACAAAGAGTTTGTGAAGGTTAAATACCTTCAGGGAGAGTACAAGAAGAAATATGACAGTAAAGTGAAGGAGATGAAGGTGGTGGAGGATCAGCTTGAGGGATGCAGAACTGAGTTGGCGAACAAGATTACTTCAGTCTCTTCTCAGAATGAACGGATGGATCGTCTGCATATAGAGTTGGTGGAGGCACAAGCGACGATCAAGTAGCAGGAAAAGGCTCAACAAGTCCTTGAGGCTGAGAATGAGAGGCTTCAGAGTGTACTGTCCGAGAAGGAGGCACAGCAGTTGCCGTCAGCAGTTATTGAAGAGTTCAAGAAATCTTATGCTTTCAAGATCATTATTGAGGACCACATTCAGGAGGCTCGCAGTCATATTTATGATGTGGAGGTGAAGGCCTTGGAGGCAGAGTGCGCAGAGGATGGCTTCATCAGGGGCTTCATGAAGGGTGTTCGGACAGTACATCGCAAGACCGGAGCAGAGATCGAGGGACTGACTCCCAGCCAGGCTTCTAGTGATGCTTCTTCAGACTCTGGTGGTGAAGAGCTGGAGAGTGAGTTGCAGCGAGCTTTTGCCTTGGAGGAGGACGAGGATGATGTTGAGATTCTATAGGGTGTCTTTGATGTAGTTTTGTATCTCTTTGCTTTCTTTCTAGTGCTTGTATATATGCTCGATGTTGATGTTTCTATCTGGTGCACTTGATGTTCAGTGATATATAAAGATGTTGTTGATGTTCTTTTCTCACATGTAAATGAAATTTACTTAGTTTTTTACTTCAGTTTGGACTTTAGTGAGCTCTCTTTTGACTTGAACAAATGTGAGGCATTCCTTTTCTTTAAAGATTTTGACCTATCCGGGGTTATTAGTGAAAGCATTTGCTCGATACCCTTAACCTGTCCGGAAAAAGGTCAGATCAACTCCCTTTGGGATTGATCATCAAATGATTTTGATATTCAAGATATCCTCCTAGGATACTTGACCTATCCGAGGTTGTTAGTCAAAGCATTTGCTTGATGACATTAACCTGTGCGGAAGAGGTCGGATCAAATCCCCCTGGGATTGATTATTCAGTGATTGAGATACAATATAGATTGTGTACTTCTCGAATCACAGAAAAAGAGTTTGGAGAGAAGAAACATTAGCACGACAAAGTGAATATCATATTGCTTCGTAATATGAGATAGCAGTTCCCTAGAATAACTTAGGGATACAAGAAAAAAGTTCTTCTATAATCAACACATAAGGGATGTACGAAAAACTTTATAATATGACTACAGGAGAAGATAAAATATAAGACAAACATAACACATAGACAGATAGCAGTATCAACTCCTACTGATAATATTTGCGAAGATTGCCCACATTCCAAGTTCGGGGAAGCATTTTTCCACCAGCATCCTTCAGTTTGAAGGTTCCAGGTTTGACCATAGCCGCTACCAAATAAGGACCTTCCCAGAGGGGGGAGAGCTTATTTCGCTGAGGGCCTTTTCCAGCGGCTTCAATGCTTCGTAGTACTAAGTCCCCAATAGTGATAGGGCGAGGTTTCACCCTTCGATTGTAGTGACGGGCAACTCTTTGGTGGTATGCAGCGGTTTTGAGTGAAGCTTCATCTCTTACTTCTAGGAGGAGATCCAAATTTGCTCTAAGCTTCTCCTCGTTACTTTTGAAGTCGAAAGTCTGAACTCTGTGGCTAGGAACTCCGATATCAACCGGTATGACTGCTTCTGTACCAAAGCAAAGGTTATATGGGGTTTCTCCTGTAGGAGTTCTAGCGGTGGTCCGATAAGCCCAGAGGACATTGGGGAGTTCTTCGGCCCATTGCCCCCCAGCATTCCCTAGACGTGTCTTCAGCCCTTTCAGGATTGTTCGGTTTGTAACCTCTATTTGCCCATTAGTTTGAGGATGGGCAACAGCTGTGTGAATGAGCTGAATGTGAAAATCCCTACAAAAAGATGTAAAGATCTTCCCGGTGAATTGTGTCCCGTTATCAGTGATGATTTTTGCGGGAATGCCAAAACGACATTATGTTCTTCCATAAAAATTGCTTGGCATTTGCTTCAGTAATCTTCGCCAAAGGTTCTGCCTCCACCCATTTGATGAAGTAATCTACAGCCAAAATAATGAATTTTCGCTGTCCAGTCGCTATGGGAAAAGGTCCCATTATATCAATCCCCCATTGGGCAAAAAGCCAGGGGCTTTGAAGGGATGCAAGCTCCAGAGCGGGTGTATGAGTGAGGTTAGAATGTAGTTGACAGTTTTCACACTTTCGTGTGAATTCAAGTGCATCCTGTTTCATTGTAGGCCAATAGAATCCCTGTCTCATGATCTTGTAAGCTAACGCTCTTCCTCTCAGATGTTCTCCACATACTCCTGAATGAACTTCCCGAAGCGCGTAATCAGCTTCTGATGGTGGGAGACACTTGAGGTATGGCCCAATGAAGGAGCGCTTATACAACTCGTTGCTGATAATGGTGAAATTTGCAGCTCGTCTCCGAAGTCGTATTGCAGCTATAGGATCTTCGGGTAGTACCCCATCTTTCAGAAAAGATAAGATGGGTTCGATCCAAGACATCTCTCTTGGCTCGTCAATTGACTGTATGACCCATGGACCCTGAATGCTTGGAAAGTGGATTTCCTCGATACATCTTCTCTTATAGATGTCCCCTGTTGTTGATGTAGCAAGTTTAGAAAGAGCGTCTGCTCTTGCATTTTGTTCTCGGAGGATATGTATGATTTGATGCTCCCCTATACGGGCTAAGAGTAGCCTTACAATGCAACAATATTGAGCCAATTGTGGGTTGTGAATATCAAAATCCCCCTCCACCTGAGAGGCGACTAGTTGGGAATCAGTGTGGGCTATTAGGTTCTGGACTTCACAGTCAATTGCTAGTCTTAACCCAGCAACAAGGGCCTCGTATTCTGCTATGTTGTTGGTTGCCGGGAACTTGAGTCGAAGCCCGTACTCAAGGGTAACCTTCTGTGGAGAGATTAATAAAATTCCAGCCCCAGCCCCGGAACTTCCTGAAGCTCCATCGACGTACAACATCCAGCATGGAGAAGAAGGTGAAGCACTCGGTTGTACATCAGATACTGGAACGGTGCATTCAACTACGAAATCTGCTAGTGCTTGAGATTTAATATCAGGTCTAGGCAAGTAGTGGATATCAAATTCTCTGAGTTCTACAGACCACTTAACAAGCCTGCCTGATGCTTCTGGCTTTTGCAGAATGCTTTTTAGCAGCAGATTCGTGTAAACTCCAATTGAATGGGCTTGAAAGTAAGGGCGTAGTTTTCTGGCGGAATAAACTAATGTCAATGCTGTCTTATCTGCCAAAGGGTAACGTCCCTCTACTTCAGATAAAATCTTACTAATATAGTAGATAGGACGTTGTATAGCATTTTCTTCTCGGACCAGAACTGAACTAATGGCTTGGATAGATACAGCCATATACAAATACAATCTCTCTCCTGGTATTGGTTTAGAAAGTAGTGGCGGGGATGCCAAATACTTTCGTAATTGTTCAAAGGCTTCTTGACATTCATCTGTCCATTGAAACCTGGAGCTACGAGCACCTCTAAGTATCTTCAAGAAGGGCAGATATTTGTCTCCTGAACGTGCCAGGAAACGAGATAGTGCCGCAATTCTCCCATTCAGCCTTTGGACCTCCTTGATGTTCTTTGGCGGCACCATGTCCCTTAGTGCCTTGATCTTCTCCGGATTGGCTTCGATTCCTCTATGGGTTACCATAAACCCTAAAAACTTTCCAGAAGCGACTCCAAAAGCACATTTAGCGGGGTTGAGTCGCATATTGTAATGCCTTAACAAGTGGAAACATTGTTTCAGGTCAGAGATATGCTGGGTTTTTTTCAGACTTTTTACCAACATATCGTCTACGTACACCTCCATAGTACGTCCAATAAGGCTTTTAAAAACTTTATTCATGAGACGCTGATAAGTTGCTCCAGCATTTTTGAGCCCGAAGGGCATCACCCGGTAGCAGTACAATCCTTTGTCTGTTTGAAAAGCTGTTGCTTCTTCATCAGCAGTGTTCATTTTTATTTGGTTGTAGCCGGAGTAGGCATCCATAAAGCTCAACATCTGATGACCAGAGGTGGTATCAACTAATTGATCGATGCGAGGGAGCGGGAAACTATCCTTTGGGCAAGCTTTATTGAGATCAGTGTAATCTATACACATTCTCCAAGCTCCACTTCCCTTCCGCACTATGACAACATTTGCTAACCAAGTAGGATAGTGCACCTCTCGTATGAATCCAGCTTCTAAAAGCTTATCTACTTCTTGTTCAATTGCTTGCTGGCGATCTGGTGCAAAGTTTCTCTTCTTCTGGATAATCGGTTTGCACGTTGGATTGACTTTGAGGGAGTGAACGATCACTTCGGGGTCAATTCCAGGCATATTCGCTGGACTCCATGCAAAAATATCCTGATTTTCTCGTAGAAAAGTTGTAAAATTTTTCTTCTCATCATCTGAGAGCAGTGATCCAATTCGCACTGTCTTTGAAGGATGCTCTTCAGAGATAGATACAGTAGTAAGGTCTTCCACAGGGGAAGCTCTCTGAGGAATATCTTCGCTCCGTAGATCAAAATCCTCGATGCTCAGGGTAATCGTCGGACGAGACTTGATCTGCCTAAGATAGCAGGTCTGTGCTATTTGTTGATCTCCGCATACTACACCGACTCCTGATGGGGTATGGAACTTCAGTTTGAGGTGAGGAATGGATGCGATGATCCTAAAAATTGACTGGAGCAGTCTCCCGAAGATGGCGTTATAAGCTGACTCTGACTTTACCACGATGAATTGAATGGAGTGTGTACTCTGTCGAGGAAATTCTCCAAGGATTACCGGAAGACTGATTATTCCTTCTGCTTGTACAGGTCGATTATCAAATCCATATAAAGGACCTGCAGCAGGTTGAAGTTTTTCTCTTGAGAGACCCATGTTGAGGAAAGTAGAGTAGAATAGGACATCTACGGAGCTTCCGTTGTCTACAAGAATTCTTTTGACATTGTAACACGGGTCACCAATGCCTGCGTTTATGACAAGCGGATCTTGATGGGGGGTTTTTACTCCTTCCAAGTCGGAATCATTGAACGTGATGGAATGATCGATACGAGCCTTTTTTGGAGTTGGATTTTCTTCCACAGTTAAAAAGACTTGGTCGGATAGTAAGGGGCCTCCTGCGATTGTTTCAATTTCACCAATCGTTATCCGGTTATTCACTGGCTGTCTTTGTGGTTGATTCTGCCCCCCAGTGGGACGAGTTTCTTCTCGGGTAGGTGAATTCCCAATAAACTGTCGAAGATAGCCCTGACGGATGAGTCTTTCAATCTCCTCCTTAAGTTGCCTACAGGATTCAGTAGTGTGGCCACGACTACGATGAAAGTGGCAGTACTGATCTTGGTTTCCTGTATTCGGCTTCAAAGGATGCGGCCACTTCACTTTGTCCTGATCTTGAATCGCCATCAACACATTTGCTCGAGATGTGTTGAGCGGAGTGTACTCCTTCTCCCGTCGGGGTTCTCGTCGTGGCAGTGGGGGTTTAGGAGGTAGATTGCTCTTCCCTTGCTTTTTCCGTTGTGATGATGAATTGTCCATTTCGGGTGCTCCCTTGCGCTTTCCAGTGGGTTGCTCGAACTATTTTCTGTGAGCGTTTATTGCCTCATCTGCTGATATCTGTGCTTCCACACGATGGATCAGATCGGCATATGAGTGAACAGTATCGCGCATGAGTGCCGAATAGAAGGGGCCAGGACGAAGTCCTCCAAGAAAGACCCCTCTGAGCAATTCTGGGTCTACTCCTGGGATTTGTCGAGCCTCAATAGAAAACCGCTGAAAGTACTCTTTCAATGATTCTCCCTCATTCTGACGAATCCCAGAAAGGTGAGAAGAATCCTTAGCAATTCTTCGGTTGGCTACGAACTGTTCGATAAATAGTTTGGCCAATTTGACAAATGTGGGGATCGTTCCGGCTGAGAGTGAATAGAACCATGTTCGAGCTTGTCCTTTAAGAGTAGCAGGGAAAACCTGGCAAATGAGCGCATCTGAGGCTCGTTGAATATGCATGATGGTCCTGTAATGGTCGATGTGTTCGTACGGGTCGGATGTCCCATCGTAGGATTCGATGCTTGGCAGTTTAAAACCAGCCGGAATAGGGTGTTGAAGAATGGCTTCTGCCAGGGGTGACGACTCCTGGAAGTCCCACTGACAAAGAGGTTGCCTTATGCCTCCTGTAGGGAATTCCTCCCGGACTAATCGTCGCAGTTCGTGGCGTAGGGCATTGCGAGGGAGCTCGGCAATGTGAGGTTGGGCTAGCTCCTCAGGGAGGTCTTGAGGAAGGCGAGATTGCTGACTTGCGTGTGGAGGATGGGTAGAACTTGCTGTATCAGCCAGCTCGTTCTCTTGACGTGACTGCGAACGCCTCCTGGGTGGAGGAAGAGGATTCTCAGCCTGAAGATGTTCAATCTGAACAGGTTCGACACGGGGTGGATCTCGAGGGAGAAGAATCTCCTCCTGAGGTGCTAGGGTCGGCTGTCGAGTCTCTCGCAAGAGTTGTAGGATCTCGTTTTGAGATTCTTCCATCTTTCGAATTCTCTCTTCTAGGGAGGGTCCCGAGGTCCCCTCTCCAGGTGCGTTTTGCCCCCCGGGGTATAAAGAGGCAGATATCGGATGTCTATGATTCATAGACTGATTTCTGGATTGATGAGAGTGAGAGCGGGAGGCTCCTATGAGGCGACTGCTACGCCTGTTGACCATCGTAGCAATACTTGAAGTTGTGGGATAAGGTTCCCACAGACGGCGCCAAGCTGTTGCGGACTCAAATATACGCGGCGATAGATTTTAATTTTCCGTCTCAGCGTTGTACGTATATTCAGCACACAAACAGAATCGAAATAGTAACACCAGGATTTTTACGTGGAAAACCCTGGAAAGGGAAAAAACCACGGGGCCACGCCCAGTTGAAAGAGTTCCACTAGTGTCGTTTGAAATACACGAGGCCGATTCGTCCTTTAAATTCAGGACGATCAGGTTACAATGAGTATCAGTTACAAGGACAAGCAGAGTTCCGATGTCACTTGAGTGTCCGACAGAATTCCGGCGTCACTTGGAAAGAAGTCCGGCGTCACTCGGGCGTTGGGTAGAATTCCGGCGTCGGGCAGAATTCCGACGTTGCTCCCGTGTCGGGCAGAGCTCCGGCGTCCCTCGGGCGCCTGGTGGTGCTTCGGTGGTGCTCCGGCGGTGTTCCGGCGGTGTTCCGGCGGTGTTCTGGCGGTGGTCGAGGAGGAGCTGTTCCCTCCTAGGCTTCTCTTCTCTTCTTCTTCTCTTCTTCTCTTCTTGGCTTGGGTCCCCTCTTAAGAGAAATGAGGGGCTATTTATAGTTTTTCTGGAGTGGCATAGCCCGTAAATATGTGAGGGATCAGGGGCAAATAGGGAGTGATCCGGATGAACGGCCGATATTGAATCCCTTGATCGTGAACCGTTTATCAAGCATTTGAAGGTCTTAATGATATCAGAATTCTACGATCTTGGGCTCGTTGGATTCGTCTCGTCGAGCCGCTCGATTCGACTATAAGCTCGCCAAAATCGGAGACCGTTTGGTAACTCAAATAGCTGTTTGATGCTTCCAACAGCGCTTCGGGTACTTGATTTGGACTCACTTGGGCTCGGATTGAGTCGAATTTGGTGTCGTTGGATTGGTATTTCCGAGACGCTCAGTTCGACTATAAGTTTGCTGAAATCGGAGTTTAAATGGTCTCCGAAATAATTTTTGAAGTTTCTAACTTGAGTTTTTCCTCGAGATTCGTGCCCGATCAAGATTATTTTTCGATGACGTATCATATCTTAAACTTTTTTTTCTTGTAGTTAGTTTAAGAAGAATAAGACTATTCCTAAGCTGCATAGTTAAAGAAAAAGTAGTTACTTATTTGTGGGACCTAGTTAAAAGAAGATTAGGGAATTTTTGATATTTTTTGCTTATTAAAAGGTTATTTCCTTTAATAGAAAGTAATTCCAAATCTACAAAATTCTTTTATTTCTCTCCCTCTTCCTATCACCCAGTTGTCAGCCACCTATCTCCTCTAAGGGCAGTCAATCATCTTTCCCGAGATCACATTCTATGCTCCGAGCTACTGCCTAGACTAGTTATTTTCCTACAATTCCAAAGCTGTTAACCAACCTCTATTAGAGTTGGAGTTCCACTATTGTCCATGTGCTAATTTAAACCTGAAAGGAGTGTTGCTTACTGCCTCAAAGCAGAGCTAACACAAAAACAACCTGGTTGCAATCTTGAAGAAGAAGAAAAGAGAACAAGGCAACATGCGTGTTCTCACAACAAATAAAGGAGATGATAACTAGCAAGTTATTTATTGTCCAGTACAAGAGAAATAAAAAACAGAGCCTACTTGCCATCCAAAACATAGAAGAGTCCAAATCAAAGAGGGAAAACCTTCTATGGCATGAAAAATCGAGACATCTTTAACTGATTGATGTACATCAAGAAACCTCTTATTGAGGACTTGTGTATAACATTAAGATGATCAAGCTGGTTATTAGAGTACTCATCTTTGGTGCATGGTACAAACAAAATAACAATCAACAGGATTCTCCTTGCCAAGATTTAAATTGAAAGACAAAAAATAAGTGAAACAAGAAACAATAGAAGAGAATGGGTCTGAGAATGGGTCCTCTGATAATCTAGCCGAACAAGATGCTAGATTATTTAAACAAATGTCGATGATGGAGTGGATAAAGATACAATCTACTACCACCACATTAAATCCGAGTGATCCAACCCACACCCTCCCTTATGCTTCCAAACCCCCACCACTCATCATATAAATAAATGTTGTTAATATGGAAGAAGATACGAATGAGGAGAATATCACTATAATGAATGAAGGATTAGGCGCCTTTTAAAGTAGAAGCCAAAATAGAAATTCCTACTTAATATGTTGACCAAAAGAAACTCATACACAGATGGACTAATAGGATACATAGTCCAATTTGTATGGGAACAATACTCCAAAAAAAGGAGTGGTTGCTCTACTTAAATCAAGCCACCATGTTTTGGCTAGGTGAAACTTCCACTTGAAAAGTAATTATCATCAAGAAATAACCTATGGGGAATTCAACTTAATTCATAGTGAGTTCTGCTTGATGAGTTATGTTGAGGGTCAATGGAAAAAGTGATATAGTATGAGGGAATGCCAAAGGACAACCTATTTAAGATTACTATATAGAGCTCAAGAGACATGAAGTGATATTGGGAGTTAACCTTAAAGATGTACATTGAGAGTTAACCTTAAGGATGTATAGACTCTCATGAATTACACATTTGGGCTTTTCTCCAAATATGCTAATGAACTTTAACTTTTTCCTATATTGGACCTTAGCCTCAGAATATGGCCATAGAAAGATAAAATCAATGCAAGAGGGAGAATGCAGAATGAAACCATATAAAGATGGGTCTTCTTTTTCTAGAAGAAAAAAAAAAAAAAGATGGACCGATGATGACCCTTCCCTTACAAAACCTAGGAAGCTTTATGACCGTTAAAAACAAGTTGGTACCTAAAAAAAATGGAAACTATATGCTAAACTCTTCCTTAAAAAATAAAAGAAAAATAGGAAAGAAAAGAATAACTATGGTTGCAATAGACATCATGTTGATTCCCGTTGAAAAGGTGGATACATCTATCTTTGATGGCAATCCTAAAGGACATAACGATGGATCATTCTCAAATAAAGACACACTATAGGAACTATTCACCTAAAGATACATATTAACCAAGAGATGATCATTGCCAACATCTATAACAACCTTATTTTTTTAAAGTAAAAATTTATAACCAATCAATGAAATAGGTACAATGTCAAGCAATTATAAAAAAAATTCTTAAATAAGAAAGAATCAAATAATATCATAAGATAACAACAAAGCAAGAGTTCATACGATGAAAGAGAGAACCTATAAGATTCATTTAAATTAAATTGTTTGTTGCCTGATAAACCTTGAAGATATATTTTTTTTTTATTTCTGCCCCACAGCAAAGGTAATTTGAAATTTTTTGTCATCTTCCATTCTAAAAATGCTAACATTAGAATCAATAAATTACAATGCAGAATGATAAATATCCCAACAATATGACAACCAGGAGAAGCCAATACATTACTTTGATTTGAATCAATGATCTTGCATGCAAAAGTTTAAGCCACTACCCCAATATCACAACTATCATGAAAAACACCAGAGAACACAAAAGGAGAAAAATCAACCTCAAGAATCCGTTGATCATAACTCAACTCCAAGAGAGCATAAACCTAATCAACAGCATCAAGAACAAGTGAGGGCTCACCATAACAAGTAGGGTTACAATCAATATTGGCATCCATATTAATACTTTGAAGACTTTGATAACTCTTATTAAATACATAAAAGAACTTGTGAATTCAAATCATGACTGACCCAAGAGAGTCAAAATTCAAAGGGATATGCTGATCAAAATAGGTCCTAGCAATTGTCTTTCTCAATTTAGAATAGGGCTTAAAAAAATAATTTATCATGTACAAAAATATTACAAGCCCGCCAATAGGATAGAAGGCCTTCAAATTCCACCATTTACCAAAAAAACACATGAATTAAAAAAAAAATCAACTGGAGAGGAATCACGAGCAGCAAGAGAAATGTAGGTTAAAGCACCATGTTCAAGGGCACCAATAACACTATCAAAAGAGGAAGGAAGAGGAGAAGCAAATAAAATAGACATGATGGAGGCAAGGTGAGGAGGCAAGACAGCAGATGCATCCACACCCAAGGCAAGGTGGACAAGTCAACATACGATGCTGGAAAAGGAGAATGTGAAACCACGATGAACAAGTGAACTAGACAATAATGCACAACAACAAGAACCCTCTGACACAGACAACTTAAGAAGATAATAGGCAAGAAGAGATACTAGCCTGAACGACAGACCAATAGCGTAAGATAATGGGGATGGCAATTGAAGAAAAACAGCAGCAAAATAGATGCAAAACAACATAGAAAAATATGTGAGAGCCAGCGGCGAGGGAATGCCGAGAACGAGTCATACAAAATAAAGCTAAGAGAAGGAAAGGCCATGAGCATAAGGAAGAAGGATGATGATCATCAAAAGGTGCTGCGATCAATGCAGGGGATAATGTTGATAAAGAGTTGAGAATGGGAAATAGGATTGGGAGCTTTTTTTTTTTTTTGAAATGCATACACATGCCACATAGAAGAATCTCATATCTACCAATTGGTGCCAAAATTAGGGTCAAATACTATGCCCCATCAAAATCCTTAGCCTTTACACTAGATTCAGAAGAAGACATGGAAAGAATTACATTGATTAAAAGGTATGCTGGATAATTTTACCTAAACTTTACTGATTCATCTTTAGCAACTCATGCCATCAAGATATGTATGTGGTACTGAATCAACAATCTTATTAGTGTCAGCTCACAAAAAAAAAACTCTTCTATAGAAACATGTTAATGAAAGTTGTAATAGCAAGTTAACCAGGTAGACTTATCAATGCATGCCAAAAACACCTATTAACATTGGTCTGTCCAGTTGAAGAAGAAGAAACCGTGCTCTATCTATATTGAGTAAGAAAGGTGAGATGCAAATGCAAAAATTGATCGAGTATGTATCACTCTTCAAGGAGGCAGAATGACTGCAATCAAAATGATCCATCGAGTAAAACAAACAATCAATTTTCGACGCACTGATGCCAAATCTATTGATTTATTGAAACTCAATAATCAAGATTGACTCAATCAAACTGAATCGGAAGGAGTGGTTAAAATAGTGTAGAGTTACATAATGGTGTATCCACCAGTTACTCAAAAACATCTAAAATGAAGAAAAAAAAAAGTCTTCTAAAAGAGTAATAGAGAAAGAGTTGTCATAAGTGGAGAAGCCTTCATTAGTGAAGAAAGAACTTAGATGGTCACCTTCTTTCCAAATCAAGCAAAAAATAGATTAAAAACACTAATTTCATATCAATTTTGGCAAGCTTAAAAAGATGAAGTCATTAGATAACCAAACTACGTAGTACGCCCAATTACTTTGGACATTTGTAGGAGTGAATAGAATAATAAGAGAGCCTTAATTCAGAACACTCCTAAAATTATGATACCCAAGCCTCATAATATAAGACATTATCAAAATTCAAGTTTTTAAACAACCTTTAAAACCTGATAGAAATGACCTAAAACATTACTTGTTAAATACAATGAAGTGATATGGTTCGGAGGTTGGAAAGTTAGCTTTTGATCTAAAGTTATGATTTCATACGAGTAAAATTCTCCTGAAAAAGGGACTCACGATCTAGAGATCAAATCCAGTAGATGAGCAATTAAATCATCTATGATCATGATTTGAACATCATATCATGAAAAGGTCAAAAGGATCATGCTTCATTAAATTTTAATGACACAACGTCTTGATAGATTGATAGTAGCGTTGATTTTCAAATCACTATTAGAATTGAAGATCAAGTCAATAAAAGTCTATAAGTTAAAATGGAACATCAATTTGATGTTTGATGAACAAGATCGTGAAGCACAAAATTTGAACCATTATGCAATTAGGACAACATATTGCCGACCGCACATAGTGGATAAAGGCTTGATGTTGTTGTTGTTGTATGCAATTAGGACAACAAGACAAGGACAATTTAAACTTCGAACTTGTTTTTGGATAAGTTTGCATTTTGAATGTAAATTTGAATTACCTTCTTTTGTGGAGTTGGTTTAGAAAGGATAATATTATTTCTAAATTGTCAAGTTAGGGATAAATTTGTTCCTTTATGAAGCTAGTTTAAGAGAAGACAAGTCAAATTAAAATTATTAGTGATGTTTTTATCAATAAATAATTTCCTTCAATAAAAAACATTTCTTACTCTCCCAAAATCTACACTTTTCTCCCTCTTCCTCTCCTAGTTAGCCACCTCTATCCCCTTAAAGAGTTGCTGATCCTCCCTCTAGAGATCAAAATCAGTACTGCCAACTGTTGTACAAGCTATAAGCAACTCTTCTACAGTTCCAGAGATGTTGGCTAAACTCCATTGCTGCTGCCCAGGTGACGATCAAAACCCACAAGGAAGGAAAGCCAAGTATTGCTTGTTGTTCTGGAGCAGAACCAAGGCAAAAACAACAACAAGCTGGCCACATCCGAGCAGAGCAAAGACAAAAATAACAACCTAATTGTTGTCCTGACAAAAACAGAGATCACGAACAGCAAGGTGGTTGTTAAGCCAGAAAAAAAAGTCTGCATTCTTTCCATAGCAAGAAAAGTCAAAATTAGAGAGAAAACTCATCTACAGTGTGAAACAATGCTTGAAACACCTTTAATTAATTGATAGATCATTATAACATCTCTCAAATAATTTCTAAAACCTTTCCTAACCTTTTATTGTGGACTATTTTCATAACGTTAAGAGATAGGCTAAATACCATTCATTGTTAGACGTGCTCAGCCATATATTTTATTTCGGCAACTTATAAAATTTCCTTTCAAGTCTACAATATATTTTGTTTAATCCGTCATAACGCAAAGCAAACTCTATATCTTAAGTTATCTCCCATGTTAATCATGTTCAACTTCAGAGTTCACTAAAAACATATAAATATCATTTTCTATGATCTTTATACTTTTCTAAGTCAACTAAAAAATTCCACCATTATTGACCTTCCTGATATAAAACGCCTGCTTAAAAACGGATAGGATAAGAACTCAATATAGAACAAAAGAAGACAAAACAGCTCTTTAATAACCAAAATCCATAAAAGAACAAAATTAAAATCAACTAAACTTAAAATCCAAAATTTAATATTGTGTTAAGAAGTAATGAAGGAAAAAACTACGAAAACACAAACCTGAGACATCATCCCTTCCACGAAGCCTTTGTAGAACCCTTTTGGCCTCCACCATTCGCCCTTTGCTTACAAGCCACCTTGGGGATTCAGGTAAGAAGAATATTGTTAATGCCAAATACACTAAAGCAGGGATAGATAGAACTCCGAGCATCACTCTCCAGTTGGGATTCGCCATAAGAGACATTAAAAACACCATACAATATGATAAAAACATTCCTCCCGACCCACTAAATTGAGGAAGTGTATTTAGCTGCCCTCTTATCTCTGGTGGAGATGTCTCAGAAATATACACAGGAATAAGCGTGACAGCCAAACCAACTCCAAACCCATCGATGAGCCTGGCCAGAAGCAGGGTGTAAACATTTGGAGACCAAAGCATCACCACACCACTAACAAAATAAAGAAGTGACGAAAGGATTAGCAAAGGGCGTCTTCCATGTCGATCTGAAACAGGTCCAGAGAATGTAGTAATAATAGTAGCCCCAATAAGCGACATGGCAACGATTAATCCTTCAATAGTAGGCTCAGTCTGCAACTTAAATTCCCTTTTGATATAGATAACAGCTCCTGCATGGACATAAAGGAAGAGAATGAGAGTATAAATTTTTAGCGTAAAGCGAAGAAATTATTTTTTCTTGCATAAAATATATAAAAAACATTGCAAAGAATTCAAAAGTATCGAGTAACATCTTTGGTTGACAAAGATACTGAAAAAAAAAAATTTTATACCAGCAATTGTGGCATTGTCCCAGCCCTGTAACAAGTTGCCTATAGTGGCAGCTATGGCTATAAGAACAGCTCCGTCCATCTTTCCGGTGAGGAATAGTCTGTTAGTCAGAAACAATAGCCGTCTGCAATACAATCACATAGAATGAAAATAATTTAAAAAATTCATCAAGAAAAATCATGACGACCAATTTAGCAGAGTCGAAGGCGCTCAAAGAATCGAAGTCACTCAAAATACGAAAAAAAAGAAAATAATCAACTTACACTTCGGGCAGAATCAGGAAAAGAGAATATCAATCAACGGAAGAATCAAAGACGGCGAGCATGGTGATCAGGACGAAACATAGCCATGGATGGACCTGAATAACCTGTCATATAGCCCCCGGAAAAAGCTGTCAATAACGATATCAAAAATAATCGCAGAACGAACAAAATTGAAAGAGAAATTTGAAGAAAGCCATTAAATACGAGACATATGATGCCCAACCTCTAAAGCGACGCTTGTAACACTGCCTCCCCAGCCTCTCTCTCGGCACAGAGAAACCCGCCGTATAAGCACCAGAAATAGCCAGCAAAATACAAAAGATCCTTTTTTCTTGAATCAAACTTTACCAAGATGGCACTTTTCGATTGGAGAAAGCCAACAAAATTCAAATTGAACTAGAAAATTATTCAGAACATCAGCTAAATGAGATCTCCAAGATCCTCTACTCTGTACGCCCTCGAAACTTAAAGATGACTGGAGATCGTGAGAACCATCCTTTTCTTTACCTAATTGCCCGACCCCTCGACACTACGGGATCTTCAGGGTTTCCTACCACAGGAAAGAGCCAAAACGGGAATAAAATATGACCACGAAATCCGAAGCATAGCTGTAACCAATCTGTCAAAGCTTCAGCCTTCACATTCAGAAGATTCTATGTGATCCCTGGCCTTCTCCGATCGAGTCGGAATCCCTAGAGACCTCTAACAGCTCCCGATTCCAAACTCCTATAAGAACCCACAGCACACGAAAAAAAAAAAAAGCGAATCCAAGAAGAGAGAGAGAGAGAGAGAGAGAGAGAGAGAGAGAGAGAGGAGAGAGAAAAGATGATGAATATACCTGCTGTAACGCGCGCTGTTAACCTCTGTTCCGTGGTGGACCAGAGAAACAGCAACAAAAAAGAGTATTTACCGTTTACCACCTCAGATTTCAGATATTTATGCAAGATCTTTTTATAATATTTATTATTTTTTAAGACTAATCACTTAAATTTAAAAAAATTCATCTGATTTTTATTTACCATTATAATTAAAGATATCAAATATATTTTTCTATCTTTAAAGCATATTGAAATTATTAAATTGTAAAAAAATAATAATATTATTATAGGAGATAATAGTTAGGCAGTGGACATAAAATCATAATTAGGTGAGGGTGGTTAGAGGATCGAAGTCAAATAATAATGGGTATAGAAGACTCTTGATAGGTCATCAACAATTACTTTGATCGAGCACGGATTTCGAGGCATGCTCAAGTTGGAAACTTTCAAAATTAAATTTGGGATCATCTGAATTTCAATTTCAGCAAACTTATAGTCAAACTGAACATCTTAAAGAGAAGAACCTAACGACACCAAAATCGGTCCAACCCAAGCCCAAATGGGTCCAAATTAGGGGCCCGGACCACATTTGGAAGGGTCAAATCATTATTTGGATGACAAATTGATATCCAAATATGGCATGCTTATAGTCAAATCGAGCGGCTCGGCGAGACAAATTTCAACGAGCCTAAGATAGTTGAATTCCGACATTGTTAAGGCACCTAAACAGTCGAAAAAGTCTCTATAATTAGGGGAATCAATATGAGCCATCCGATGGAGCACTCTGAAACTGCCCCAGACCTTCTCTATATTTACGGGGTGTGACACTCATGAAAATCTATAAATAGACCCCCACAATCTACATGAAGGAGATCTTTTGCTGGAGATTGGAGAGAGCTCTAAGGCTTTTGGAGCTCCAGCGCCACCACCAGCGAACCCCCGTCGACCGCCGCTGAACTTCCATCCGGCAGCCGACCGCTGCCGAACTTCAGCCCAACCTTCGTCGGACCACCGCCAGGCCACCGATGCTGCCGGACTTCCATCCGGCCGCCGAACGCTGCCGAACTTCGGCCGGACCGTCGTCAGACCACCTCCCGCACACCGACCACCGCAAGACTTCACCTCGGCCACCGATCGCCACTGGACTTCCACCTTGCCGCTGAACTTCCACCCGGCCGCCGACTACTGCTGAACTTTAGCCTAACCATCGTCGGAACCTCACCTAGCCGCCGACCGCCACCGGAATTCCACCTGGCCACCGACCGCCACCGGACTTCTGCCCGGCCGCTTACCTCCACCGGACCTCCGTCCGACCTTTGTCAGATCATTCCCCATCAACTGAACTCTTACACGGACACCATCGAACTTTCACTCGACCATCGCCAGACCTTTGTCCAAATTACTGTAATTTGACCGCCTCTAAGTCGAGGGACAGGTCAAACCTTATAATTCACTCAAGTTTAGTGGAATATTTTCATCTTGGCGAGGCCCCGTAATTTTTTTCTCTTCGAGCTTTTCACGTAAAAAAGATTTGGTGTTTTCTTTTTTTCTATTTGTGTGCTGGATATCCGTGCATCGCTAAGACGAAAACTTTACTCACTCTACCGCCACGAATCTTCTAGCCCTCAACAGTTTGGTGCCGTCTGTAGGAACATGGTTCCTAACAAGGAGGCAATTTTTACTCTAACCTCAAAAGGTCGTTCGTGTCAACATCCTCGCATCAGCTATTGCTACATCAATTTCATGAGAATTAAATGCCGATTGGGGGGAAACCTTGACTACAGTCGTGGTCAAGAAGATTCTTCCAACTCTTCTAATATCCAAGACAATATCTTGGGATCATAAAGCTTCTAGCAAATAAAATGATGCTTCCAATAAATTTCAAGCTTTATACAGCCCCTAGCTGGACTTCTACTCCTTGGGCAAGGTCTTAATATCGACCTCAAAAAGGTAGTAATAGTCTGAAGATAGACCATTTTTCATCTTTGATTTGGGATACACGTGGCTTTCGCCCCCTCCCAATCAAGGAAAAATCGATCCCAAGGGGATTCGATTCGACCTCTTCCATATAGGTTAATGTCATCGAGTAGGGCTCTAACATATAATCTCGGATAGGTCACACATCCTTGGTGGATTCTTTGGACCTCTTCCATATAGGTTAATGTCATCAAGTAGGGCTCTAATATACAACCTCGGATAGGTCACACATCTTTGGTGGATTCTCTCGACCTCTTTCATATAGGTTAACGTCATCGAACAGGGCTCTGACATACAACCTCGGATAGGTCACACATCTTTGGTGAATTCTTTGAACCTCTTCAATATAGGTTAACGTCATCGAGCAATGCTCTGACATATAACCTCAGATAGGTTATACATCCTTGGTGAATTCTCTCAACCTCTTCCATATAGGTTAATATAATCGAGCAAAGGTTCTGACATACAACCTCGGATAGGTCATACATCCTTAGTGAATTTCTCTCAATATATCAACAGCATCATGCAATGCTCTGAGTGGACAACATTCTCTCTAGAAAGATTCCAAGAGAGCAAGTGATTAACAGGATCATCACTTATTTGAAGACCTTATAAGACTTAAAAGTCTCAAAAGGTATAATTATACAAAGACCTTAACAGACTAAAAAGTCTCAAAAAGCCCAGGACAAATTTACTCTGAAGGATAAGTTCGTTTGAAATGAGAAATAAGCATTAGACTCATACAATAATCTCAACATCATATACAATATTATTATAGCTACATTGCAAAATTATACATTAAGTTTAAGTATATATTCATTTTTGTAAGAAGCTGAAATTAAAAATTATGTCAGCATCATCTGTTCAAGTTAATGTTATTAAGCGACAAATAACTTCAAAAAGATCAAATATCCTTGGTGGATTCTATTAACTCTGTTTTTCACTGCACATTGAAATATCTCCTACAAATTCTTCTTCAAAGAAGTGTTATAACCTGATCATTATCAGGCCTCCACTCGGTTGACACTACTAGTCTATCGCCAGGCTAGTAACAAGCCATCATCAGCTTCTCGCTTGACTATTATTAGTAGCACACCCTCACCTCTGGCAGATGACATAGCCTCTCAACAGGGGAAAACTAAAGCCACCGGGTCTTAATCGTCTCCGTCGCTAGTATTTAGACTCTTGCCGGACAGTTTTTAACCTAATGGGAGTAAACTGGAGCATGCGTAAGAGTACCGGGTCTTGATCGCCTCATATTTAGCTCTTACCGGATAGTTTTTCCCCCATGGGAGTGGACTGGAGCCTGCGAAAGAGTACCGGGTCTTGATCGCCTTCACCGCTGGTATTTAGACTCTTACTGGATAGTTTTTTCCCCAATGGGAGCGAACTGGAGCCTGCGTAAGAATATCAGACTTTGATTGCCGCTTATAGTATTTAGACTCTTGCCGAACAATTTTTCCCCCAATGGGAGTAAACTGGAGCCTGCGTAAGAGTATCAGGCTTTAATCGCCGCTTTCAGTATTTAAACTCTTGCCGGACAATTTTTTCCCCACTAGAAGTGAATTGGAGCCAACGTAAGAGTCCTAAGTCTTGATCGCCACCACAAAAAGCTTTTATTTTTTTGCTAGTCCGATTTCTCCTAAAATTATAGGAGAATTTTTTGGACCGGCTAAGAGAGGTGGTGCCTTTTTCCTAGCCCCAAAGGGGATATTTATAGTTTTTCAAAGGAGGTTTGAAGTGCAATTTTTTTATTAATTTTTGAAATTTTTTAATGCCCAAAAGTTAATTAATTTTCTATTATTAAAAAAATGAAATAGGAAATAAATTAAGAGCAATTTTATTTAAAAATAAAATAAATATGCAAAAATTTAATTGTTTCCTTTCAAGAAAAAATTTTAGATTTTTTAAAGATTTTTTATATTTTTTTCGAAATTTTTGAGCAAAAATAATAATAATTTTCCTTTTTTAAATGATTTAAAAAGAAAATAAAATAATATTTAAAATACAAAAAAATTTCTACCTCATTAAGGCGGCTACTGTAGCCGCTTACCTTTGGCGTTATATGTATAATAAGGTTATTATGATAAAGATATATTCACGTTATATATATTGATTAATTATAACAGATATTTCTTAATTAAATAATATTATTTATTTAGTTAGTTAACTAAGTGATTATATTTACATATGCAAATTTGTCCCGAAAGGTCCGATTTGTATATTTTTGAGCTCCTCAGAATCATTTTTCGATATTTCGAACTCAATTTTCATGCTTTTGAAGCTCAAAAGAGCCTATATGATAAGTTTTGAGCTATTTGAAAAGTTTTATAATCAACTTTTTTGATATTTTTTGCTCCGATAAACGCCCTGATTTTGCAGAATACTAAGATCACATATATATTTTTGGACTCTACAAGATTCAGCGTCCAAAAATAGGGGGGCAACTGATACGTCATCAACAATTACTTTGATCGAGCACGAATCTCAAGGCATATTCAAGTTGAAAACTTTCAAAATTAAATTTGGGATCATCTGAATTCCGATTCAGCAAACTTATAGTCAAACTGAACTTCTTAAAGAGAAGAACCTAACGACACCAAAATCGGTCCAACCCAAGCCCAAATGGGTCCAAATCAGGGGCTCGGACCATATTTGGAAGGATCAAATCATTATTTGGATGACACAATGATATCCAAACATGGCATGCTTATAGTTAAATCGAGCAGCTCGGCGAGACGAATCCAACGAGCCCAAGATCGTTGAAATCCGACATTGTTAAGGCACCTAAACAGTCAAAAAACTCTCTATAATCAGGGGAATCAATACGAGCCATCCGATGAAGCACTCCGAACCTACCCCGGATCTTCGCTATATTTACGGGGTGTGTCACTCATGAAAATCTATAAATAGACCCCCACTCTGTACATGAAGGGGGCCTTTTGCTGGAGATTGGGGAGAGATCTAAGGCTTCCGGAGCTCCAGCGCCAACGCCGGCGAACCCCTATCGACTGCCACCGGACTTCAACCTGACCTTCATCGGACCACCGCCTGGCCGCCGACTGCCTCCAGACATCCACCCGGCCACCAAACTTCACCCAGACCTTCGTCGGACCACCGCCCGGCTGCCGACCACCGCAGAACTTCCATCCAACAGCCGACCGCTGCAGGACTTCAGCCCGACCTTCGTCGGACCACCGCCAGGCCACCGACGCCGCCGAACTTCCATCCAGCTGCCAACTGCTATCGGACTTCAGCCCGACCATCATCGGACCACCGCCTAGACATCGATGCCGCCGGACATGACCTAGCCGCCGACCGCCGCCAGACTTCCACCCGGCCACCGACCGCCACCGGCCTCCGAGCTTTCGCTCGGCCGCTAACCACCACCGAACCTCCGCCTGACCTTTGTCGGATCATTCCCCGTCAGCTGAACTCCTATACAGACGCCGTCAGACTTTCGCGCGATCGTCGCCAGACCTTTGCATAACTCTCCAAATTACTATAATTTGACTGCATCTAAGTCGAGGGATGGGTCAACCCTTATATTTCACTCAAGTTTAGTGGAATATTTTCATATGGGTGAGGCCCCGTTATTTTTTTCTCTTCGGGCTTTCCACGTAAAAAAGATAGGATATTTTACTTCTTTTTTTTCTATTTGTGTGCTGGATATCCGTGCATCGCTAAGACGAAACCTTTACTCACTCAACCGTCGCAAATCTTTTAGCCTGCAACAACTCTAATTGAGTGATGTTGGTTGAATGAGCATAGTCAAGCGAGGTGGTTGAAAGAATCTTAGTCATATGATAGTGGCTGGAGGATTATAATCAGTTGATGATAGTCATATGAACATAGTCGAGCAATGGTGGTCGGAAGAACTAGGTAAGATGATGGTGGTTTGAAGAACATAATCAGATGATAGTGATTAGAGAATCATAATTTTGCAACAGTAATCAAAGGATAGTAGTCAGTACTCAATGATATTCGGAGGACTATAGTCATGATTCTATGGTCAGAGGACCATACTTGATATGTCACCAAAAATTTGTCTTGATCGAGCATGAATCTTGATGCAATTATGAGATTGAGGCTTCAAAAATTAAAATGGGGATCATCTGAACTCCAATTTCAGCAAACTCGCAATCAAACTGAATGTCTCAAAAATATGAACCCAACAACACCAAATTCGACTTAATCCAAGCCCAAATGTGTCCAAATCAAGGACCCAAAGCGCATTTGAAAGATTCAAATCATAATTTGAATTATCAAATAGTATCCAAATGTGACATGCTTATAGTTGAATTGAGCGGCTCAACGAGACAAATCCAACAAGCCCAAGATCACATAATTCTGATATCATTAAGACATTCAAATGATCAATAAACGATCCATGATCAAAGGGATCAATATCGGCCATCCATTCAAACCACTCTCATTTTGACCTTGATCCTCTACATATTTACTAGTCATGCTACTCTAAAAAAATTATAAATAGCCCCCACTCTTCTCATGAGAGGGGGAGGGGAAGAAAGGAGGAGGAGAAGGGAAGAATTTGGGAGCATGCTTGCGGCCGACCACCTTCAGACTCCCACTAGTCTGTCGACCACCGCCGGAGTTCTTCTCAACCATCAACGGACTTCCCCCAGTTTGCCAACCACCGCTGGAGTTCTTCCCGACCACCGACGGACTTTCACCTGCTATCGACCATCATCGGACTTCCGCCAGTCCCTTGACCATTACCTGACTTCAGCCTGTCCACCGACCACTACCAAACTTCCGCCTATTCGCCGACCACTACTGGACTTTCTCCTGTCCGCCGACCACCCCTGGACTTCCGTCCAATCACTGACCACCGCCGGAGTTCTTTTTCGGGCACTACCGAACTTCCGTTAGTCCGCCGACCACCACCGGACTTCCATTAGTCCGCCGACCATCGCTGGACTTCTGCCAATCTACCGACCACCGCCAAATTTCTACCTGTTCGTCGACCACCATCGAAGTTCTTCTCGATCAGTGCCAAATTTCAACTACGGTCCTCCCGACCTCTATTGTTTGCTGACTACGATCCTTCTGACCACCGTCACCGACTACGGTCCTTTTGACCACCGTCGCCAACTATAGTCCTTCCGACCTCCGTCACCCCCCGATTACTGTCTTATTGACCTCCGTCTTCGGCCAACTATGGTCATTCTAACCACCATCGCCGACCATGGTCCTCCCGACCTCTGTCGCCTGCTGACTATGATCCTTCCGACCACCGTCGCCGATTACGATCCTTCTGACCACCGTCGTTGACTACGATCATTCCAACCACCGTCACCCAACTACGGTCCTCTCAACCTCCGTCGCCCGCCAACTACAGTCCTTCCAACAACCATTGTCAACTAC
The DNA here is from genome assembly GCA_019925795.1 of Dendrobium chrysotoxum. Taxonomy (NCBI): domain Eukaryota; kingdom Viridiplantae; phylum Streptophyta; class Magnoliopsida; order Asparagales; family Orchidaceae; genus Dendrobium; species Dendrobium chrysotoxum. The sequence goes on along the minus strand of CM034313.1, from coordinate 4,985,165 downwards.
AGTGCTTCTGACCTCCATCTCTCGCCGACTACAATCCTTCCAACGACTACGGTCCTTCCGATCATCGTCGCCTGACTATGGCCTTTTCAACCTCCGCCGCCCTTTGATTACTGTCCTTCCAACCACTATCACCTGAATACGATCTTTCCGACCTCTGTTGCCAGGACTATGATCCTGTAGACCAAACGAACACATCAATTCTAATTTCCACCATGTAACGCACTCTATATGATGTATATTTGCTACATCAAACCAAGGCCTTCCTCCTAAGGAATGGACTCATTTGTAATCGACTACAACTACTAGTGGATTCATTTAAACTGGGCCAGGCCCCGTGGTTTTTCCTCCTTTTCAGAGGTTTCCATATAAAAACTTTGGTGCTCTTATGAGGGTTGCACCCCTATTTATTAATCTATTTGTGTGCTGGATCTTTATACAAAGTTAGGAAGCTATACTTTATATCTCTCTACCACCGCGAATATTCCAAGACGCAATAATACTCATGCCATGGTAGTCGAAGAATCATAGTTTGGCAATGGTTGATAGTGATCAGAGGAGGACTGTAGTTAAGTGAGAATAGTTGGAGGTCAAGTAGTAACAATCCAACAACAACAGTTATGGTGGTCCAACAATGGTGGCTGGATAATGATCAGGTGAAGTGGTTCAACAGTAACAAATTAGGTGGTGGTCTAACTGTGGGGTTCAGATGACAGTCTGATGGAGTTCATGGATTCTTCAAGCTTCTAAGGCCTCTTGAAGTTCAAGTCAAAGCTCTCCCTCATATAGAGAGTATGAGCTTATTTATAATTTTTTTTAAATGATGTGCTCCATAAATATAGCAAAACATTGGAACAATCCATTAAACGAACTATATAGATTCCCTTTAATCTTATACCATTCTTTCATATTTAAATGTCTTAATAATGTCAAGGACAAGAGGTACTTCCACATTAGCACCAATACAAGATTATCTTCGATTGGGCTTGCCATAATCAATCTAATAAATTAATATTGAAAAAAAGTGTGAGGATAAAAATTTAGTATTCTCAAAATAAATTTTAAAATTTTAAAATTTAGTCTAATTAATATTTTATCAGAATATTTTTTATCAAATTTTTATTCAATTCATATAACAATTTGTTTTGGTTCTTTTTTATTTGGATTACAACAAAGCTTTTAACAGTTCACATTATTGAATTTAATTATATTTTTAGCTCTTTCACTCTAAATTATGTTGCAAATGTTAAGAAAGAAGTGTTTCTCATTTTTTTGTAATTATTATTAATTAATTTGGCTAGATTTCATATTGATTTAATTTATTCTTAATTAAATGTTTATGTGAAAATTAATTATATAATCAATAAGCTAAAATTACACATTATGATGATTTTGATCACATTTTATAATAGAAAATTTATTTAATTAAAGTTTTAAATTATTTGACTAAATTCATTAACTTAGTATTTATTGATTTAATTATGTTTTAATTAAGTTAAATAGTTTAGTATTTTCTTAATTATATATATTATGATTGATTACTTGATTAGAATTTAATTAAATTTCATAATTTATTTATACTCTTCTATCACTTTTTAAATATAATATAATTATTATTTACATTATATATAATTTATATAATATATACACTCCTATTAATTTACCAAACTACCACTCCTCTTCAAACAGCCCTTTCATTGCATGACCTAAGCATCATGTGGTCTCCATGGATGCCCTAAAGGAACCCCATCACCTAGGTGGAATTAAAATTTTTGTACTAAAAAGCTGCTTTAAGAAGCAGTAAGAAAGCCGTCCCAAACGAAACCTTAAATCATTATCAAAATTTTATACTGTTTAAAATTTTTATTTTTAACTAATTTAAAGTTTATTTATCATATAATTTATGTTAAACATGTTAGGTTGTATGCAAGCTAAGCCTTAGTCTATGTGGTGGTCCATTTTGCCACATTACTATTATCATGCTCCTCACTTTGTTAAGTCATTAAAATCTAAGTTAAAGCAAGTACGGTTAGATATTGTTTGAGAAGTCTAGAATGTTCTTCCATCTTCTATTGTTTGAGAAGTCTAGAATGTTCTTCCATCTTGCAACAAATGAATTCAATGAAATTAAAGGTTGAAATCCAAAGATGAATTTATGAAGTCTAAAATAAATTCAAATGTGAAATTATTATTGTTTGACCACCTTTTAGGTTATGTCTTCTCCTTATGTGTAATGCTTATAAAGATCATGATTCATAAAGTATTAAGAAAATATTATTAAAATGAAATAAAAATCATATTAGAGAAGTATTCTTTCTCCTTGGGGAAAACTTAGTGGTTATTCTCTTATTCCTTAGTTAGGTGGCCTTAAACACACCCTCTTTATTGAAAATTATATATCTTTAATAATTTTTAAATTTTGTTTTAGTTTCTTATTGTTATCCTCTCCTCCAAATCCATCTCTATTGATATGGAGTTGATATCTTAGCTCCCACAATCCTACTATAAGTTATTCATAACATAAATTATTTACAAAATTTATACAAACTCAACCACCCAGACTTCATTCAACTCTACATGCCAAAGCATCTACATAAGCAACCCAAAAAACTCCTATCCCTACTCTCTTCCTAACTGGTAAGGCGTTTAAAGAATACTCACACTAATCATCTCTCTTAATGTAGCTCCATTTAAAGCTTTACATAAAATCAGTCACACTAACTAACTCGAATATGAGAGCCCACATTCCACCTCTCGCCCTCTTGGAAAGAAACTTGCCAAAATTCGCCGACTCTTAGACTACTTACAATGAACCCTTCGGCACTATCCTGCATCCAACAAAATTTCTCACCTTAATCATCAACTCCAAAATCCACCTTACGCTATGCACCAATTGGCATTAGAGCTCTTAGAGATATTTGTGAGGAAGAACTATTGATGCACTAAGAAATTTATTGAAGCAAGAATCATACCACCATCTTTTGGGGATCTTTTATGATTGTCAAATGCTCACTTCTAAGAAGATAACTCCTATATCTTTAGTTGTCAAGATAGTTATTTTATATTATTTTCTTTTAGTTTAAACATAGGAATTAAATTAATTTTTTGGTTGACAATTTTAAGAATATTTTCTTAGGTTTAACTAATTTATAAATTGATTTGCAAGATCATATATACAATTGCGATTGAAGATATTGCTATTGCCAAAGTATGTGTCAATCTAGATGGGCTTATTAAGTTAGCTTTAAAGCAATATCATCCTATTATATTTTGATTATTAAGGCACATGATATACGACATTTATTGTTGATAACTACATGAAATAGAACAATACATCTTCCAAAAAATTATAAATAGATTGGCCTTAATTTGGCTCATTTGAGGCATTTTAAAGATTCAAAATTTTGAAGAATTTTGAAACTTTATGTTAGCCCCAAGATCTAAATTAGAATAAGTATCTATTTTATCCTTTAATCTATCAACCAGAGCTTCTATGAATCATCAATATAAATCAATAGATCCAACAGAAGCAAATCTATATATCATATACATCAAAATATAAATCTACATTCATTCCTCAAAATTATATTTATAATAGCTAAGAGATCATTACATTCATAAATCTATCTCAAGCTCCTAAATATAAAAAGAATAAACAAAATACAAAGCCAACAAAAGGAGAAACATGAAGATCTCAACCAACCTCACTCCCTAGAGTCCTGACCCATTCCTTAACCTTAAATCAATAAATCGCATAATGAACTTACAAAGCCCAGCAGAAATCCAAAACTCACTGAAGCTTTTAATACAAGATTCAAGAATCAATATGCATGCTTCTCTCAGTGAAAATAATCAATAACTTTTAATATCATCAATGATCAGTTAGTAATAGTACAAATCAGTATGACCTGTAATGAAAAGCATGAATCATTATGCTGAAATCCATAAATCAATAATAGACGTGAGAACGTAAATGCATCAGTAATCAATAAATTAGAATTGTAGGGAACAACACATTAATATTGCAATCATTCAATATTATCAATATGTCAATGAGATGAATTAGGAACGTAGATGAGTTATATCAGTATGCTTTGTATCAGTGGTGCTAATATATGCCTGATATAGCCGTCTATAATCTATAAAATCATGAAATTTTATATGCATGAACATGAATAAGAAATATTTGAATTAGTTATATGCTATTAATATCGTATAGTTTAGCAAGACAGGTCATCCAATTTTAATGTGATGTTTTCAACATCTTTAACCCAACTATTTCTCAGTTTGTCACAAGTTATATCTATCACCCTTATCATTAATTTATTTAGTAAGTCAATTATCATTACATATAGCTTTCAATAATTTATAAAGAGTCATCACTCTTTACCCGTCGACATAATTCAGTCATCGGTTAAGGCTACAACTATGATCACACCACAAATCTTTTATTTTAAGAAAAGTTTGTCGGTCCACCAACTTACCTCCCTTAGCTTCATATTGGCATCTCTAATTGTGGGCTCAAGTGATACTCATAACCCCATTTTACTACTAGTTGGAGCTAGACTCTCTCTCTCTCTCTCTCTCTCTCTCTCTCTCTCTCTGTCTCTCTCTCTCTCTCCCCCCTTGACTTCTCACATTAAACACCAAATAATAAATCAACTCATTTTTATTTAGTGCAATTTGGAACATCATAATGAGTTAAAAAAATGAGATTAAACCAAAATACAATCACAGAGTTTTCTTAAATTATATAAACTCTCAATTTTTTATAATTTGAATGATGTAATCATTCCAACGAGCTAAAAATTAATTTGAGAAAGAGAAATGCTATGATATTCTAACTCATAACTCAAAATATTTTTGAAAAGTTAACACAAAAAATTAAATTTAAAATATATATATAATATTTTCATATGATTTTGTATTCTTTTTTTTCAAATAAATCTATAAATTCATGAGAAAAAAGATTAAGATTTAGGCTTCGTTTGGGACGACTTTTTTACTGCTTCTTAAAGTAGCTTCCTAGTATAAAAATTTAAACTTTTGTACTAAAAAGTTGTTTTAAGAAGCAGTAAGAAAGCTGTCCCAAACGAAGCCTTAAACTTCATTTGGTATAACTTTCTTATTGCTTTTTAAAGCAGTTTTTTAGTATACAAATTTTTAGTTTTAAATTTTTTTGTATTAAAAAAATATGCTAAAAAGCATTACAAAAACTATCCCATGACAGCCTTTTCACTACTTTTCAAAGCAGCTTTTTAATAATAATTTTTTTTTAAAAAATAATTTTATGCTAAAAAATAATTTTAAAAGATAATAAAAAAATTGTCCCAAATAAAATTAATCTTAGCATATTGGACCCAATTATGTGATAGAATCTTTTGCCATTCAATTATTCAATAAATTAATTTAGGGGAACTTTTCGGGTTTACTGATTTCTCTTAAAGTACAGTCCATTCAAAGCTTTTCAGCTGTACTGTACTTTGTAGAGGAAGTGAGCACTAATTTTGAAGAACTAATCATTCAATAAAAAATATTTTAAATTAAAAATGATTATATCAACAGTAATAAATTTAAATTAAGATTTGATTAGTACATTGGAATCCAATGATGTGATAGAATCCCATTAAAAGCTTTTCAACTCTATTGTGTACTTATAGAGAGCACATTAAAAAAGATTGAATATTCTTGCATTTATGAGTTACTAATCATTCAATTAAATATCTTTTAGATTAAAAAAATAGTCACATAATATATTCAAATATGCATGTTATAGTCAATTAATTCATATCATGACAATTATGTGTGCCATATCAACTATACATGTTATGTCACTAACTATATATGTCATGTTAATCGTACATGCATATAAATCATTTTGCTAGATCTTAATATAATAGTCATATATCAATTTTGTATGCATATTATCTCTTTTCTTTTTAGGAGTATGTAGCAACAACAGAGTTACCTAGTGAAATATCAGTTTGATCATGTTTGAATGTGCAAAATGATAGCTTTATAATATAATAAAAGGTACACGGTAAAAATTTGCTAAAAATAAAAATATCATATCTTTTATCTATTCGGATCAAATCAAAACTTAGAAATACTGCACAATTCAAAAACACTAAAAATAGACGTAGGGCAATGATCAATTTTATGGAGAGGAACACTTTTCCCAATTGGATCAACAGACGAAACCAGCTCTATGGGCTTGAACTCCTCTTCCTCTCTCTTTTTTCTTCTCTCTTCTCCCCCTTCTCCTTTCCATTATTCTTCTCTTATCTGCCAACCAAATGATATGGTATGGGGTTAGGGGAGGTGGCATTAGATAATTTTATAAAAATTATAGAAAGTGACTAGTGTCACTATGCTCTCAAGAATTCACATTCTCTGGAAATTTCTTCTAACTCAAGACTTCAGTGTCGCAACCCCAGCGCTGCAACGCCACAGCTGCCCTAAGGACTTTATTTTTTCTTCTTTGTAAAAGAGTGCTTTTTACAGAGTGCTTAGCACTGTAGCACTCCTCACACCAGCACCGCAACTCCCTTAATGGCAAATCTATCCTAATCAAAATTTTATTCCAAATTCAATTTCTAGGTATCTTTCTAAATCTTCCAAACATTAAATAAGCCAATCTTATTTAGAATTCTTGTCAGGTCCTATTCGGGTCAATAAGTACTCTATTTATTATACAAGTGGGTATGACAAGAGTGATTGAACTGAGGTTATTCTCTAGTTTTTTTTTCCTAAAAAAATGAGAAAGGGTTAAGACATGAGGTGGTGTGACCATATTCACATTAGGATATATTGGAATTTGATGCGAGGGGCGGACAACTCAGAGGAAGATATTACATAAATTTTTTAATTTAAATTAGTAATAGAAAATTTTTATTTTTTTACTTTCGTGCAATTGGTAGGGGATGGTATTAGTTTCTATCCTATGTATTTTTAATATTTTGGATTCATCACTGCAGTCAATTTCATGAAATGTATGATGATTTAGTAATCTTAATTTTTTAAATGCATTTTAATCCAAACTTATGCGAAGTCACATCCGTCATCTTCGTCATATTCGATTAGATTAATCAAGGGGTTTATATAGAGGTGAACAATAATAATCAATCCATAATTGGGTTGTGTTGTACTTTGGATAGAGGTGATAAGGGAGAGCGGAGAAAAACTACCAATAAAAAAACTATCATTGCACAAAAATGATTTGATAGGGTTTGAAAAATTAGGCAACTCACATGAGTTTATAGGGGGTTGAGTATCTATCTCCTTAGTAACCTTACAAAGTAAGTCACTCTAAGGCCTCTTGGACAACTCATGGGACATATTAAAGTATTTATTGGAGAAGCATTTCCTTTTAAGGTTCTAAGGGAATAAAAGGAATGTTATTTTAGTGGGTTCTTTTGAAATTACTAAACTAAAGATTGAATCTCTAAATGAGGGGATTAGTCGAGAGCAGTTGGTAATTTGTGATGAGATGTAGAGAATGAATGAGAGAGGCTGGTGTTTACAGGTATTACCTTGAATCCCTATAAAGTTTCAAGAACCTTCTTTGTAATGAATAATATCCACGGTCTTTAAAGAAAGATTTTTCTTGCAAAAAGATAATTTTTATAAACATATGTGAATGTCAATTTAGTTTATTATTTTTATATAAATTTTATCAATTCTTTTTTTTTTTTCAAAAAACCCAAAGGTGGGCCTACATGTTAATTTAATACAAGGATTACAAGTCCTTAAAGGGATCGATAACTCACTACGCTCAAAGAGCTACAATCAAAAATAAAAAAGTCTAAGAGTCACCCAGTCTAATTAAAATAGAAAAAAAAGAAAAAGAAAAATCATGGTAGGCAAGAAGCCAAACCCAAAAGATTGGACCAGTCCAAAGCTGAGATATTCATGAAGACCTGAAGAAACAGTAGGTGACCACAAATGAAGAACTGAAGCAGCCACAGGAAACCTACAGAAAGAACAAAGCACAAAAAAAAACCTAATCTATTACAACTACATGGGCACAACACATCAGGAAACAACAACTGACAAGTAAGCCAGTGGGAACACTGGGAAAATAAATAAAATTGAAAACATATTCGAAGAATACCAAACGATAGTGAACAATAGAAAGCCCAACCACAGAACAACAAAAACCAAGACAAAACAGATAGGACAAAGCAGACTAATGAAGAGCATAACTGCAGAATAACAACAAACTAAGTTGAAAGACACAGGAGACAAACAACCAAAATGAAACACAAACCTAAAACCAAAAAGAATCTACCAAACCATGAATCCTATTCACCATGAGAGCCAAACTAAACTGACAATAATTCCCACGAGACCCAATCAACCATGTCTCAACCAGACATATAAGCAGATGCATAGATAGAAGCAACCAAAAAATCATACATATAAAATGAAGAACAACCTGATGAGACGAAAAATGGCCCCAGCAAAACCATCATCCAAGAGTAATGAAACCCCAAACAGATAACCGACACTAAGATAAATAACCCAAGACAGACAAACCTAACCATAAAAAAACATAAGTAAAAGATGGAGAAAATGCTCACCATAAAAGAACCTTTAAGAAGACCAGTGCAGGAATGCTTATGAAAATAGATAATATTAGAAATTTTAGAACCAACCTTAGCCAACCAGTCAGCACAATTATTACCTTCTCTCCAAATGAGAGTCATTCTATAGTTAATTTTATTCATCAAGGAAAAAGTCTTAATGAAGGGGTAAAATAAATTAGTGTTAAGAAATGTTTTAGACATGAGTAACGAAATTAAAAGCTTAGAGTCTGTTTTGATCCAGACATTACAAATATTAAGGTCAATACACAGTCTGCCCCTTAGTAAAAAGCCAAAAGTTCAGCATAAATAGAATTACTGATAGGAATATTCAAAGCAAAAGCAATAAGAAGATCACCATGATGATCCCTTATAATGCCACCTCAACCGAAATCATGTTCATTAACAGAGCCATCAATACTAAGCTTGCATTCATGTAATTGACACTTAACCCATTTCACAATTTTCGGTAAAGTGATACTCTCATTAGAATAAAGGTTAATATTAAAGAAGGATGCCCATAAACTATTGCCTCTAAAGTGATTGGGTTTAAGGACTTCATCATTGTAAAGTTGCTGAAGTTTAGATTTTAGACAATTGATGATTCTTTCATCACTTATATTAATATTGTTATGCTTACTATTGTTCCTCTTCATCCGTACAAACCAAAAGGCAAGTTATCAATAAGTAAATGACCTTTGGACCTATTATGAAACCAACCTTTCAAAAAATTGGAAACATTGTTAAAAATGATGAAGCGCTTTAATGCCTAGCCCTTTCTCCAATTCAGACCACACTTTGAAAGAAATAGAACCATTTAAGAAATCATGATTAATGGATTCAATGTGCCAACACTATTGACATTTACAAGCCAAGAGAATACCTTTGGTTTGCAACTTGCAATCCACAGGAATGAGTCCCTTTAAAATTCTCCAAGTCAAAATAGAGACTAAATTGGGAGTCGAATTAAGAATTCCATATTTTTTCAAAAATATCAGAAGAGTCCTTAACTCTAATATTGTTCTACACCTTTTTAGTACAAAAGGTACCATTCTAAAAAATTTAAAAAATAGGTTGATCATTAGCAGAAATATCAATGGGAATGTCACAAATAAACTCCACAATGTATTGGGGCACATGCTGTAATAAAAAAATATCACACCACTTACCATCCTTAATGAAATCAAACACCTTTATAGAAGAGATAGAATGGGTGTTGAAATGAGAGTCCAAATACTCATATCCTGACCAGTCATCTTGCCAAAAATTAGAGGAATCATTCCTAACACCCCATTGGCTGAAAGCTTCCCCCAACCATTTAATATTGCATAATATCTTCTATATCAAAGATTGACCTTTTTTGAAATAACAGAGATTATGATAAGAGTTATGACAATATTTCATATGCATGAAATTAGCCCATAAGAATTTAGAAGTCCTAAACTTCCACCAATGTTTGAAAAAAAAAACTTTTAACAATATCCAAAATAGATTTGCATCCCAAACCACCTTCCATAATAGGTCAAATGTAGGAAGCCCACTTAGACCAATGAATTTTCTTGGCAGAGGAGGAAAATCCCCAAAAAAATTTGTTTATCAAATTTTCCAATCTATTACAAACTTCCACCATGGGATTTTGGAACAAATAAATGGGCATGGAGCACATAATACTCTTAATAAGCATGAGCCTAGCCCCAATGAAATGAAGTTTAAATTCCCTTGCAAACAGTTTATTAGATAGACTGGCGAATATTTTGTCAAACATGAAAATCTTTCTATAATACAAAGGAAGAGATTGCTTTTTGAAACCAGTAATGCTCGAGATATTATTGCATTGCACATTAGACATACCTTTGCCAACCGTAAAAGTGCATTTAGAAGCATTGAAGTTGAGGCCACTTTTGTTTTCAAAAATATTAAGCCACTTCTTGATTTTCTTAATACTACTAGAAGAACCATTGCAAAATAAAATGATGTCATCATCAAAACAAATATGAGGCAATTCTTTTGTAAATAGAATAATAATGTAAAAGGCCTCTTGATAGGTATTCAACAGCTATGATGTAAATAGTAGGGGATAAAGGATCCCCCTATCTAACCCCAGAGCAACTTTAAAGAAGTCTTTAGTCTTGTCATTAAGGATAATAAAGAATCAAACAATTTTCATAATATTCTTAATAAGCTTAATGACTTTACCATAAAAAAAAGATGAAACATACAAAAAATAAAATTCTAGTTAATGTTATCATAAGTTTTGGATATATCCAATTTGAGAATAACATTATGACCAATACACTACAAGAAAAATAGTGTCTGTGACAGTAATTACTATTCCGACGGAAAATTTTTCACCCGTAAAACACGCGTAGGAAAACAAATTCCAGCAAAAAACAATCTATCAGAAAAGTTCTCGGTGGATTTCTGGCAAAAATAATCTATCGAAAATTCCGACTGGCAGAAATTGTAGAAAGAAAAATTAAAAAAAATATATTTGAACCACGCCGACCCCAGCTGCCCGCCAGCCAAGTCTGCTCGTCAACGCGGGAAGGCTACCTGCCTGCTGCCCTCATTCCCACGCTCTACCCGCCTGTGACTGTTGCCCGCCCTCTTCTCAGGAGATTCGAATCTTGCTCTATTGGAAATAATCAAACAACCTGTCCGTTAGGCTGTGAAGCAAGACCAGTTATCAAAATTGTTCTTCTCTATTTAAATTATAACTTAGAGAATATTAAAATTCTTTTAAATTAATATTAATAATTTTTAAATTATAATGCAGTTTAATTAAGTATGAAATATAGTGTTTGCTATAAATTTTTTAATACTCATTAATAATTATTTTTTTATTAAAATATTAAGAACATAATGTTTTATTAAAGATTATTTTTTAATCATTAAATTATATATTCAAGATTATTTTATTAAATTTTATTAAATAATCAGTTTTTAATTCAAAATTCTAGAATTTTCCGCAAGAATTAAAATTATTTAACAATACCTATTAAATTAGTTAATTAGTCCATTTAAACTAATTAATTTAACTTGACAATTATTAAAACTATTTGTTTAATTTTTAAATATTTATTATAATTATTCAAAAAAATCCGTCAGAAATCCACTGGAATGTCGACGTAAAATTTCCGCCGAAAATTCCGCCAGTAATTTGCATTTTTCCTATAGTGTAATGAGGAATCTCCCGAAGATCATCAATCTCTAACTTGACAAAATAGTTATAGTGGAGTCACCTCCAACATGAAAGCTAAGGGTACACATAGACCACTCAGATGAGGACTCGCCCTCTGATGACGAGAAACACATATTAAAGTCACTTATCGTCACGTGAAACAAAGTGCAATCAATGAGAATCATTCATCTAAGCTATATGGAATTATGGGTTGATCGACTCATTCCATCACAGTCAGTTGACCATGGAGTCTATTATCCTGCGACTTGAATAGATTCACCTATCACATCAAAGTAAACCAAATACTCCATCAAAAGGGCGCTATGACTTCACAGTGCTTTTAGCGACAAACCTCTCAGCTTGACCCTCACCAATGGACTCATTCTCATCCACTCGCTAGTATGCACTCGGCATAAGAGAACTCGCTCCAAAATAGATGAGATGACAGAAGCGACTCAACCCTTCATCAGACCAATCAGAGCATGACTCATGTCCTAGATGTGCAATATCATACCAAGGATCATTAATTATTCTACTATTTTCTTTTCTAATGTAGTATTTCGTTTTGCTCTCGAATCTCTATAAATAAATGGTAAAGAAGAACATTTTGAATCTTTTGACATTTTTTTAAAGAGACACTATAATTAGTAAAATATTTAACATTTATATATATATATATATATATATATATATTGTAAAAATCTAAAATAGGTAATCAAAATTTTCTTAAAAAATAAATATTGATGAAGAGAGCTTGCCCTCATTCAGATAATGTAAAAAAGAAATGGCCTCAAAGGCCGCATGGCACTGCATAATGCATTTGGCCGTATCTTATTTATTTATTGAACGGATACATTTTTCTATAAGCTATCGATTCTTTAGCATCCCATTTATCTCAAAATCAAGTGGGTTTTTTATATAATAATAATAATAATAATAATAATAATACTAATAATAATAAATTAAAATTTACACATGAAAATGTTAAATTATATATAATTATATAGGGCTTCTATTAAATTCAGAAGATAAGAGTTAGTCTTCCTATTAAAAAATTGATTAGAAGCTTTAATAAATTATTTATGAATATTAAAATTGTTATTATAAAAATTACTTATATTTTGATTCGGCTTGATCTGTTTTTTTATTAACTTGGCTTCTCACACTCATAATAGTAAAATCAAGAACAGCATATTGAATTTAAGCAATGAGACTAAGGCGTCGTTTGGAAAGGCTTTCTTCTTGCTTTCTAAAATAACTTTTTAGTGCAAAAATTTCTTGAATTTAAAATTTTTGTACTAGAAGTTGTTTTAAAAAGCAGTACGTCGGTTCGGACGGCTTTCTTACTATTTTTTAAAGTAAATTTTTTATATAAAAATTAAAATTTTTTTACTAGAAAATTACTTTAAGAAGCAGTAAAAAAGTTATCCCAAACGTAGTCTAAGGCTTCTTAAAACAGCTTTAGCATAAAAAATTAATTTTTCACTAAAAAGCTGCTTTGAAAAATAATAAAAAAATTATCTCAAAAGAAGTCTTAAATTTCGTTTGGGAAGGCTTTTTTACTGCTTCTTAAAATTATTTTTAATACAAATTTTTAATTTTTTAACTAAAAAGTTGCTTTAAAAAATAATAAAAAAGTCATCTCAAAAGAGGTCTTAGACTTCGTTTGGGAAGACTTTTTTACTGCTTCTTAAAACTATTCTTAGTACCAAATTTTTAATTTTTGATTTAAAAAGTTACTTTAAAAAGCAAAAAGGAAGGCTTAGGCTTTGTTTGGGACGACTTTATTATTGCTTCTTAAAACAACTTTTTAGTACAAAATTTTTAATTTTTCTACTAAAAAATTACTTTAAGAAGCAATAAAAAAATCGTCCCGAATAAATCTTTAATCTTTTGATATGCTTTTCAATTACTCAACAATTTTGAAAGCAATTCAAATTCCATTAAAGCCCTCACACAAATAATTAAGAAGTAATATAATAAAAAAAAAAGATCACATATCATTTATTTAAAGAAAAAGATCAGATTATCACTTTTTTTTTAATTTAGAATGTTGATCGGATATGATTTTCTTCTTGTACGTCGTATGGGGCTTCATAATCATTTGGCCGTACTTTACTTTTTTATTGGCGGGCACACTATACGATGAGCTATCGAAGTGGGTTTTCCAAAAAAAAATAAATAAAAACTAAAAATAAAGAATATATGTATATTTGTATATTAGTGATGTCATTAAATAATTAGACCTTGTAATTGATCCATTTAATAAGTGAATTAGATTCAAGTTCAAAATTATGACCCATTTAATTAGCGCTTATAGTTTGGGCTAACCTGAGAATTTGATCTGATAGTGATAGGCTAATTTATTTTTTTTCTTTAAATTTTTTTACTTGTTAGTATGCTCTTCTTATTTTTAATTATATAATTGACAAGTTATAGCTTTTTTTTAAATCAAAATGTGATCGGGTCAGGTTCCGATCATCCGAGTTGCTGATGGGTCGGATTCTGTATCCAACTTTTTGACCCGTTTATTAAATAGATCGGATTTAAATCGACTGGGTTCATATCGAATAAATTTCGAATTGGGTTTGAACTAAAGCCCTTAATATATATTATATTACTTGTAAAAAGTATTACATATAAGTTAGTTTTTTGCTAGCTTATCATAATAAACACCTAAAAATAATTATATTAGTGCAGTTCATCATATAATATATAAGCATTAATCTCAGTGCGAATCCAACGATATTGAAACCTATCTACTGCAAATCACGTCAGCATATTTATAAATATTTTTTTTTTCATTGAAATTCTCTAAAATCTTAGTCATTGGTGACCTTTAAGTTGAGAATAAAATATTATCATATGACTATGCTTCCCTTTCCTTAATTATATTGAGCAAAGAAAATATTCCCATTGATCAAATCAACTAAACAACTTAATAAATATATTAATCAAAATGTCTATCTTTTTTAATCTTCAAGTCATTAATTAAGGTTCTAAGCTGTTGATTAAGGTTGCTTTATTTATTTATTATTATTCTTAATTATTTTAATAATGAAGCTTATCTTTAGCCTTACTTGCTGACCTTGTTTCTAGTTGGATGATGAGATTTCAATAGTGGATTTCAAAAGAGTAGATGCATTTGGCTTCATTTAAATTATATTTTATTTAAATTATATTTAACTCACCCTATGTTTATATCAAATTATGTGAGACAATATTTGTTTTATTAAAATTAAGCATGTCAATAAATGATCAGACTTGACAATCCAATCTAGTCCTGACTCGGAAAATGCGGGTTCAGGCTGTCTCGTTTAATAAACAAGGCGGATTTATGTTTGGAATTCCAACTTGTTTAATTGGCGGGTAAGGTTTAGGCAGAGGCAGACCTATACTTGCTTGAGGGTGAGCAATTGCCAACCCTCAAAATTTTAATAAATTAATTTTAGTAATGATAGTTTAGGTAGTAATGATATTTTAGATAATTCATCCTCCACCGGCAACCCTATATTGCCTAAATAAGATTTTTTTTTTTAAAATTCATACAAGTTGAATAAGACATAGTTGAAACTTTTAAACTTTGTTTAAAGTAGAAAATTATAAGCAATAGCTACAATTTATATAGATTTATTATTTTAGCATTAACTTTATCAGTTGCTATTGTTATAGTGGAGAGAACATTTTCGTTAATGAGAATTGTCAAATATCGATTGCATAGTATGATATATGATAGGTTCAACGACTGTCTAGTGCCTTACATTAAAAAAGATGTGTTCAATTTGATTCCCAATGAAGTTATAATGCAACATTAACAAAAAATATAAAATAGATTGATAACCTTGTAATCATTTTTCAATTTATCAATCATAATCAAATACAAAATTTTGATTTTAAAAATTAGTCCATTTATATGAAAATTTTGAATATTAGTCCATTTATATGAAAATTTTGTCACCCTTAAATTTGAGGCTGGTTCCACCCCTGGGTTCAGGTTGATCTGCAAATTCAATTTTGAAGCGAAAGTGTTTGGTTTAGTTTTTTTTTCTTAAATTCTTTTGTTTGTTAGTATGCGATCTTCTTAGTTTAAGCTTTATAGTTATCGAGTTATAATTTTTTAATCAAAATGGGTTATCGGTTTGAGTTCAGGTCCACATTTTTTAGCTATTTATTAAACAGGTTGGGTTCAGGTTGACTGGATTTAGACTAAATCAATTTCGAGTTGGACTTGATCTTGACCTGTGAACCCATTTAACAACCCTATTTAAAACAAGATTTACTATTGAAATATAAAAATTGATTAACAATAAAAAAGATAATTAAACCAATAAACGTGATTAAAACTACCATTAATACGTGATCATCATCATGTCACAAGCCGTGAGGCCACGAAGCACAGCTTAACTGCTTAATTAAAATCGGTTAACAGGCTTTTAAAAGTATAATAATAAAATTAAAAAAATAATTAACATAATTTCGTGCAAGCAACTATTGCATTAAGATATTAAGAAGCCAAGATTAAAACTATACAAATCACATCTAAACTATTAAAAATATTAATTTTTTAAAATGAAATATAATTTTTTCTGTATATATTTTGTTGTGATCGAAAGAATAAAATATTATATAAATAAATATTAAAATTTAAGCATTTGATATATAAATAGAGAAGAATTATGGAATTAAAATGATATTTGATACGTCATCGGAAAATTATCTTGATCGGGCACGAATCTCGAGGAAAAACTCAAGTTGGAAACTTCAAAAATTAATTCGGAGACCATTTAAACTCCGATTTCAGCAAGCTTATAGTCGAACTGAGCGTCTCGGAAATACGAATCCAACAACACCAAATTCGACTCAATCCGAGCTCAAACGAGTCCAAATCAAGTACCCGAAGCGCTGTTGGAAGCATCAAACAGTTATTTGAGTTACCAAACGGTCTCCGATTTTGACGAGCTTATAGTCGAATCGAGCGGCTCGACGAGACGAATCCAACGAGCCCAAGATCGTAGAATTCTGATACCATTAAGACCTTCAAATGCTCAATAAACAGTTCATGATCAAGGGATTCAATATCGGCCGTTCATCCGGATCACTCCTTATTTGCCCATGATCCTTCATCTATTTACGGGCTATGCCACTCCAGAAAAACTATAAATAGCCCCTCATTTCTCTTAAGAGGGGACCCAAGCCAAGAAGAGAAGAAGAGAAGAAAGAGAAGAAGAAGAGGAGAGAAGTCTAGGAGGGAATAACTCCTCCTCGACCACCGCCGGAACACCGCCGCATCACCACCGAAGCACCACCAGGGGCCCGAGGGACGACAAAGCTCTGCCCAACACAGGAGCAACGTCGGAATTCTGCCCGACGCCGGAATTCTACCTGGCGCCCGAGTGACGCCGGACTTCTCTCCAAGTGACGCCGGAATCCTACCCGACGCCCGAGTGACGCCGGACTTCTCTTCAAGTGACGCCGGAATTCTGCTCGACACCCCGAGTGACATCGGAACTCTACTTGTCCTTGTAACTGATACTCGTTGTAATCTGATCGTCCTGAATTTAAAGGACGAATCAGCCTTGTATTTCAAACAACACTAGTGGAACTCTTTCAACTGGGCACGGCCCCGTGGTTTTTTCCCTTTCCAGGGTTTTCCACGTAAAAATCCTTGTGTTACTATTTCGATTCTGTTTGTGTGCTGGATATACGTACAACGCTGAGACGGAAATATTAAACTCTATCGCCGCGTATATTTGAGTCCGCAACAGTTTGGCGCCGTCTGTGGGAAACTTATCCCACAACTTCAAGTATTGCTACGATGGTCAATAGGCGTAGCAATCGCCTCATAGGAGCCTCCCGCTTCCACTCTCCCCAATCCAGAAACCAGTCTATAAATCGTGGACATCAAGTTTCTGCCTCCTTTCTTCCTGGGGGGCAACACATTGCTGGAGAAGGAACCTCAGGGCCTTCTTTGGAGGAGCGAATCCGAAAGATGGAAGAATCTCAAAACGAGATCCTACACCTCCTGCGAGAGACTCGACAACCGACCCTAGCACCTCAGGAGGAGGTTCTTCTCCCTCGAGATCCGCCACGTGTTGAAGCTGTTCAAATCGAACATCTTCAAGCTGAGATTCCTCTTCCTCCACCCAGGAGGCGTTCGCAGTCACATCAAGATAACGAACTGGCTGATACAGCAAGTTCTACCCATCCTCCGCACACAGGTCGGCAATCTCTCCTTCCTCAAGACCTCCCTGAGGAGCTAGCCCAACATCACATTGCTGAGCTCCCTCGCAATACCCTACGCCACGAACTGCGACGATTGGTTCGAGAAGAGTTCCCTATAGGAGGCGTAAGGCAACCTCTTCATCAGTGGGACTTCCAAGATTCGTCACCCCTGACGGAAGCTATTCTTCAACACCCTATTCCGACAGGATTCAAACTACCGAACATCGACCCCTATGACGGGACAACTGACCCGTACGAGCATATCGATCATTATCGAACAATTATGCATATCCAGCGAGCCTCAGACGCGCTCCTCTGTCAGGTCTTTCCTACCACCCTCAAAGGACAAGCTCGAACATGGTTCTATTCGCTTCCAGCCGGAACCATTCCAATGTTCGTCAAATTGGCAAAAGTGTTCGTCGAACAATTTGTCGCCAATCGGAGAATTACTAAGGACTCTTCTCACCTCTCGGGGATCCGTCAGAATGAAAGTGAGTCCCTCAAGGAATACTTCAAGAGATTTTCTACTGAAGCTCGTCAAATTCCGGGAGTAGATCCCGAGTTACTTAGAGGCGTTTTCCTCGGAGGGCTTCGTCCGGGCCCCTTCTACTCAGCACTTATGCGAGACACGGTCCCTTCGTATGCCGACCTGATTCATCGTGTGGAGGCACAAATCTCCGCAGATGAAGCCATAAATGCTCACAGAAAGCAGTTCGAGCAGACAAATGGGAAGCGCAAAGGTGCTCCTGGGATAGATAATTCTTCCTTACAATGGAAAAAGCAAGGGAATAGCAATCTACCTCCTAGGCCCCCATTACCACAACGAGAACCTCGGCAGGAGAAAGAGTACACTCCGCTCAACACATCTCAAGCAAATGTGTTAATGGCGATTCAAGATCAGGACAAAGTGAAATGGCCGCATCCTTCGAAGCCAAATACAGGAAATCAAGATCAGTACTGTCACTTTCATCGTAGTCGTGGCCACACTACTGAAGCGTGTCGGCAACTTAAGGATGAGATTGAAAGACTTATCCGCCAGGGCTATCTTCGACAGTTTATTGGGAACCCACCTACCCGAGAAGAAGCTCGCCCCACTGGGGGGCAAAATCAACAACAACAAAGACAACCATTGAATAATATTCAAATGGTTGGTGAGATTGAGTAATGCTGCAACTTGAACCTTTGTGTTAGTAATACTACTTGTCATGTGTCACCATGTATCTCTTCTATGATCAGTATGATGTCACTCTAATGTCCTTAGTATTTCTACCAAGTTAAATGATGTGGTTGTCCCTATATGTATCTCTTCTGTTGTACAAGGGAATTATTGTCTTACAGTAATATAATGTGTTGTTCGTCCAGTTTTGATATTGTCTCTTTCTTTAAAAAGAATACAAATGACAGTGAAAAACTACTGACAAATATAGTCTCTTTATCCTTGATTCGAGAAATATGCAGTCTTTATTACTTCTCAATCACTGGAAGATCGATCCCAGGGGGATTCGATCCGGCCTCTTCCATACAGGTTAACGTCGTCGAGCAAAGGCTCCGACATACAACCTCGGATAGGTCTCACATCCTTGGTGGATTCTCTCGACCTCTTCCATACAGGTTAACGTCGTCGAGCAAAGGCTCCGACATACAACCTCGGATAGGTCTCACATCCTTGGTGGATTCTCCCGACCTCTTCCATACAGGTTAACGTCGTCGAGCAAAGGCTCCGACATACAACCTCGGATAGGTCTCACATCCTTGGTGGATTCTCTCGACCTCTTCCATACAGGTTAACGTCGTCGAGCAAAGGCTCCGACATACAACCTCGGATAGGTCTCACATCCTTGGTGGATTCTCCCGACCTCTTCCATACAGGTTAACGTCGTCGAGCAAAGGCTCCGACATACAACCTCGGATAGGTCTCACATCCTGGGTGGATTCTCCCGACCTCTTCCATACAGGTTAACGTCGCCGAGCAAAGGCTCCGACATACAACCTCGAATAGGTCTCATATCCTTGGTGGATTCTCTCGACCTTTTTCATACATGTTAACGTCATCAAGCAAGGGCTTTGACCTACAGTCTCAAATATGTCAAACATCCTAAAAGGATGTCTCTCACATTCGTTCAGACTAATAATACATCAAAAGCACAAAGCATGTCTTACAGATGCAATAACAATTCAGGTCCCTCTAGGGGACAAATCCTCATTTCATATACAATATCATTGGAGTTACATAAATCCAGATTCAAGCGTACATTTATTCTCACTAGAAGTTGAAATTGAAAAGTACATTGGCGTCATCCGTACAAACTAGTATCATCAAGCAATAAGCAACTTTAACACAGTCAAATATCCTTGGTGGATTTAAGTGACTTCTCCCTTACTGCACGCAAGCATCTCCTACAACTGCTCCTTTAAAGAAAGGACATAACTGGATCATCATCAGACCTCCACTCAGTTGACAGTGTTAGTGTATTGCCAGAATATTGGCATGTCACACTACTTCGGCCTCTTGATTCAGTAATATCTGATGTTGGCACACTTCAGTATGGATGAATATTGCCTTAACACAATGTTACTGGACGCCGGCCATCATCTGCCCGTCGCCAGACCCTCGCCGAATTTCCTCCCGTTGAAGGACTTCTGCCCGTCGTGGGACATTCGTCGGACTCCTGCCCGTCGCTAAGCTTCCTCCCGTTGAAGGACTTCTGCCAGTCGCGGGACATTCGTCGGACTCCTGCCCGACGCTGAGCTTCCTCCCGTTGAAGGACTTCTGCCCGTCGCTGGACATTCGTCGGACTCCTGCCTGACGCTGAGCTTCCTCCCGTTGAAGGACTTCTGCCAGTCGCGGGACATTCGTCGGACTCCTGCCCGACGCTGAGCTTCCTCCCGTTGAAGGACTTCTGCCCGTCGCGGGACATTCGTCGGACTCCTGCCTGACGCTGAGCTTCCTCCCGTTGAAGGACTTCTGCCCATCGTGGGTCATTCGTCGAACTTCTGCCTGGCACCAGACCTCTGCCCGTCATCAGACTTTCATCGGACTTCTACCCGACGACGAGCTTCTTCCCGTTGCTGGGTCTCTGCCCGTCGCCGGACTTTCGTTGGAATTTCGCCCAATATTTTCGTCGGACTTCTGCCCGACACCGTACTTCCACTCGACGCAGGACTTTTGCCAATCGCGGGACTTTCGTCAGACTTCTGTCTGACACCGAACTTCCTCCCGTTGAAAGACTTCTGTCAGTCGCGTGACTTTCGTCGAACTTCTACCCGACGCCGGACTTATGCCCGTCGTCAGACCCTCGTTGTACTTCTTCCCGACGCCTGACTTCCGACCATCTTCAGACTCCCTCCGACTAACATCTCACCTCCACATGAAGGAATGAAAAAGAAAAGAAATTTCTAACTCCTGTACAAGAGGAGGGGCGTTGTCTCAAGTAGGGAAAATCACCTACTGAATAACAACGGAATGCCTCAACTGTCAGAAAGCCAGAATGAGAGAAAAAAGAGGAAAAACCGCTAACTTCTGTGCAAAAGGAGGGGCGCCGAGTTAAGTAGGGAAAGCCACCTACTCAAAAATGGCGGAAGGCCTCAAAATGCCAGAAACTAGAGGGGAGAAGAGATGAATACTCTAACTTCTGTGCAAAAGGAGGGGCGCCGAGTTAAGTAGGGAAAGTTACCTACTCAAAAACGGCGGAAGACCTCAAAATGCCAGAAACTAGAGGGGAGAAGAGAGGAATACTCTAACTTCTGCGCAAAGGGAGGGGCGCCGAGTTAAGTAGGGAAAGTCACCTACTCAAAAACGGCGGAAAGCCTCAAAATGCCAAAAGCCAGAGGGAGAAAGGAAGAAGGGGCGAGTTTCTCCTAGGCCCTGGGGGTCTATTTATATTATTTTTGAGGGGGGGAGGATTCCAAAATTTTATTAAATTCCCTGAATTTTTTCAAATTTTTCGGAATTTTTTGGGATTTTTTCGGAATTTTTTGGGCCCCACCACTTAAAAAAAAAAAAAAAAAAAAAAATTTTTTTAAAAAAATAACCGCGCCCCGCGCGGTTATAACCGCGCGGTTCTGCGCGGTTCAGCGGGCAGACGCGCCCGCTGGCGCGGGCGCCGCCGCCGGCGGCGGCCGGCCGGCCGGCCGGCCGGTTCGGCCGCCTACGCGTTCCCGGGCTCCAATTTCGGGCCCGGACGGTCCAAAATCGACGTTTTTGGGGTCCCCGGACACGTTTTTCGACGTTCCGGACTCAATTTTGACACTTTCGGAGCTCAACGGGGCCTCTATGATCAAGTTCGAGCAAACATTTAATTTTTGGAACGCAAATTTTTGCGATTTTGCCAAAGTGAAAAGCCGACACATATATTTTTGGACTCCTGGAGCTTTGACGTCCAAAAATAGGGGGGCAACTGATACGTCATCGGAAAATTATCTTGATCGGGCACGAATCTCGAGGAAAAACTCAAGTTGGAAACTTCAAAAATTAATTCGGAGACCATTTAAACTCCGATTTCAGCAAGCTTATAGTCGAACTGAGCGTCTCGGAAATACGAATCCAACAACACCAAATTCGACTCAATCCGAGCTCAAACGAGTCCAAATCAAGTACCCGAAGCGCTGTTGGAAGCATCAAACAGTTATTTGAGTTACCAAACGGTCTCCGATTTTGACGAGCTTATAGTCGAATCAAGCGACTCGACGAGACGAATCCAACGAGCCCAAGATCGTAGAATTCTGATACCATTAAAACCTTCAAATGCTCAATAAACAGTTCATGATCAAGGGATTCAATATCGGCCGTTCATCCGGATCACTCCTTATTTGCCCATGATCCTTCATCTATTTACGGGCTATGCCACTCCAGAAAAATTATAAATAGCCCCTCATTTCTCTTAAGAGGGGACCCAAGCCAAGAAGAGAAGAAGAGAAGAAAGAGAAGAAGAAGAGGAGAGAAGTCTAGGAGGGAATAACTCCTCCTCGACCACCGCCGGAACACCGCCGCATCACCACCGAAGCACCACCAGGGGCCCGAGGGACGACAAAGCTCTGCCCAACACAGGAGCAACGTCGGAATTCTGCCCGACGCCGGAATTCTACCTGGCGCCCGAGTGACGCCGGACTTCTCTCCAAGTGACGCCGGAATCCTACCCGACGCCCGAGTGACGCCGGACTTCTCTTCAAGTGACGCCGGAATTCTGCTCGACACCCCGAGTGACATCGGAACTCTACTTGTCCTTGTAACTGATACTCGTTGTAATCTGATCGTCCTGAATTTAAAGGACGAATCAGCCTTGTATTTCAAACAACACTAGTGGAACTCTTTCAACTGGGCACGGCCCCGTGGTTTTTTCCCTTTCCAGGGTTTTCCACGTAAAAATCCTTGTGTTACTATTTCGATTCTGTTTGTGTGCTGGATATACGTACAACGCTGAGACGGAAATATTAAACTCTATCGCCGCGTATATTTGAGTCCGCAACAATATTAATAATTAATGCTGTAATAAAATTAATAGATGAAGATTTTGGATGATTTTTAAATTCAGAAAATTTAAAATTTATATTAAGGAAAAGAGGCTCAGCTTATTATCGAAATAATAATAATAATAATAATAATATACCATCTCTATTTTTTTTAACTTTTTTAATTATCAGATTTTAATTTTAATATTTTTTTTGATAATATGCTCTTGATTCTTTTTTTTTTATAAATATTATCTAGATGCCATAGTGGCTTCTACGCATAAAAAAATAGTTTTTTTTATATAAAAAAATTTAAAAAAATTGTTGTTATAAAAAAAAAACGTATAAAAAACCAGCTTGATATATATTATGATAAAATTTTTAATTAGAATATTTTTTAAATTGTTGTTATTAAATTAAAATATATATTAAAATTTTAGAATAACACTCAAATTTTATTTATTTATAAAATTACCATCCATATTATTTTTTTGAACCATTCAACTCATGCAATTGTGCATGTAAGGATAAAATCATTGGGAATTTAATATATATATATATATATATATATATATATATATATATATATATATATATATATATATATATATATATATATTATGTTAAAATTTTGTTGTGAATTTTTATATTTGAGTGTCAATTTCAAAATTAGGGGTAAGCGGGTGGTAATTTTGTAAATAGCTAAGATTTGAGTGTTTTGTTCGTATTTGCCCATAAAACTTTTAAATTTATTTTGAGAGAAGTTATACAATTATGAAATTTATTTAATATAATATCCTGACCCAATTTTTATTCAAAATTCCATTACTTATCTTTGGTCATAAGAAACAAAAAAATATTATTTTGTCATACAAAATAAAAAAATTAAAAATTTAATGAAGGTGCAAATTATTTTAATTTGAAAAAAAAATCAATTCATTCAAAAAATTTAAAAATTTTACTCAAAACACCAACACAATCTCTTTATTTAAAATCATCTTTCTATAAAACTATTTGTAATTAATATATATAATTATAAGAAATTATTTGAGAGCTAAGGTCACCATCACTTTTTAATATTATAATTTTTAAATTTACACGTGTCATAGACTTACAAGCCAGATGTAATTTCACAATTGTTTTTGAAAAAAAAACAAATAAATATTGAACACAAGTGTCAGTGCACAAATCCACAGTCACTTGAATAAGAACAAAATGCTCAACAAAACCGGCTTAAATACAGGTGGCGCCTAATTGAAGGGCTTTGGGAAAAAAACATATTTAAATATACATATAAATAATTTTTTATATACTAGATGTTGATTTTGGTGGGGCCAGCATTTGATTTTGATCAAATAGTTTATTATTTTCTAATTGTGCCAATCAAGGCAGGATATAATTGTATATTCTTATGATTTTCATAGCTTAGATTCCCATTCAAAAATGTCAGAAAGTTTTCTTAAGAAATTTTATGATTTATAAGGCCACATTTGAAGTTATTGATGTAGGAGTCAATAGTCTTTGAGCTCTTAAGTTTTGAGAAATGAGGATTTGGGTTTGAATTAGGGTTTTAACTTTGTAGTTGTGAATAAGTTTTGGATTTTGATGACTTAAACTTAGGGGAGTAAACGAGTCGAGTCAAGCTCAAGTCAGAGGGTGTTCGAGCTCGACTCGCGAGTCAAATATCGAGCTTGACACGCAACACTGAAACGAGTTCGTCGAGTCGCTCGATTTTGGTTTCCTGCCCGCCATTCACCGTTTTCCCTCCTGATTTCTCAGCTAGCCGGCCAGCAGAGGCCTCGAGGCTCTAGTTCGTACGCGGCACGCTGATGCTGTTCGTCTATTGCTTTTTTTCATGGATTAAAAGAGGTTTCTTGCATTTTTTGTAGCCACAGCTTCTACTTTTGTTTTGTTTTTTTTTTTTTTTTTTTTTGTTGAAAAACTAACTACAGCTTTAACATTTAATATATATATTTTTGGAACAGTTGCAATGTAGGACCATAGGCTACAATCTGTATCTGTAGTTTTAACTTTTTTTTTTTGAAAAAGTGAATACAGTTTCTTTTTAAGATTTAAATTTAATAAAACTAGTAATTACTTAATTTTTAAAAAATCCTAAAAATTATTCGAGCCAGCTCGCGAGCTCACGAGCCAAGCCTCATCAAGCTTGAACTCGACTCGTGAGCTCGATAAGCTCTGCTCGCGAGCCCATTAACTAGTCGAGCTCGAGCCGGCTCGCAAGCAGGCTCGGCTCACTTACACCCCTACAGCTAAACCTAACTCCATAAACAAAATTTGATAGATTCCACAGAGGATGTTTGGAGTAAGATTTTGATGTTGAGACTACGAGATAAGCTAAATCATGAAGAATCCATTAGAGATGTTTCAAGCTAGGTTTTGCCAGCTTTGATATTGTTTAATGAGCTAAACTGAGGGTGTTTGATGTATTAAGAGGAATAATAAATACAAACTATAGAAGAGGTGTTATGTGATGTTGAGATCTATAAAATGTGATTTCTAATATATATATATATATATATATATATATATATATATATATATATATATATATATATATATATATATATATATATATTCACATGTAGAGCATGAATTTATAGATTTTATTTTCGATTTTTATAAAGTATTTCAAATGAAACTATATGTCTACATTTAGTGCATGAATTACAATTTTATTTTAAAAACTATTTAAAATAAAATTATTTTCAGATTTAGTGCAAGAAATTTTAAATTTTAAATTACTTAAAATGAAACTATGTTTAGATTTTAGTATAATTGCATAGGTTTAATCTTACATAAATGCTTAAGAAAATTATTAAAAAATATTAATTGTAATTATTGATTTCATAATCTTTTAAAATGCCTAGTTGATGTTAGAGATTCAAATGAATTAGATTTTGGAAGGTGAGTGACTTTATTCTTCCATATTACTTCTCATAAAGATGGAGGGTTCGACTGTGCCTTCGAAGGAAGGTGGAGCAGTCCCTTATTTGAGCATATACTAAATCTAATGAAGGGAAATGTCATCCACAAACTTATTCATCTTGATTGGAGTTATCATGATTAATTCGTTCATTACATATTTGAACTTTAAAGAAGACGACTGATCATACAAATAGGAGATGAAAATTCAATCATTCATTATGTTTGCATTATTGATCTTGATTTTCATATTGCTCTTTATGAAACTGAGCTTTCTCATACCTCCTACTCGTGAATCCAATTATATTTGCTCCTGAGACCCTCAAATTCTTTTCATATAATCATATTTCTTTCGATATAAGCAATTATTGACTAATTAAAGTTAGTTCTATAGTGTTTTCATAGGAGCTCATGCACGATAAACTAAACATAAGAATTCTATGATTTTCAATTTTTGTGAAAGAATATTCCAAAGAGTTGCAATCAATTAGCACGAGCCTTATAGCCTCCATATAGGGATAAGCAAGACCAATTATTGAATTCTAGATTGAAGGAGCTACTAAACAACTTAGATGCACATTGTATATAAAAACATTGAATGTGGGCAAATGACTTAGAATCTTGAATTCATGAAAAATTTAGTTCATGTCACATCAAATCTAAGATTCTCTTATGAATTATTGCATGATCATTAAATAATGTTAATGGGATTCAAATCAAGGTAGGCCAATACATTCTATTAGGTTAGTGGTAGGCCTACCAAATTGACATTAGAGTTCTTAGCTTCCACTTGTCAATTTCAATATAAATTAAAATGTTTTTTTTTTAATTATATTAATCCTTCTTTTAAGAGTAGAAAAAAGGGTATGAAGAATAAGTTTCACTGTAAAAAGATTTGACACGTGAACAGATCGATAGCCTATTAGTTACAAAATAAGGTTTTTTTGTAAGATTATGAATTCGAATTATATGATTAATTGCTTATCATTCATAAAAAAATGTCATTGCTATGCCTATTCTAACATATTTGATGCTTAAATACTCCTCATCATTTATATATATATAATAATACTTAAACTTTTGTATTATTTTTCAAAATTTTCTATGACTAAAATAAAGTTTGACTGAACTCAATAAAAAAATCTCTACTCTAATTTTCCTTTCAATATATTTGTATTAAATTAAAGATTTTTATATTGTATGAAATAGCATTATAATTTCATACAAAATATAATTTCTGATTTCATAAATAAATTTATATACTCCTAAATTTACACTAAAAATATATATGTAAATATTATTCTTTTAGAATTATTTTTATAAAAATAAGGCATAAAATATTTCCTAATCATGACAGCAAATGAAACATTCATATGTCACATTACATCATCCACTAAATAAATATCCAAACATAATCTTTTAGTTTGGTAGAAAACTATTACTATAACTCAACTTGAACTGTAAGTGGGCTTATCTTCTCATATATTTAATATCAAAAGGTTTAAGATAGATTTTAATGCTATTAATTAATTTATTTTTAATTGAATATAATATGCATTTAAATTATTTATTTATATATTATATTTATCATGAAATAAATTTAATTATTTCAAAATTTATTATTTTAATAAATTTGATTTGATCATAATTTCATGATATTTTTTTCATATTTAGATTTAGGACATCTTAAGTCTTTATTTGGAACAACTTTCTTATTGCTTTCAAATTAAAACAATTTTTTAGTACACAAATTTCTATAAGTAATTGCTTTAGAAAGCAGTAAAAAGGCTGTCTCAAACGAATCATAAGTTTATTTGTTTTTGCTTTTTACTAATTACTTTTCTTACCACGGAAGCAGTTTAAAAGCTATTCCAAACAAAGCCTTAGGATCTAATTGTGACGGCTATATCATTTTATAGAGTTGGTTGTGAGTTACTATTGGGAAAATAAATTAGCTTCCCTAATTACAAAAACAACTTTCTATTACATAAATTTTTAAAAAATAGTAAAAAAAAACACCAGTAGTTAAACAAAATTGTATTTGTTGTCAGAAATACAAAGCAGTGAAAAAGCATTCCCAAACAAATCATTAATAACGTCATTAGACGATGTACACGTTCAAAAAGAAAATAATTAGTGTTGAATTAAAGGCAAGTTTTGTTTACTTTTGTGTGATTATGATGTTGCAAATTCTTCATTGTTATCTTGATCAATCTATTGTTTGGTAGTAATATTTAATTATTTTAATAGTTAATAATAAGAATATTTAATTATTATGGTAGGTGAGAATAAGTGTGAAAATGATTGGATTGATCATTGCTAGGTGCTACATGAGAAATATATTTTTGTGATAAGATAATCGGTCGCAAATCTTGTCACAAATAAGAACAATTATGTCACAAAAAATATTATTGATAATAAAGAATTGTGGTGTTAATTTACAAAGAATAGACAGATGGATGATTTCTTCATTATTTATCATAAGTTTGTATGTCAAAGATAAAGAAGATAAAGAAGATGATGATGAAGAGTTCCAATGAGCTTGTTGACATTTATTGCTTCATTATGCTCACTTGGTTGACTGTTTGGTTAGTAGAGGAGTTAGAGAAAAGGGATTTAAGGAAAATAATAATGGTGCTTTGTGCTTCTATATGTATTTGACATAAGCAATGAGGGGAGATGTCTAGCTCAATAGATCAATTTAGGAGGATTCATATGATGATGTGATGGATGATTTCATCAATGCTTAATTACACTAAGTGTTATTATGCATCATTTTACACATAAATATAAAGAAATAATTCAATTTCACTACAGGAAAATAGCATATTATCGACAAATTTTTTGGCTGAAAATTCTAAATTTTCTGGCGGATTTTGAAAATTTTTAACGAATTTCCGGCGAAAATTTTTCCGAAGTTCGATTACCGTTGGAAAATTTTTATGTCAAAAAAATTCAGCCAGAAAATTTTTCAGGCGGAATTTTTTCCCCGAAAATTTTTCCTGCGACTGTCCAGCGGAAAAACTCCGCCAGAATAACTAAAAAATAATTTTAAAAAATCAACATGATAGCTGCCCACGCAAACCGGCCCGCAAGCAGCCCACAGGTAAGCCAACCCACGCCCGCATAGCCCGCCAACCCACACTGGCCCCCCCTTGCCACCCGTGTGTTGCTAGCCCACGCCCAAGGGCACGCGTAACCTGCCCCAACTCGTGACGCCCGGGGTATTCAAAGTGGGGACCTCCTGAACTTTATGAGACACTAAACAACTTTGCTGTGAGGGAAGAACTATCATATAACTTACTCTTCTATATTTAAATAACATAATATGAAAATTAAAAAATCAAAATAAATTAAATTAAAATAGAATAATTAATAAATAATTAAAATAAGTTATTAAATTAATAATTAATTAAAATAAGTTATTAAATTAATAATTAATTAAAATAAGTTATTAAATTAATAATTAATTAAAATAAGTTATTAAATTTATAATAAATTATTTATTTAATAACTTTTTATACTATTTAGGAATACATTTAAATAAAATATTAAAGTTAGTAATTAATTAAAATTTATTATTTTAATTAATAATCAAAATAAGTTAGTACATTAACATTTAATTATAATAATTTATTAAATTAATAATTAATTAAAATAAATTATTAAATTTATAATTAAATAAAATAAGCTATAAATTATTAATTATGAATATATGATTTTTTTTAGAAATTTTCACATGCGTTGAAAATTCCACCGAAAATCCGTCGGAAGAACATCCATCGAAAATCTGCCGGAAATTTCGCTGTAAAATCTGACTGAAATTTTGTCGGAAATATTTCATCTAAATCCGTTGGATAATCCGCCAGAAAATGTTCTGCTGAAAAATCCGCCGGTGATGAACAATTTTCCTGTAGTGTTTGAACATGAAATATAATACTAATCAATAGTAGTTTTATGTTTATTTAAGAGGATTATATTATCTCGCTCATTGAAAGTATATGAGTTTTCAAGATGTTAGAGTGATGTTGACACCCAGGCATGGTACAAGGTTATATGAGAATTAGAGAAAATCTAGGTAAATAAATACACATTTCATGATGTGTAATAGCTCATATTTTGACTTAGTTAAATAATATTTTAGGAGTTATTATAAGTTCAATTTGTAAATCATTTTTTGGTCATAAAATAAATGTTATTGTGCTTTAATTATAATAATTTTTTTTTCTAATTTTATGACATGTAGATATGAAAATAAGAAGTATTATAATTTCAAAAAAATTGACATATGTCGGTACATTTGGGTTTTCTAAAATTGTTAGGTGTCAGTTTTGCAAACCGATTTCACCATAGCATTTTAGATATGTTGGGCTATTTTATGAATATTTTTCTATAATTCTTGTATTCTTTTATTTGAAGATATAAAAGAATTTGTAAGAGTTTTATGCTAAAAATTGAATAATTGACATAATTATATTTATATCCTTAAGATATTTATTATAAAAAAATCTAAATCCATTACACATTTTATTAAATGCTTATTTCATTCGTTTTTCCCAAACAAAGGAAACAAAAATAGAATTTGAGAAGAAAAGAGAGGAGAGAGGGGAGGGAAACATAGAGTTTGGGGGTCATAGAGTCATATTTGTCAGTCAGTCTACTTGAAAAATTTACTCGTCACTAGGTATTATGCTACCTCTAATTTTAATAATTATGTGCATTTTATATTTTATGAATTTTAATTTGATCAAAATTTATAAAAATTGCGATATCTTTATTTTTAGCTAACTTCCACTGTGTAACCATTAATATGTTATAGTTTTAATCATTATGCCCATATTGATAGGAATAAATTGAATTTTCACTGGCTATTTTTGTATTTTGAGAGACATTTCTTATTTTGGGATATTCATATAAATATAAACATTAGATAAATAATTGTCAAAATCTCATAATATCAGTGTATGACATGCATACTTGTTACAATGGATACATACATGATGAAAAGGAGCACACTACATATTTTTATGAATTTTACTAATTTTGGTTCATATGAAAATTTTACATGTATTAATATAATACAGTGAGCAAAATGTTGAGTATAATATCATTTATTTATTATGTTATACATGCAATGAAATATATATATGTAGAAAGACTAGTAAAAAATAATTGACTAATTCATGTTGGTTGCAGACATATTACCTTGTACGAAAGGGCGGGCCAACAAACTTTTCATTAAAATAAGGTTGTATTATAATCCTAAATGATATGAAAAAGGAGACACAATGAGACAAATTGATATGATATAATATGATACGCCGACAAATAGAAAGTGACAACTTTTGATATGAAAGTCACTTGACTTAAATGGCTTGTGATATGGCTGATTTTTGAAAACATGATTGATATGATTGAAACTGATTCATATAGGGTTGGCCTACGAGATTGGATATAAGAAAAATGCCTCAGATGGTTGGATGTATTTTCTTGCTCACAATGCTTACATATGGATATGACAAGAATATATATATGATAAACTACATAATTGACATGACATGATTTATATAAGATATAAACATTGACTAATACAAGTATTTAATAAGATTGATAAAACATATACAAATGTATTTGATATATATGAATTATATGATATATGTACATTGCATAAACATTGTACGATAAGCATGTAACACCATACAATGCCCTCTAATAATCTTGTAGAGTCTTACATGTATAAACATAACATTTTTTTCATCATCTATCATATGATATTTTTCATTATTTGAAAATTAATATAAAACATCCAATAACATTTCATTTACTATATAAACGAAAGCATCTAATAACTCTAAATTACATCAAACACATACTTACAGAGCCACTAATAAAAATTTCAAATTATATCCAACAAACTATTTACATACCTCACATGTAGACTTATAAACAGAGCTAAATACTAGCATATAAAATAAAATAAAATTACAACTTATTCTGCAATGATATTTTCCTTTCATTTACTTATAACAATAGCCAGTATGAAATAACTAGTGAGCTATGAGGCTCAATAAGTTATACAAATATCAATAACGGTTAAATTATATGATTATAAAACTTACAATATTGAAATCATAAATTAAACAAACAATAAAATATTATAAAATGATATTTGGCTTTAACCTTTACTTCATTTGAAGTCTACACTGAATATCAATATTAATATTTTAAAGATTTGGCTAAACTTTCATTAATATGTTCAATGAAGCCCCGATAAACTTAGCATTATTGCTACTGAACAACATAGAGGTCCATTTTGCCTCTTTAGGGGTCCCTTTTTCCCCACATGCTATATATGTATCATTTCTTTGGGGTCTATTTTTTCTCACTTATAATGCAGTTTCATACATGAAAACCCTTTTGCCCCACCTGCATTGATAAGTTATACATCACTTTATAGTCAAAATTTACTTAAATTAATATTCATTAAATTTCATATATTAATACATACTTGTATTGTGGCATGCTTTCATAATGATTTCTGTTGTGATATGTATACAAAGAATATATATATAATATATAATGAAATAGATATCTTTCTAAAATATTATCAATTAGAAAAACATTTAAATGAATATACTAAATCTTATTTTAAATTCACATACTTAAATTATGTAAGTGAACATCCTTTAGCAAGAGAATTAACTTTAATACATATATTTTCTTTTAATTCAATCAATTATAAGTATACATATATAGCATTTACAGCAATTACTTTTTTAAAATTTAATTTGCATTACTTACCTCCTTCAAGATTCGTCTCTTCAATGCCTCTACTTCATACTCTTATACGATTGTAAGTAACCTACAATCATTTCTTTTATATTTCATACATTCCACAATCTATTGCTTAATTAATTTCTCATAACATTAACTTATATTATACTTACCTCAAAACCTCTCTTCTGCATATACGAATAATCCTACAAAACA
Source organism: Dendrobium chrysotoxum (assembly GCA_019925795.1). NCBI lineage: Eukaryota > Viridiplantae > Streptophyta > Magnoliopsida > Asparagales > Orchidaceae > Dendrobium > Dendrobium chrysotoxum. The sequence goes on along the minus strand of CM034313.1, from coordinate 4,951,799 downwards.
ATTAAATTATCATCTTTATAAACTTTACTAAATAGGTAATACAAAAGATAACGACAAACATCATGACTCTTACCTCCTTCTTTCTTCTACTACTTATTCTTCTTATTCTTCCTTCACTCTTCAATTAATTTGCACACTTATATTAAACTTCAATTTATCACATAATTCCAAATTAATCACATCCAAATCTTAGTTACAGATTTCTAATAACTTCCATATCAATTACCTGCGCTGCTTTTTTCCTTTCCTTCACAGCCACAAGAAAATTCCTTCAGCACTATTGCTGAAATCTTCTTCACCGCCGCTCCTTTACAGTGTTTGAAAACACTGCAGAACTGCTCTATAGTGACTCCACCACTGTGCCAAACTGCTCTGTGCACTGTGCCGAATTTTTTCTTTAGAAATTCCAGGGACTGTGCCGAACAATGCTACAGGAATTTCTGCTGCACTGTGCCGATGCTTCAACAGTGCATTGTGCCGATTCTTCCTACAGAATCTGATCCTTGCCACAACCGCACTTCTTCCCTATTTCTTCCCTATTCTTCTTGCGTGAATTCTAAACAGAATAAGGAAGAATTAAAGGCCCATACACACTTATAACTGCTACAAATGACTGGCTGAAAACAGCCATCCACTAATGTACTTAAAATTTCATCTTTTCATGTCTTTTTTGGAATTTTTATATACATAACACCTAAAATTATTATTATTATATATCTAACACCTAAACTATCATATTTACTGATATACCACCTAAAACCCTCATTTGTCATCTATTCTAACACTCCGGAGTGGTATTTCAAATGTTAGGAATATTGTTTAGGTGGTATATAAATAAATATAGTAGTTTAGATGTTAGATATGTAATAACAATAGTTTTAGATATTATGTATGTAAAAATCCCTTTTTTATTTTGCTTGCTGAGTAGTATTTTCTGATGCTCGTACTATTTATTTTTCTTCTCAATGAGATGTATGCTTTACTTGTTGAACTATAATACATAGTCTTTGTTCAGTATTAAAACTAAAAAGTTACTTTTTTTCATATTTATCTTAAAAAAGTTGTCCCAAACGAAACCTAACAATAAAAATTTTTAGTAAAACTAAGCTAGCTGGAAACTGCTAAATTTAAATCTTTGATGAAGCTTGATTCTTTGAACTTGCCTATTGATTGGTTTCTCCAAGAAATTATCAACTTACAAGTTCAACCAATTATTTGTATAGGGTCATTTTAATCCAAACTATCTCATATGTTTAATTTAGTCACTTAAATCTTTAAATATGATCCAAAATAATATATATTGAATTATTTTATATCAGATTTAAAGAGTTAAGAGATTATTTTAGATCAAATTTGAAGAGTTAAGAGGTTAAATTTGATATATGAGATAGTCTGAGACTGAAAGGGCTCCAACATAAATAATCGATGGATCATTTTAACCTTCTTCTCATAGAATCATAGTTTGTTTGACTCTATAAGGATGCTTGTTCTTCATTTCTCTTATTGTCATCTCAACTGAACATGTGGGTTTAAAGTGGAACGCATAGTTAAGCTTCTTATCTAATAATTTATTGAAACAGGGTGAATTTGATGTACTTAGTACTTGTAAGTCAGTTTACAGTCCCAACATATGCCAAACATTTGTAACTTACAAGGCATGTACAATGAGAACATCATTGCCAATGAAATGGTGCAATATGACTGCTTAGTAAGAAAAATGACAATGATTTGCAGTGGGGTTGTAAGGGGAGAATTTTCTAGGGGACACTTAAAAATTCCCTTCAATTAATTTGATAGAACATAAAAATAAAGTTTAATACATGAGGGATATTTAGATGGGTGCCCATGAGTAGAAGTCAATGATATGGGTGCTCAGGTGTGACTGCTTGCAGAGGGGCGCCCATGAGTAGAAGTTATCTTGGCAGGTGAATGATGGCATGGCTGATGGAAGATGTTCGCATGTCATTAAAGTGGCTGTAGTCTCATAACAAATTAAATGTGTCATCTTGTGAGAGACAACAAGTTATATGGAGGAATGAATAGAAGGAAATAATAGTTGTGTATTAACAATAGAGAAATACATGAGGTATATATAGAGACCATAAGTACAAGAACAAGAAGATAGTTGACGAGTAATGGTGTGCTAACAATCCCCCTCAAATTAAGCATTCATAGGTTGAATGGTTAATTTGTGACGGAGATCGGTAAATCGAGTAATCGAAAATGACTTCACAAAAATATCTGCTATTTGATCCTTCGAGCTGAGATGAGCAATCTGGATGGCGCCTGAGTTGAGGTGCTCGCGGATGAAGTGGAAATCATTTTCGATGTGTTTGGTTCTTGCATTAAAGACCGGGTTGTGAGCTAAGGCTATGGCCGAGGTGTTGTCGCAGTATATAATGGTCGGAGCATGTTGTGGAATCTGAAATTCGGCGACAAGATGACGTAGCCAGAGTACATCCGAGGTGGCAGCAGACAAGGATCGGTACTCAGCTTCTATTGATGATTTGGCAACGTTTGTCTGCTTTTTGATAGACCATGAGATGAGATTGTTTCCCAAAAATGTGCAGAAGCCTGAGATTGATTTCCTATATGTGGAATCGGCGGCCCAGCCGACATCTGCATAGGTGCAAAGCTGAAGATCCTCGATGGTGAGAGGAAGACCATAATGCAAAGTGCCTTTAATGTATCTGAGAAGACATTTGAGAGCTGAGAAGTCATGGAGTGTTGGCTCGTGCACATGTTGGTAGATCAAGTTAGTAGTGAAGGCGATGTCCGGCCGAGTAATGAAAAGATATTGGAGGGAGCCGACGAGTTTGTGGTAGACCTGTGGATTTGGATATGGTTGATCAAGAGAGGAGCTGAAGGTAGATTTCGAAGAGAGCGGGGTGGAGGCTGGTTTGCAGTCCACGAACCCAGCAGTTTGAAGAAGTTTGGTAGCATAGTGCTGCTGATTGAGAAAGAAGCTGTGAGGAGTTTTGACAACATGAATAACAAGGAACAAGGAGACTTGGCCCAGTTGTTTAATTTTGAAGTTCAAGTGCAGCTGAGCGATGAGCTGTTGGATGGTTGGATCGTCGTTGCCTGTAATTAAGATGTCATCGACATAAATTAAAATTTAGAGATGAATATGCTTGTGATGATATAAAAGAAGTAAGGGATCGGAACGACTAAACACGAAGCCGAATTGTTGAAGAAAGGTTGTGAGCTTTAGAAACCACTGTTGAGGGGCCTGCTTGAGCCCGTAGAGGGATTTGTGAAGTTTGCAGATGAAGTGTGGGTGCTGAGTGTCATTAAATCCTGGAGGCTGCTTCATATAGATATCGTCGTGAAGATCACCGTGAAGGAAGGCATTCGATACATCCAACTGGGTGATGGACCAGTTGTGATGAAGGGCTAAGGTGAGAATAATGTGAATGGTAGGCGTCTTGGCTACAGGACTGAAGGTGTCTGTGTAGTTGACACCAAATTGCTGAGTGTAGCCATGAGCCACTAAGCGGGCTTTGTAACAATCTACTTGACCGTTGGGGAGGAGTTTTGTTTTGAAAGTCCATTTGCATCCAAGAATGGGCTTGTTGATGGGCGGAGGCACTAGCGACCAGGTGCCCTGCTGCTGGAGAGCTAAGAATTCAGTAGACATGGCAGATTGCCAATGCGGTTCTTTAACAGCTTGAGAGTACGTAGAAGGTGTTGGGTGAGAAGATATGAGAGCGGATAAGTTGATAATTTTCCTGGGACAAGAGATATCAAATTTGAGTCTGGTCTGCATAGGATGACATAGTAGTTGAGACGAGGGAACCATAGGAATGACGGGAATCATATTGCTGGGCGGGGAAGGAACATACGAGACAGTAGTGGGGGAAGCAAGAGGAAGGGTGATAGAAGTGTTGGTAGCAGGAACGGAGGAAGGTTAGTAAGAGATAGATATGGGGAGGAGTAGAGAGGGAGAGATGGCTGGCGAGGTAGGATTCTCGAAAATTTGAGAGGCAGTGGCTTTATACAGGAATATGTGTTCGTGGAAAACCATGTGCTTGGAAACATGAATTTTGTGTGAGTGAATGTTGAAACAGCGATAACCCTTGTGAGAAGAAGAAAACCCAAGAAAGATACATTCTTGTGATCGAGGGAATAGTTTGTTTGGAGTATAGGGTTGTAACCAAGGAAAACAAAGACACCCAAAAATGCGAAGATGATTATAGGCATGATTAGTTCCGTGGAGCTTATAAAAAGGAGTGTGAAGGGAAAGAGCTTTTGATGGAAGTCGGTTAATAAGATAATTAGCAGTGTTTAAGGCTTCAGCCCAGAAGGACTGAGGTAAATGAGAGGCCTGAAGAAGGGTCCTGGTGAGGTCTAACAGATGACGATGTTTGCGCTCAGCTAGACCATTTTGCTCGGGAGTGTACGGACAGCTAAATTGATGAGTAATACCATATTCGAGAAGAAAGTCCTTAAAAGGAATTGCTTGTGAATTTGCCACCACCATCAGAGCGAATAGTTTGAGGTTTAGTTTGAAAATGGTTATTGATAAGAGAATAGAAGTGCTTGAATTTAGTGAAAGTTTCATGTTTAGAATGCATGAGATAGAGCCACGAAAATCGCGTGAAATCATCGATATATATTACGTAGTACTTATAACCATTGAAGGATTGTTGCGGGGCTAGACCCCAAACATCTGAATGAATGAGTTGAAACAGTTTAGATGAGAACATATGATTTTTATTAAACGGTAATTTGTGGCTTTTAGCCATATTACAAAAAGTGCAAACATATGAAGAATTCAAATTACAAAGTTTTGGAATGTGCTGAGCTAGAGAAGAGAGAATGCGATGGTGGGGATGGCCGAGATGAGCGTGCCAGCGAGCAATAGATGTAATGGTGGCTTGAAGAGCAGTAGTGGATGTAGATGGTTGTAGCTGGATTTGATAGCTGATGACCATGCAGAAGAGGGCGATTGTCTTGCGAGTCCTTAATAACAAACCCGTTGGCATCGAAGCAAATAGAGACTTGATTGCCAGATGTCAATTTAGAGATGGAAATTAGATTGTGCGATAAGGCAGGAACGTGAAGGATATTGTGCAGATGTAACATATTATGAGCCGTATCAGGTAGAGGAAGAAGGCCCTGGCCGGAGTTGTGGATCGAAAGCGAGGTGCCGTTGGCTATTGAGATCGTGTCGGTGCCCTGGTAAGGCGTGAATTGCTGAAGATGGGTGAGGTCAGGGGTGAGGTGATTTGAGGCACCAGAATCAAGAACCTAGTCGTTGGGTGGAGCCGCAGAATGTTGCGTGAGAAAGGCTTTAGAAGGCCAAGAAGTGGTGGGGGCATATTTAAAGTTGGTTCAATGCCAACAGTTGAGAGCACAATGGCCATTTTTATCGCAAATCTGACATGTCTGGCGATCAAAATTGTGGGTGGAAGGTTGCGGAGACGAGACCGAAGAGGAGGTTTGTCGAGCAGAGGAGTTACGACCTTTGTAATAACGAGACTGGTGTTTACGCTGAGCAGAGTTGGTTCGGTTTGTGGAAAGAGCTGTGTTGTCTGGGTGAGAAGCGTTGTCTTTTAGTTGTTCATTTTGAAGATTTATTTCTTCGCTGCACAAGAGAGAGTAAAGAACATCTAGATCTATCAGATTGAGAGAGGTACGAATAGCCGTTTTGAAAGAATTGTAGGTAGAGGGAAGCCCGTTCAGAATGTAGAGGATATGTCTTTGGTGTCGATCTTAGATCCCGACGCAGCGATGTTGTCAACTAGATTCTTGATTTGAGCAAGATATTATTGCATCGAGCAATTTTTCATTTGGATGTGGTGGTGCTCATTTTTGAGTTGAATCACATGGGAACGATTAGTAGATTGAAATCTTCATTCAAGAATTGTCCAAACTTCTTGAGCCGTGGAGGAGGAGAGAACATACGGGAGGATCAAGGGGGATATCGTGGAGAGTAAATCAGAGATCAAATTGATTAAGTGCCAGAGGTTGTGATCGGAGCTAGAAATGTCGGACGGACAAAGATTTGCTCCGGTGAGATGGCCAGCAAATCCATTGTTAGAAAAGTGTTGAAGGAGCTGAATGCGCCATATAGCGTAAGTATCAGCCATGAGTTGAATTGGAACGAGATTCTCGAGATTATAAATCAGGAATTTTAATGGAGCTGGAACAATAAACTCTGAGAGAGAATTAGAGAGATTAGATACGGTTGGAAGAGAAGCTACTGAGTCTTGATCAGTCATAGCTGCTCTGATACCATGAGAGGATATAGAGCTGGAAGGAAGATGAGGAGAACGGAGGAATGAACAAAAGGAAATAATAGTTGTGTATTAACAATAGAGAAATACATGAGGTATATGTAGAGATCATAAGTACAAGAATAAGAAGATAGCTGACGTGTAATGGTGTGCTAACAGTCGTCTCCCAAAGTTGATGAACGTCTTGCAAGAGACGATGACTTTCAAGAGGAAACAACAGATAGAGTAGTTGTTAGGCAAATGGTAGAAGACTTGCTAGGGGTGGAAGGCGAGTTGTGGTTTCTAGCTTGATGGATGTAGCAATGATTATGGAGAAGCCAATAGGTTGTAGCTGACTTAATCGATGTGGGGAGTGACTGGTACCTGCCAAGTAAAAGCACTTCTAACCACCTAAGTTGGGTACTAAGACCCACCTCCAAAGGTCTTAAGAGGTTACCTGTAGAAAACAAAATTGATGACCAATAAGCAGGTTTGTGATGAATCAAGTAACGTAGAGATGCAAAGAACTCCTTGATGAATGTTGGTAAACTGGAAAATTATGGAGAAGAGTTCTGGTTTAGTCAACAAAAATTTGAAGTGATGCAGTCATGTAGAGCTAGAGAAACTTCAGTTTGACAGTTGAACTTTAGTCTTCTTCTTTGTAACCATCTTCTCTGCACCATCACTGGAACCTGTTATTGGCAGCCTGCGAAAAAAAAGAAGTTCTCCATGGCCGCATTTACTAAATTTCTTGCTACTCTCGAGTCAATGAGCATAATCAATGAGGCTAGGCCGGGCAGACATTATGTTCACATTATCACATAGCCTGTGAATTGAACACGATACTTGATCACCAAAAACATTTTGTAAACCTGATTTGATAGCATTGCCCTGAATAAAGAGAAATCCTCTGGACAAGTTTAAAGTTAAACCATTGTTTGCTCCTACAGCAATGGTAAAGTCCAACTTGACCCAGGAACTCGTTTTACTTCACTGCATTCCATAAGTTCTCTCACTCTTTTTACACCGTCCCAATTTCTTGTTTTCGCTAACATATTTGATAGCAAAACATAAGTTGATGGATCTTTTTTCTCAATAGCAAGCACATTCTCAGCTGCTCTCTTCCCTATCTCCAACTCACCATGCAGCCGACAAGCACCAAGCAACGTTTGCCAAACAAGCGCACTAGGCTGGAATGGCATGCCAAGTATCAGATTTTCAGCCTCTCTAAGCTTTCCAGCTTTCCCAAGCAGATCAACCATACAACAATAATGATCTTCTTCTGGCCAAATGCCATAATCATTTACCATAGATATAAAGTAATTCCATCCCTCATCAACAAACCCACCTTGGCTGCAAGCATATAAAACACATATCAATGTGATATAATTTGGCTTTGCATTGGATGAGATCATATGCTCAAACACCTCTATGGCTTCCAAAGCAAATCCATTCTGAGCAAATCCCATAATGACTGTAGTCCACGAAATGACTGACCTCTCCCTCATGAGCCAAAACACTGAGCAGGCATCTTTCATGGAACCACATTTAGAATACATGTCGACCAGAGTGTTATCCACACATTCATCCACTTCAACACCCAACTTAATCCTGAATCCATGAACCTTCTTTCCTTGTTCTAAAGAAGCCAAACTAGCACAAGCATTCAGTTCAGTGGCTAATGTGAACTTGTTGGGAGAGATACCAGCTGCCTTCATTAATTTGATCATTTCTATTGCTTCTGAAGGCTGCCCACAATTTAGGCAGCCAGAAGCCATCTGGGTCCAAGCAGCCACATCTTTTTCCGGCATTTGATTAAACACTTTAAATCCATCAGCCAAATTCTGGTTTTTAATATACATATGTAACAATGAGTTCCCCACGCATATTTCATCATTGAAACCATACTTTACAAGTTGGGCATGGACTTTTAACCCATTATTCAAGCTCAAACTTGTCGCTAACCCAGTAAGAACGCTACTAAACGTGTACTCATCAGGACTCACACCTTCCAGATTCATCTGAAGCCATAAATCCCATACCTTGGTACAGTCAAATTGTAGATATCCAGCAATCATAGAATTCCATGTAACCACATCCCTAATAAGGCATTTCTCGAACAACTCTACTGCTTCTTCGAATACTTCATTTCTTATCAAAGCCATGAGAAAAGCATTAATAAGGAACGCATTGGACTCGAAGCCAAGGCGAATAACTTGGGAAAATACCTGACGAGCTTGAGATGGGCCACCTGAGAGTGAACCGGCGTGGAGGGCGCTTACCAGCGCGAATTCATTTGGGCGGGTACCGCAACGAAGCATTTGATTGAAAAAAGAGAGAGCTTGACGAGCATGGCCGCTCTGCACGAGGCCGGCGATGGCAACGGACCACGAGACCAGATTGTGTTGGGGCATTTCGTCGAATAGTTGGAGTGGGAGGGAAACGTCGGCACAAGACTTCAAGTACATGTTGAGGAGGTGGTTCTGTAAGAAGAGAGAGGAGGAAAGAAGGGAGCTTTTGAAAAGGAGAGAGTGGATGGCGGCACCAAGACGGTGGTTTGATGTGCGGGCGCATCGCTGGAGGAGTCGGGAGAAGTGTTCGGCTTCAATTTCGGGATTGAGAGAGGAGGAGAAAAGTCTGCTGAATAGAAGAGCACTAGCTGGCAGCGGAAATCGGGTCCTGTATTCGGAAAGAAACGAGGGAAAGGCCATTCTTTCCCTCCAAATTATTCATTCGTAGGCTTCTCCAAGTACAAAAAAAAAGGATATATATGTTATTATATATATCATATTTATTTTTAGAAGAATTTACATATATGCCATATAAATTTTATTTATTTATATATCTAGAATTAAAATTTTAATATTTATTTATATAATACATAAATATTTAAATTATATTAAAAATATCATTAATATCATTTTTTATAAAATTAAATACATATTTTCATGTATATATTTTGATAAGATTAAGATATTAAAGTATTATATAAATAAATATCAAAATTTAGATATTAAATATATAAATATATAAATATTATATGGCATATATGTAAATTCTTATTTTTTTTTATATTTATTTATAAAACACTTTAAATATTAAATAACATCAAAATACATGGATTAAAAGATGTATTTTATTTTAGATGAATTAATACAAATGATATCATTTGTTCAATTTAAAAGTAAAAATATTATATAAATAAATATTAAGAGTTAGGCATTAGACATAAATAAATGGGAAATCAATGCTATATATGAAATCTACATAATTTTTTTCTTCATGTTAATTATTATTTTTTTGCTATTTAATTTGCTTTTAGAGCTAAAAAATTTAGGAAATATATTAAACATATTAGTAATTTGAAACAAGTGTTTTAATAATATAACTATTTAAATTCTCTTAATCAACAAGGTATTATTTCTCTTAATAAAGCACACATATATAAGTAATTATTCTTATACAAGCGATAAAATTATAGGGACTATTTGAAACACTTTGTGTTTATGTTTTGAAAATATATATTTGGTTTGTATTTTTTAGATTTAATTTTTTGAAAATAAAGCAAATTATTTTGAAATACTCAAAATAATTTTTAGTTATTTTTTAGGTGTTATCCTTTTTTTTAGGCTCAATCTCTCAATTGGAAAGCATTTTAATAAATAACCTAATTACTCAAAAAAAATATTTTTTTAGTACTTTAAATATCATTGAATTAGTAAAATAAATTTTAGCAAATTTTTCCAAACCAATTTGATATTACATCTTTTAACTTTTGCTTAATATGTTGTAATTTAGGTTAATATTTTGTTAAATATATAATTATTTTAAACATATAAAAGTTGGTCTATATTTATTTATATTAAATTCATGAATTTTTTTTGTGCAAAAAATCCATACTTCTTACACTTTTATTTAATTACAAAATATTTAAAACTTCTTAAAAATTAGCATTAATGCCACAAAGCTGAGCTCTCAAACATGCGTAAACTAATGCCACCAAAGTGGTTTTATCATTGATATATCTTGATCGGGCATGAATCTCGACGTAAAATCAAGTTGAAAACTTTAAAAATTAAATCTGGGACCATCTAAACTTTGATTTTAGTAGACTTATATTCGAACTGAACGTCTCGAAAATACGAACCCAACGACATGAAATTCGACTTAATCCGAGCCCAAATGAGCCCAAATCAAAGACCCGAAGCACTTTTGGAAGGTTCAAGTCATAATTTAGATTACTAAACGGTTTTCAAATGTGATATGCTTATAGTCGAATCGAGCGGCTCGACGATACGAATCCAACGAGCCCAAGATCGTCAACTTCTGATATCATTAAGACATTCAAATGCTCAATAAATGATTCATGATCAAGGGATTCAACATCGGCCGTCCATTCAAATCACTCCCAATTTACCCTTGATCTTTCTCCTATTTAATAGCCATGCCACTATCAGAAAATTATAAATAGACCTCTCATTTCCCATAAAAGGGGACCCAAACAAGGAAGAGAAGGAAGAAGAGAAACTTGAGTTCTCTTGACACTAGACTCCTCCTCGTCCAACGCCAGACTTCCACGTGGCCACCAACTGTCGTCTGATTTCCGATCGGTCGCCGACTGACGTTGGGCTTCTGCCGGATCGTCAACTGAAGTCGGATTCCGCCCGACCACCAAATGTCACCGGATTTACGATCTCCGTCTGTAACTGGATTTCAACTCGACGGTTGATTATTGTAATCTAATCGTCCTAAATTTCAGGGACGAGTCAGTCACTTGTAATCTAATGAAACACTAATAGAATTATTTCAACTGGACATGACCTCGTGATTTTTTTCTTTTCCAGAGTTTTCCATGTAAAAATTCTAGTGTTCTTTTTTTCTTATGTTTGTGTGCTGAATATCCATACAACGCTGAGACGAAAATTTCTAACTCTATCGCCACGTATATGCTAGCCCGCAACAATCATATTTACACATACATCCCAACGAGAGTTGGATTGGCTTGCCCGTTGTTAAAAAATGCTAATTTTATGAAATTGAAAAGCTCTTGTTGATATTTAAATGATAGAAATATACGATTTTTTCAAATTAAATTTTAGAGCGTAACAAATATGACCAGAGATTGCATTATTCATGCTAAAAGGTGTCAAAAATGTCAACTACATGATGACACATACATTGACCACCAAATCTCTTGCACCCAACAAAATAGTAGCCGACTCTTCAAAAGCCTTAGCATCGACATTGAAGGTCTGATTGACCCACCGCCATCATTCTTCTATCACTACATGCTGGCAAAGACCAACTACTTCTCTACATAAGTAGAGGCTATCATACTCAAAAAAGTTACCGTTGAGCAAGTGATATACTTTTCAAGATGAACATCATCTATCAATTTGAAGTATCCCATCAAATCATAACGAACAAGCTGCTAGCATTCAAAAGGAACAAGCCAACGATGCCATATGAAAGAACTGTCTGCCTTCAGCTGCAGATCCTCCTCACTCTGGAGTCTTGAATGATAAGGCTCTCATGGGCTCGCCGGAAATTCCTTTCTCTCTCCCAACTCCTCATCCCTTTATCTCATTTCCACGAAGCCATTGCCGGAGCAGCGGCCGAAGTTTCCCCCTGTCCGGCGAAGAAATCGTACCTAGATCTCACGCTCGATCTATCAGACGCCATAAAATTCTCTTCGAGATTATCAGAAAGTCGGACGATACACGCGCGCCTCATCTTCACCGGTCTCAGTTCCTCTCTCTTCCTCCAGAACACTCTCCTCCACTCCTACTTCAGTTTCGGCGCAGCAGGCGAAGCACGTCGTCTATTTGACACTATTTCCTCTCCAAATACAATTACTTGCAACATTATGGTTACTGGCCTGTCCAAATCAGGCAATTTGGAAGATGCCCGTCAGGTTTTTGACGAAATGCCTGTGAGAGATACCGCTTCCTGGAATTCTTTAATGTCTGGTTATTACAGTCAAGGGAAGTTCGAGGAAACTACAGAGATTCTGTCTTCAATGATTTGCAACGCGCTTGAAAAGCTTGATATATTTTCTTTGACCGTTTCCATGAAAGCTGTTGGTGCTCTTCAGTGCTACGAATTGAGCTTACGACTTCATGTTCTAGCAAAAAAATTGGGTTTTGAAAATGCCTCTCAAGTTAAGCGGTCTCTTATTGACATGAATATTAAGTGTGGAGCTACTGATATTGCTGCCAAGATCTTTAAACAGATTCAAAGCCCAGATCTCTTCTGCTGGAATAGTATGATTATATGCTATTTGAAATTGTATGGAGTAGAACATGCACTTAAGGTGTTCAACAATATGCCTGAAAGAGATATTATTTCATGGAATACTGTGATTTCAGTTCTGTCACAGCAGGGGCACTACTGGGAAACAATTTCCATGATTATAAACATGCAAGTTGAAGGCTACAGGCTTAGTTCAACAACATATACATGTGGTTTAACTGCATGTGCAAATTTTCCTCATTTAGATTGGGGAAAGCATCTTCATGCTGTAATTTTGAAGTCAGAAGCTATTATTGATGTATTTGTTGGTAGTGCTCTGGTAGACATGTATGCAAAATGTGGTCACTTGGATACTGCAAAGAGAACTTTTGACTCCCTATCTGACCATAATATTGTTTCATGGACTTCTCTTATTGGTGGATATGCTCAATTTGGCAAGGTTGAAGAAGCTGGAGAGTTGTTCAACAAAATGAGAAGAGAACGAATGTTGTTTGATAAGTTCACTCTATCAACTATTATAAGTGCTTGTTACAATGGAACAGATTCATATGTGCATTTTGGTTGTCAGTTACATTGCCTTTGTTTCAAAACTGGATATAGTCCATCAACTCCAGTTTCGAATGCTCTATTAACAATGTATGCTAAATGTGAAAGAATTGAAAGTTCTGAATCCATATTCAAGTCAATGGCTTCAAAAGATGTAGTATCATGGACTAGCATGATCACTGCATATGCTCAATTTGGTAATGTTGGTAAAGCTCGAGAATTTTTCGATTCTATGTCAACAAGGAATGTCATAACTTGGAACGCCATATTTGGTGCTTATATGCTGAATGAGCAGGAGGAAGAAGCTCTCAAACTGTTTGTTGTGATGCTAAGAGCAGATGATGTGAGGCCAGACTGGGTTACATTTGTGAGACTTTTGAGTGCTGCTGCTGACATGGGATCTCTAAAGATCGGTACTCAAGTCATAGCTCATACCATGAAATTAGGATTCAATAACTCCAGCACGTCAGTAGCTAATGGGATTATCACAATGTACTCGAAGAGTGGAAAGATTGTTGAGGCTCAGCAAGTCTTTGATTCTATAATGAACAAGGATCTGATTTCCTGGAATGCTATGATTACCGCCTATGCTCAGCATGGTCTAGGTAGGGAGGCAGTGAAGGCCTTTGAGAAAATGTTGCTTGAGAGCATTCAACCTGATTATATAAGCTATGTTGCAGTCCTTTCAGGTTGCAGTCATTCAGGACTAGTATCGCAAGGGAAATCTTACTTCGAGCAAATGACCAGAATCCATGGCATTGTCCCTGGAACAGAGCATTTTGCTTGCATGGTTGATCTTCTAGGTCGAGCTGGGTTCCTGCAACAGGCAAAGGAGGTGATAGTAAATATGCCCATTGAACCTACTGCCGAGGTTTGGGGAGCTATGCTTGGAGCTTGCAAGCTACATAACAATACTGAACTTGCAGATTTTGCAGCCAAGCATATATTTCAGTTGGATTCAAAGGATTCTGGCAGCTATATTCTGTTGGCAAAGCTGTATGCCGATGTGGGTAACTTCAAAAATTCAGCAGGAGTGAGGAGACTTATGAAGGAAAAAGGAATAAGAAAGAAGCCTGGATGTAGCTGGATCGAAGTTGATAATAGGATTCATGCTTTCATTGCAGAAGATCTAAATCACCCACAGATTAATGATATTTTGATTGTACTTGGAAATCTGTTTGAGAGGATCAAAGCTTTTGGGTATGTGAATCAAGACAGCTGCTCCAGATCAACTAGACATCATAGTGAGAAACTAGCTATGGCATTTGGGCTAATGAACTTGCCTCCATGGATGCCAGTACATATCATGAAGAACCTCCGCATTTGTAGTGACTGTCATTCTGTGATAAAGTTGGTATCATTAATCTGTAAAAGGGAAATTGTGGTCAGGGATGCAATCAGGTTTCACCACTTCAAGGACGGGTCATGCTCTTGTTGTGAATACTGGTAATAACAGGTAGGTAGCTTTGTTTTTAGGTATTTATAGCATTATTCCTGCATCTTATGGAGGTGTTTTAGAATTTTTGAGATTCTTTATGAATGAATTATTTTTTCCTCTGATTAAGGAAAATTGGGATACATCAAGTTAGCCGTTAACTCTGCAACAGAGGGCAAATAAATTATTATTTGAAAGTGCTATCATTTGAATTCAGTTAAGTACTTAGCAGATTAAGTTTGATAATTTGTGTAGATGGTTTTGTTTGTTTCGGTGTTTGACAGTGCAGTCCATAAGCTCATGGATAAAAAGAAAACTCATAGACAACTTGGTAAATTGAACAAATATTTTCAGTTTTTGAAAGTAGTTGAGTTTGAGTTTGAATAGAGAATTTTATCTAAGTCATTTTTAATGTTTTCATAGTTTTTTCTTATATGAACTTATTTCTTTTGTAGTGGGCTTCAATATTTAAACTTGAACTTAGAGAGTGCTTAGAGATCTAAAAAACTCTAATGTTCTGCTTGGCATTTGATATCCTGAATATCTTCAACTACTATCATTTGAGTGTCGTCGCCCAACAGTTATCATTATCTAACAACAGTAGCCCATCCTTCATTGACCATTCACTTTTTTCCAATTACCATTGCTCGACAATTATTGCTCGGCTACTATCATCTGACCTTTGTCTCCTGAGCGTTGTTGTTCGTCTACCATCGTCTTACTATGGTCACCCAACCTCTAATATAATTAGGCTTTTCATCGAACAATTTATTGTCAATCAAAGGATCATCAATAATTTCTTTCATCTTTTCAGGATTTTTGCTAAAATGTGGGAGTGACTTTTAAAGAGCATTTTCAAATATTCTGTTTAGAGGCTTGTCAAATCCTAGAGTGGATCATAAATTATTACAAGTTATTTTTCTTGGACCTTGAACTTTTTTACTTCTCAATGATGCTAGAGACAACCCACTCTTATGCTGACCTTGTTCATCAAGTAGAAGCATAAATTACTACTAATGAGGTTATCAGTGAACGTCTAAACTAGACCCTATAACCCATAAACCCTAAACAATCAAGTGGTGGAGATCAATTCCATATTGTTATTTCCACCACTCAAGATGACATTCAACATGAAGATATATTTACTTGAATGAAAATATTGAACATTTAGTTTGTTGGGAAGCTAGTAGAGGACAAAGTTCTCGCTCTAAAGACTCCATGAGAGCAAATGATAAGGCTTATAGTGTATAATTATACAAAATTTTTAAAAGGCATAAACATCATAAGATACTAATTTTTCAAAAGACCTTAAAAGACATAAAACCTAAGAAGATACAAAATTTTCAAAACATACGTTCTTTTTGTTATAACTAGAGAATAACATTTTATTTCCTATAGATTCAAACCATATATTAATATTTTTTTTATATAAAATATAAAGATTTCAAATATATCTTAAAGATATTAATTAGAGGGGTTAGTCTCCTCTGGAAGATGAGTTCTTAAAAATCCAATTCACTTTTACCCAAAAATTAGGAGTTCATCAACTCTTTATAAATAAATTGTAAATATTTGTCAACTTATTTATTATTAATACATTCAAAAGCTGAACAAAAAAATTTAATTCGGAATACTGTTTTATAATAAATAATTAAGCTAATTATATAAATACACACACTAAGATTAAACATTTAATACAGTAATGAAATTATTAACTATTATTATTTCTAAAAAATCTTTAGAACATTATTTATTAAAAAAATTTAATTATTTCAATGTAGTAGTTCATTTTTTATTTTTTTAACTTAATTTTGCTACTTTCGAAGCCCAATGAAGCCCCCAAACTCATTCCAAGTAGATTTAAAAGTTTGGGACTTGCCGACTTCAGGGAATGATGAAATTATGATTGTGAATAATTTTATTTGATTCATAATCTTTTAGAGAAGTTCAATATCAAAGTCCAAAGAGCGGTTGCATCTTATATTTTTTTTAGTTATAATTTTACACAAATTTAATGTATTTTCTGACAACATAGGATTAACGTTCAAAATAGGGGACAAATGATAAATCATAAAAAAATAAACTTATATGGCATAAATTCAGAATCATCTAAACTCTAACTTTAGCAAATTTATAGTCAAGATGAGTGTCTCGATGAGACAAACCCAATGATATTAAAAGTGATCCATCCAAGTCCAAAGTTGCCCAAATCAAACATTTGAAGGGTGATTAAAAACCAAGACATTAATTAAATAATCAAACAATTTCCAAATCTTACATACTTACAAAAAAATCGAATGCCTTGACGAGAAGATTCCAACAAGCTTAAAATCATTCGATTTGGATGTTATTAAGGCACTATGTTGAATAAATAGTTTATAATCAAGGAAGCAATAGATCATCTGATGGAGTGTTTTGAGACTTCTGTCTTTACCAAAATGACAAAACAAAATATTAAAAATAGATCCACGTTCTCTATATCAGATATGAAATTAAACTTAAACATAGCTTAGAAATATGAAGAACTCTTGTAACTCTACCTAGCATTCGACTCCCTTAATTACTATAAGGTATTGTCATTGTTTGAATCCTATAACTTAATTATCATTATCATCTGACCACCGTTGCACTAACGTATGATTATCATGACTATTAATTACCTAACCACCATCATTTTACTAATATCATGCCATCATTATCTAACCATCGTTACTCAACCACCTTCATATTATTATCTCCCAACTACTATTACCTGTTTATCATCATCTGATTATAATCACACAACCTCCATCATATCTTTGTTGCAAGATTTGACTTTGTATAATCATTTCCACCTTTCATCACTTTTTCTATAATCTTTACAACAAGCAGCAGACAATCGTTCTCAACTTCAATTATATAATGAATCATTTCAATTATATTAGGCCTTATAATTTTTCCCCTTTTATAATTTTTCACGTAAAGATAAGTCTCTCCTACTATAGTCTTTTTGTATGTAAATGTATGCTAAATCTTCATACAATACCGAGACATTAATCTCCTACTTTACAACTGCAAATATTCTAGTAGGCAACACTTCTACATCATAATATTTTATTATTAATTTATGTTAAAAAATAGTTAATGCTCAAGAAAAACTCATCTTTATGTGTTATGAAAACTAGAAATTCAGATTCATAGATTTTTCACAAAATAAACATTCGAACTTAATTTCAATCACTTTTACAGTAAAATAATATGGCTCTTATAGGGACAATTTCACAACCTAAAGATGCATACAATCCAATCTAAAGTTGACATAACTATGCTTATCATAGAAAATCATTATCATTTAGACCCTCTCTAAATATCATAATAATTGCATAAGCACGAACCTCATTGAAAGATGTTTAACAGCTACCACACTCTAGCAGATTTGACTGTTAGAAATAATTTTCCATCATAAAAATTTTCAAAATGCAACAAAAAAACAACCAAGCGAACATATTGCTAATGAGCTGAAAAACAAAATAAAGAAAAAAATACTGTAAAAAAAGCCCTAATTTAAGACTTAGGCTACGTTTAGAACGACTTTCTTACTGCTTCTTAAAATAACTTTTTAATATAAAAATTTTAATTTTTAAACTAGAACTAGAAAATTATTTTAAGAAGCAATAAAAAAGCCGTCCCCAACGAAGCCTTAGTTTAGGATAGCTTTAAACCTCTGCTTTTTCCTTGCTTTCAAGAGATTTTTATATTAAAAAATAGCTTGACAAATCAGTAAGAAAGTCATCCCAAATGAAGCCTCAATATTCACTCAAGACTCAAAATCAAGTTTTCAGTCGGCTAAAAATGGCTCAAAATGAATATCTATACAAAATAAATGATGTGTAATAATATAATATAAACATATATACAAAATCTTATTTATACTGAACCCCCAAAAAGAAAAAGAAAAAAAAAAACTGAATTTATTATGCTTCCACACACAGCTTGAAAAATCATTAGCTTGATTGTAAGGTTTTAGTTTCCAAAAATAAATTGGAAACCCGAGTTCAATAACTGAAACTCCACACCGCTTTGACTGCATCAGGTACGGACGATTTAGGCTTTATTTGGAATGACTTTTTGTTGCTTCTTAAAACAGCTTTCTAGTATAAAAAATAAATTTTTATACTAGAAAACTGCTTTAAGAAGTAACAAAAAAACCATCCCAAACGAAGCCTTAGTCTTTCTGTACACCTGCTTCACGATCTATTCCATATTTCTCTGTATTTCATTGGAAGTTGTTTTTATTTAAAAGATCAACCGGAACAAATGGAGCATCAGATATGCTACTAGTTTATTTCATACTTGTTTATAGCCTTAACAACAGCAATCTCCAGCTTCATCAGCAAATTTTTAATGAAAATTTACACAAAATTTAACTTACATTGTTACAGAAATTCACAATGGCTTACACTTCCAGATATCTCGAATGAAGCCTCTCAGAGCTCTTGTGTTTCTTCTCACCTCCCTCAAACCAGACACGAAGGTAGTTCATGAGCAAGAGAGAATATGCCTCTAGGCAACACTATACTTCAGCTTCTACTTGGTTTCTTCTACTCAATCTCTTATGCTCATTCTCAGACTGTTCCGTATGGTCCTCCTCCCCAGCCCAAGTCCCATATTTCCCAGATTACCCTTTCGCATCATTGCGACAAACTCGCCATAGTCGATCCGACCATCCTACAATAGCAGAATAAATACCAATATGGCCATTGATAACATTGAAACTATAAAGGTATTCACAGTAATTCAATTAAGAGGTCACTAGTCAAGAGCTTCTGTAGTCGTACTGGAAGTATGGAACACAAGTAATGACACAAACTACTCAGCAAAATAGAAGAAAAGAAGGTTGGGGTGGGGCGGGGACTGCACAATTGTCGCTGCATAGAATTTGGTATCAATTCTTGTTTAGTTGACCCTTTACGAATAATGTCTGCCAAGGCTATTTGATGCACAGAGGGGAGGGGCCATACGATGGTAGCATCAAGTTCTACAAACTCAACATTGAGGATTTGTGTATATTAATATGATTGGGGGTTGGCGGAATCTCTTGCCCAACCTCTGGTTCAAGCTCATCATCATGCTCAAGTTAGATGACGCCATCAGGCTTCATGCTTGAAGGATAGTAAGAAAGTTGGAATGGTGGAGTGCTATGGACTGGAGTGGTTGGACGGAGATGTCAAAAGAGTCCGAGTTTTGTCTGGCACAAATATAGTTCCATTCCCAACACTCCACTTTCAGGCAAAAATTTTTGTATGGTTTTGGCATCACTTCTAAGGTTTTGATAGGTTAATTATGATCCATGGATGGCCCTGAAGAGAATAAAATCAGTATGGTGGTCAATGGCTGAAAAAAGGAAATCTAGAAGCATACGTCACTCAAAATCTTATGGATTCATTGAAAATGCACCTCATCACCTTGAAAATGGTTTTCATCATAGCACTAATCACCATATTGTTAAGTTGTCGATGAAAATTCCCAAGGCAAACCTTATTTTGATGCCAAATTGATGCAAACACATGTAGCAAAAAAGTGACGAAAGATGCAAAATTGCAGAAAAAATGATAGGTGATTGAATGTCAGCGAAGAAAAAAAGTCACCAAGGATGCAAAAATGTGGGTGATGGAATGTCAGATTGCATGAGATCGGGTGTAAGATCACGCGGCGTAAGCAGGGTCATAAAATCCCTTCGAGTGAGCAGATACCAGGTGACTAGAAGTGGGAACGAAGGAAAAGATTGTGAGATGTATTGGGAGGAAAACGCATGCTAGCAAAAGCTGTTATCCATGAGCAAATGTGAAGTGGGGATCGTCGGAAAAATCGAACCTGCTTGAAGGGAATTCATCAATCCCTCAAGGCCTCAACTCTTCTTACATCACACTATATATATAATACTCAAGTAGAAACCTAGAGATATAACAAATGTTCTAGAATCCTATAACAAATTTGTAACAAACTAAAATCAAATATTCTAAGGAATATCTTAAACTAAAATGCTCTGCATCAAAATGCATGAGAGTGATACTTGAACGAGCTAATAAGAGAGATCATTGAAAGTTTTGATACCAAATAATGTAGAGCAGCAGCAGGAAGAGGAAGATGAAATTGAAGTCCATCAATACATAGAAAAGAGAACCAAAAAGGAAGATTCAATCTTAATTTATTCATCAATTGGTTTAAAATATATTCCAAAATTCCTATTTATAAAAATAGTATTCCAGATAGAAGATGAAAATTAAATCAAATTCTAAATAAAATAAATTTGACACCAAATGATATTCAAAAGGATAATAAATCCTAATTTCAATTAAAATAAATCTAGAAATCCTAATTTAAATGAAAAAAGTAAAATAATCATTAAGCCAATTTCTTGTGTTGCATGACTATCCTTCTTGCTAAACCTCTATATACGGCTAAAACAGCATTATAGGCGTATCCGAATTGCTATGCTTATTTACCTTTTCTGTCGAATATTGATAAAAAAACCTACAGTAATCTAATGAACAATTCTATAATACAATATTTCTGCTATGCAGCTAGCAGAAAAAAATTAGCCAACAGACAAAATGATTAACCGTGAAAATTAGGCAATAAAATGGAAGCAAGAATGCTACTTACGTTATCTTGATCAACTTCCTTAATAATATCCTCAATGAACACATCAGCGATGTGGTGCTCTTTACAAGCTTGTTGAAGCTCATCAACAGTAATGTATCCACTCGCATCCTTGTCAAAGTACGAAAATGCTGCCACCAAGTGTTCTTCACGCTCCAGCTTATTGAGATGAACAGTGGCAGCAATAAACTCCCCATAATCGATTGTGCCACTGTTGTCAACATCAGCCTGAAGCACATTCTAAAAAGTTAAAATAGCCCAAAAAGGTCAATTTTCTTTCAAGTCTAAAAATATTGAATACAAGCAATAACAAGAATTGTTCCACTCCGGTGTAATTATGGAAGCCTGTAGAGATTCTGAATTGCAAGCCTAAAAGTTTCTCATCTTTAACGAAACTGAAAGTGTTCCCAAATAACTAAGGCTTCGTTTGGGACGGCTTTCTTACTGCTTCTCAAAGTAGTTTTTTACTATAAAATTTAAATTTTTTTACTAAAAAGTTGCTTTAAGAAGCAGTAAGAAAGCCGTCCCAAACGAAGCCTAAATCTAACAACAGACAACATTTCGAGATGAGTTAACGGTACTAAAATTTAATAGAAGATTCAGAGAGAGAGAGAGAGAGAGAGAGAAAGAGAGAGGTGGATGCTCCTGAAGACAATCCCAGCACCATAAATTTTTGTCCACATGAAGTTAAATTTCAATAAATGAATTCCTCATGGCAGAGACCGCAGAATCATGATCAATTTAATAACTCCATCTCTATTAGTAAATAACCTATATGATTGCATTAAACTATCAACTCACCGCATCCATAAGATCACGGATCTCCGTATCTTTTAATGTCGAGCCATATCTTCTGAGGCCAGCTTTCAGCTCATCAAATGAAATTGCCCCACTACAATCTGTGTCCATCGCTATGAACATTTCTCGTAGTCCAGCAATTTCCTCTTCTGAAAGACTTTCGGCTATAACCTGGAACACAAAAGAACAATTAATATTGACTCTGAATTGCATAATGCGTGCAGTACTAACAATCTAGCGAAGTATCCTCAAACCTAAGGACGTCTAAAAAAGTCATACAAAGTAAGATGCAAGTAACTACACAAACATAACACCTTCTTATCTAATAAAACATTTGCGAACAAAGTCAATGCAAAAGAAACTGAAGAATATGCACTTTTGTACTCAATTGATGGAACAAAAATGTAGCCATGTTTTATGAGGATCCACAAAATTCTCGTCATCTGAAACGTCTAGCCTAAATTCTGCTGATTCTAAGAGTCTGACAAGTCATAAGCATCTAAAGATAGAAACTATACTGACTCGCAAAGCCATCTTCTTCAATTTATTCATTGCTGAGAACTGTTTGAGACGTGACAGGACTGCAGGATCCAGAGCTTGATCAGGAGCAACACCGTTCTCACAAATCCAAGGATGACCTGAGCGAGAAAGTTGCAAATAATTTCATTAAGAGCTACAACCATTCTATTTGACCAAACAAGCTCAGGAAATCAAATAAGTCATTCACTTCAACAAGAAAAAAGAACTTTCATTTTATAGAACTGAATTGACTGGTGAAAATTTTTGTGCAAGAAGAGAAGGAAGAGATTAAAAATTAAATAGGTCTTGAGAAAGGAACAGCCAATTAATCTTTAGGATAGTCTACTCCCTAGAGAAAGTATAAGAATAAAATAAGATATTCATAAAAAATCTGTATTCATTTTCTATTTATTAATTTTCTCACAGTTACCACTCATGATGAACAAGTAGCATTCAATTTGATGCTTGAAACCCCTAAAACATATCTCATGAGTTACCATTGAAATTTCGCATGGATTATTTGCAATATAAAAAACAAGTGGAAACAAACAAATGCATAAAAAGGGCAAAACTTTGAATTTCAAGTGATTTGCTCATAGCTTTCACGAAAAAAGTTAGAGAAAAAAGATAAAATATCAAGAAGTTACACGAAAAGGCATGCAAAAACATTAGCAGCTCATGTAGCACAAATAATATGTATAAAAATTCATACAACTAATACCAATTTGTTGGGATTAGGGTAGTGATGATTAAGATAAAGAGAGATTCTGGATGAATCATTATATTAATAATATATTAACATGACCCTCCGAGTTAGGCAATATCAGAAAAATGCCATACATGTCTCTTTCTCTCAAGACAGAGTTTTGGAATTAATCCTCTTTTCCCAGGTGCATAGTAAAACTAGCAGTTCATTATAACAACACCATGCTTTCAAATGCCCTCACATTCTTTTTACAAGAAACCAGACTTCTACAATATCATATGGTGAAAAAGGAAGGCCAAAAAGTTTCTTTTCTCTGTACCATTTAATAAAAGTATCACTCAAACATGCACAAAATTTCAGAAAATTTGCAACATAGCTATTAAGTGAACCAATCAAAGCTATTGATTTGTTGGAGAAAGGAAACAAAAGCATCAACACCAATGGATTACTCAGAAAACAAAAAATAATAATCCGCTGAGAGAACCATCTAAAGTCGGTTAGAGATGTTTTATCATTAGGAATTCATAAGAAGAAAGAGAAAACAATGACATTTGATTGTGCCAGCATAGATAATGTAAGTTTCTGGCAATCAATCAAAAATAATGAACCACTTAAAAAACAAAATGAAAATTATCGAACTAGATACATATTTCTCAAAGGTCGAAAAAGAAAACTCACATAATACTTGATGGGCAGTTAGGCGATCTTGAGGACGAGAACAAAGCATTTTTCTAATAAGATCCTTAGCACTGTCAGATATCAAGGGCCAAGGTTCTGATTCAAAATCAATATGACCCTTCAGAACTGCATCAAATATCCCTTGTTGTGTTTCTGCAGAAAAAATAGAAAAGGAAATCCTCAATTTCAAGGACAAGAATGATTCCACAGGAAAGATATGGGGACGCTTCAAAATCATACCAGCCCAAAAAGGGGGTACACCGCTCAACAAAATATATAGTATGACACCAGCAGTCCATACATCAGCTTCTGGACCATAGTGTTTGCACAACACCTCAGGAGCTACATAATATGGGCTCCCAACCACATCTGTAAATATTTGGCCTGCAGTAATAGATGCAAATCATGATTCTTCCAGTTAAAAAAACAAAGCTACCAATTTGCAAGGCAGAAGCACACTGATTTGATATTAGACAAATAATGCAGGATTCTTAAGGCTTTGTGCATTATTATTGAATATTCCAAATAACTACCACTGCTCATAAAACATTGTACTTGGTGAAAACCATACGCCATCAAGATGTAAGGGTTATGTTGGGATTGTAGGAGATTAAATTTAACCTTCTGATAATGTTATCAAGTTTGACAGATTGGTGAGATCTTCTCTTCTTGACTGGTTTATTTGATTTTTCAAATTTATGTAAAATCTCACATATAAATATTGTTATGTGTAGAATCTGATTGTGTTGATCAATCGGGTTGTTCTCCTGTCTATGACCTCAAAGCTTGTCATGTACACTGGGGGGTGCGGAGGGTTTACCCCATGCTTGGGTTCGGGTGCAAAGCGGGTGCAAAATTTCTTTCACATGCAAAGTCCCGGAGCTATGTACCCGAGTGCCCCGATGCTGTGTTCCCGAACGCCCTAGCGCTGAACGACAGAAAGCAGAGCACCGCAACGGGTAAAAACAAAGACTGAGCACCGCAGCGCTGAGTATTTGAGTGCCGCAGCATTGTCAAACAAAGACTGGGCGCCGCAACACCCCGAACTGGCGCTGCAGCGTTGCGAGATGGACTGAACAGTTATTTTTCTCATATTGCTCAAGGGTTGCGTCCCTTGGGGGTTATAACTTACTTTCTCTTGTATTTTTAGAGTACGTAGACATTGAGAATGGTGCATGTGAGAAGAGAAGGAAGGAGAGAGTGAGAGAGAAAAAAGATCTGCACTTATTTCTCCCATTTTTCATAGTGAATTTCTTGGTGTGGTGTGGCTCCGTGATTTTTTCTCTATTTTAGGTTTTTTCACGTTAAATCCTGGTGTCCTTTACTTTTCTGCTGCTTTTACTTTCATGCTTATTTCGTCATTTTGGTGTTTACTCCTCATCTCTCCCCCAACAAATATGCACCTAAACAAGGTTCTTTGGCATCCACAACAAAATGAAAGAAAATATATTCAATGGAGAGGGCGTGTTTGGGTGAAGCAGAAAACAAAAAGAAGGGGGCTCAAACGAGTATAGCTACAGGGGAAAAAAATCAAGTGTTGCTTCTATAGAGTACTTCAAGCACATAGAAGGAAAAAGGAGAAATAGAAATTCTCAAGCAGCTCTTGTTGAATTTCCAAAGATAGAAAACATTAGAGGGAAATTTGTTTCCTTGTCAACGATAATAAGTGGTGCATATTTTCTTATTGATTTTTCGGAGAGAGAATTGTATTTCTTCCGGTCTTCATAAAACTGGCAACTTTGCTCATTTCTCAATATATGAAGAAATATCTTTATGTATCTCTTTGCAGCTTAGTAGAAATTATTTGATCTTCATGTGGTTGTGAATGTAAGCTCAATTAACGCCAAAACACATAAATCTTAATGCATTTTTTGTGTGCTTGATCAATTTTATAATAACTTATGGTCGATTGGATTCTCTCTTAAAGTTGATGTTCCCACAATTTAAGTTAGATGCACTCTCTCCTCTAACAATTGATATCCGAGCTAAGGTTATACACAAATAGTACGATGGCCACAAAGTTCAATATCAATAAGCTAGATGGCTCAAAAAAGCATTAGGCTTTCGGGGGCCAAGATGCCTAGAGTTCTTATCCAAAAAGGTTAGGTGAAAGTGATCATGTGGCGTTCAAAAAATGCCTGTGACAACAAGTGAAAAAGACAAGACGGAGATGCACACGACAAATGATGATTTGAAATCAAAAAAGGCATGGGTGTTGAATCTAATGAGATAAACATAACTGAAATAAAACAAGGACTTAGTATAAGGATATTTCACTATCCAAAGTAAGAAGATGATGTTCGATGGATTAGGAAGAGCTATAGGGCGACATAATATAAACTTGATAATTAACTTGTTGAGTATGCAAATAAGATTCATAGACTACAAGCCATACCGAGTGTTGCAGTAATAAATGAGTAGAAAAGACATCAAAGTACACATTAAATATTAGGATAAGGAAAATACCAACCGTCATGATGACCTAATAGCCAACTATGGAGACCTATAAATCTCCGCACCAAGTGAATATAAGAGAATTCAGAGGGAGAAACGATGGCCCAGTGTTTACAAAAATTATTGTCAGACTGGCATTTCAGCACTCACTTGTGCAACCAAATCAGAAAAGGCATGGGTGTTGAATCCAAGGAGATAAACATAACTGAAATAAAACAATGACTTCTTATGAAAGATATTTCAGTATCCAAAGAAAGAAGATGATGTTCGGTGGATTAGGAAGAGCCATGGGGCGACATAATATAAATTGGATGATTAACTTGTTGATTCTGCAAATAAGATTCACAGACTCAAGTCATACCAAGTACAACAGTAATAAATGAGTAGAAATATATCAAAGTACACTGTTAATATTAAGATAAGGAAAATACCAATAGTCACGATGACCTAATAGCCAAATATAGAGACCCATAAATCTTCGCACCAAGTGAATATAAGAGAATCCAGTTGAAGAAGGGGTGACCGAGTGTTTGGCTAAAGAAATTATTGTTGGACCTGCGTTCCATCACTCACTTCTATCATAATGATGACTTATAGCGAATCTAGATGAAGCCTCACTATATGATATGTAAGACATTCATGCAAGTTTCACCATTTAATTTGCCAACCAAATCAGAAAAGGCCTGGGTGTTGAATCCATGGAGATAAACATAACTGAAATAAAACAAGGACTTAGTATGAAGGATTTTTCACTATCCAAAGTAAGCAGATGATAATAGATGGATTAGGAAGAGCTATAGTGCGACATAATATAAACTTGATGATTAACTTGTTGAGTTTGCAAATAAGATTAATAGTCTACAAGTCATATCAAGTGTTGCAGTAAAAAATGAATAGGAAAGACATCAAAGTGTACTTTAAATATTAGGATAACGAAAATAATAACAATCAATGATGACCTAATAGCCAACTACGGAGACCAATAAATCCCTGCACCAAGTGAATATAAAAGAATCCAGCGGGAGAAACGATGGCCCAGTGTTCAAAAAAATTATAGCTAGACTGGCATTCCGGCACTCACTTCTAGGGGTGTCAATATTTGACATGACCCGAAAACCCGACCCGAAAATTTCGGGTTAGGGTCAACCCGAACCCGAAACGGGTCGGGTTCGGGTTCAACAATTCGACCCGCTTCAAAAATCGGGGCGGGTTCGGGTTGACCCTTTGACCCGAAAATCCATTTTTGACCCGACAACCCGAGATTGACCCATTTTCGACCCGTTTTGACCCGAAAAGCGGAGATTGGCCCGTTTTTGGACCCGAAAACTAGCATTTTTTAGTCAGCTCCGGGTCATTCGGGTCGTGTCGGGTTGACCCGGACCCGAAGCGGATCGGGTTCGGGTCGGAAAAATCGACCCGTTTGCAAAAACGGGTCGGGTTCAGGTTGACCCGAATGTGCCGGGTCAGTTTCGGGTTCGACCCGAACCCGACCCGTGACCCGAAATTGACACCCCTACTCACTTCAATCACTTGTGCAACCAAATCAGAAAAGGTGGGTGTTGAATCCAAGGAAATAAATGTAACTGAATTAAAACAAGGACTTAGTATGAACGATATTTCACTATCCAAAGAAAGAAGATGATGTTCAGTGGTTTAGGAAGAGCCATGGGGCGACATAAGATAAACTTGTTGATTTTACAAATAAGATTCATAGACTATAAATCATACCAAGTGTAGCAATAATAAATGAGTAGAAAAGCTATCAAAGCACACTTTTAATATTAGGATAAGGAAAATACCAATAGTCACGATGACCTAATAGCCATATACAGAGACCCATAATCTTCGCACCAAGTGAATATAAGAGAATCCAGTACGAGAAGTGGTGGCCAAGTGTTTGGCTAAAGAAATTGGCATTCCATCACTTACTTGTACACGCCCCCCACCCCATGCAAAAAAAAAAAAAAATTGTCTGGATTTCATATCATTGAAAAGGAGGCATGTTTCAGAATGGATATTTTGGGAAACAACTATGATGGTGTCTTCAAAATTTCTTAAGTACACAATATATATTTCTAGAAAAAAAGGCAACCAAGCATATTTTTTCTAATATAAATAGCTATTTCTTTTAAAATAAAAAACAAAAGCACATGGCAGAAGATTGTGAACTTCCAGATAAGGTGGGAAGAGAAGTCCATTGACCAAACCGCATCCAACATATGAGCTTTATCGCCACATATTAATGCACTTTAATCCGTACGGAAAGAACAATTTTGCTTTACAAAGATCCTTACCTGGCTTGAAGAACACGGAAAGCCCAAAATCGATGGCTTTGAGCGACAAGTCATCATCTCTATTAGCAAGCAGGAAATTCTCCGGTTTAAGGTCCCTATGCATGACCCCGAGAGAATGACAAGCCTCTACAACTCCGACAACAATCTTTGTGAGCTCAGCAGCTTTCCTCTCGCTGTAATGCCCCCTCTGAATGATACGATCAAATAGCTCCCCTCCCCCACAGAGCTCCATGACGATGTGTACATAGAGGGTATCCTCGTAAGCGCCCTTAATCTGGACCACGTTCTTGTGGCCTGAGAGATGATGCATTATCTGAATCTCCCGGCGGACATCCTCCACATCCTCCCTAGCGATCAGCTTCCTCTTTAAAATCGACTTGCAGGCGAACTCGACACCGGTGGCGATCTCCGTGCAAAGATACGTCGTCCCGAACTGCCCCTGCCCCAATTTCCGACCAAGACTATAAAGATCGTGGATATTAGCCGTCTTGTGACCGAGCACCAAGTTCCACT
Organism: Dendrobium chrysotoxum; assembly: GCA_019925795.1. Taxonomy (NCBI): domain Eukaryota; kingdom Viridiplantae; phylum Streptophyta; class Magnoliopsida; order Asparagales; family Orchidaceae; genus Dendrobium; species Dendrobium chrysotoxum. The sequence goes on along the minus strand of CM034313.1, from coordinate 4,922,741 downwards.
GCGGATCCATGCCCCGAATCATGAAGCCACCACCCTCCACCTCCGCCAACCCCCCGCCGCCAGCAATCACCTGTTCCGCCTTCACCGATTGCTTCGGCACCTCTTCCGGCGCCTTCTCGGAGGAAAACGAAGAAGATATCCGATCAGACCTCGAACGTTTCGTCGGCTCCGCGTATCCCTGGAAGTACTTGCTTCCGAATGATCCACGGCACGTATTGCCCATGAACCAATCGCATTGATCCTCCGATCTGACAAATCACGCTTCGGCTGATCTGAACCCTAATCACAACAATAAGACAATCCAAGAACTCAAGAGTCAGCCAAGCAGAAACCATACAAATCTAGGGTTTTCGAAATACTCGAAGCCCTAATTGAGCCAAACAAAAAAGAGCAAGAGAAAGTAGCAAAAACCAGGGAATCGAAGACCGAGCTGGAAGATAGCCAATCATGCCGTTTTGTACACAGGATTGATCAAATTTCCGGGCTCCAGCTGCGGCGAAGAGAGGGACAGAGGGGCTGCGCGACAGCGCGAGTGCTGACTAACTATTCCAGCGTGGGATTTTCCCCAATGTCTCAGTTCCACGAACTTTCAGTACTTCGCAGGCTCTATTTACGCCGTCCATAGACATTTCAACGGCTGCGATTGATTCGGTAAACGTGGCGGCTGTCGGAACTTGGATTTTGTTAATTATGATTAGTAAGGTGATTAGTCATTAAGTAAGGATTAAGATAGCGAAAGGATAATTCGGCCGTTTTCTTGCGGGAAAAGCGGTTGACGGGTTTAATAGCTCTCAAGTCTTCCTACGAAATTGTGGGACCCACCTCTCCCACTTGCGTCGGCGCTTTTTGTTTTTTACTGGTGATGACTGGGATGGCCGGGCCCCACGGCCAAATTGGCACATTGACGATTTAAATTGGATAAGAGAGCCACATTAATTCAATACATTGATATTTCAATATAATATATCAATTATAAATTAACAAATCTATAACCAAATTTATAAATTTATAATTAGTTTTCCTCCCCCAAAAGATAAAAAATGAGCTCAAAGTGTAAATAAAAAATAAATCATAGATATTATTCAATATAATGATAATCGACATAAATAGATGAGTGTGTTTCTTAAATTTGATTAAAGAATACACACTTTGTTTACTAATAAACCCCTCACGATAAGATGTCTAAGAATGCATATTTTGTTTGCTGATAAACCCCGCACATATAAGATATTCGTGTTTTTAAGATCTCTAATCTGAATTTTTTAGGCAAAGATATTGTGGGTACTTGAAGAGCTCAATTTTGTGAAAAATCACATAAAACATCCAAAATATATTTACATACTATTGAGAGGGGAAGTAATTTTAATATTTTGATTCAATATTTTGAAAGGAGACCCGGACTTTTTATTCCTTTTAATTATCTATGCTCACCATCCTCTTCCTTATCTCCTCTCTCCAATCATTATAATCTATATTTATTGAATTAAAAAAATTTGTCCATACCTACTCTCCTTGATGCTCGAATTTCCTTCACATTCACATAAGGTGGCAATCTTGTTTGAACTTTGAAAGCTCGAAGAGCTTAATTATGAAAGGAACCATAAAAGAGACTAAAAAATATAATAACACATTGAAATGGGAGAAATTTTATGATTTTAATTCATCATTTTTATCAAAATAAACACACATTTTAAAATGTGAGTTAGGATAAACTAAAATTTATCTAAATTATGTTCTTGGATAAAAATTAGTGAATGCTCAAGTGGCCTTCATAATAACAAAAGATATTCAAAATATATTTAGACATTTTTTGATGGGAAAGAAATATGAAGATTTTGATTCAGTATTTTGAAGGGGGACTCGGGCTTTTTATTCCCCATACATAATGTCTTATCCCTTAACTCGTCTCTCGAGCCATTAATCCTATCGGGGTAGACCTAATCTTTTACCTCCTTAAAACTCATGGCATGAATGCATGCTATTGAGGATTATAGCCACAAACACCTAAGAAATGGGAAAAGTAAAACCAAAAGAAAGAAGATGATTCTTTCAAAAAACAATTGAGTGAAGATTTGTTATGCTCTAGATCTTCTATGTTTATTATCTCCTATGTGATTCTCATTTTGTTTGGCCTTAAACATTTGAGGCATTTCATTGTACTAAGATTGCATTTATGTTTGTTTTGAAGATCAATTTTATGCCCCTTTGTGCGCGAGTGTAGCCTCATCTGCCCCACACGCTATTATTTCGATCATACAAAGTAAATTTTATCGTCCTCTTGTTATGCTTGATCTCTTTATTTCTTTTTATCCGTCCATCATATTCGCTCCTAAAAGATACATCAACATTAAAAAGAAGATTTTTGTCTAACTATAAACCAAAAAAAAAATTTAAACTATATAGAGCCACAAATGGATCAACTAGATACCAAACATTTCCCAGCCACATCAGTAAGTTCCACCATAACATAAAAGCAAGGCCTTTGGTTCATCCCCCCTACCATGGACATCTCTTTTTATGGATCATATAGCAACTTCTTCACTGAGGTTTTATTTGGAATAATTTTTTGTTACTATTTGTTCGTTATTGTCAAAGAAATTTTTATGATAGAAAAATGCTTTAGAAAACAATAAAAGAGCTGTTATAAATGAAGCCTGAAACTCAAGTTGAGAGCTATCGATCTTCTTTTAACATTCCAAAGAAAGTATTATGAACAGTCTTCCAATTCTCTATACATATTACAACTAAGGCTTCGTTTGGGACAACTTTCTTACTGCTTCTTAAAACGGCTTTTTAGTACAATTTTTTTTTTTGAAAAGCTAGTTTAAAAACAGTAAGAAAGTTGTCCCAAACGAAGCCTAAGAGTAAAATGTTGGATTGTGTATTTCATCATGTTTGCTAGGCCAAGGAAGCCATTGTTAGGATTTAAAGGAGACAGAAAAATAAAAAAATAATTTCATCGTCTCCAAAAGACATGTCGAATCATAGAGAAAAGAATTGGAAGCGTACCTGGATCCATTGAAATGCGGAATCAAGGTCTTCGATCTTCCACGTTTAAAGCGGCGTTCTTGAGAGACCCCTTCTTTTCACTCAAGATGAGAAATGAGGAAAATGAGAACATCATCGCTTAAACTGGGGACCATGATCCTTTTATACATCAAGTGTATTTATTTTTTATTTTAGCCCATCATTAAAATAAAAATAAATACTTGGCCTCTACATAAATTATTAATTTCATATATATTTAAATGAGATGCCACATAAGCCAAATAATAATTTAATTCTTAAATAGATCACAAATTTTATTTGGCTCAATATTAGATAGCTCTAATGTATAAAACTTTATTTATATGTAAAAGTATATGCGCCCATATATAGAAATTTCCTAACAATCTCCCACTTGGGCCACATATATATACATATAATTATACATTATAAAAAATAACCATAAGAGCTCAATATTTGCTATCTTTATGAAATAATATCTCAGACAATTTGGTCCATCAATCATATCAATATAGAATCAAAGCGACCTTTATTACATTCTTTGTAACAAGATCCATCAATGGTCACTATATTAATATAATTAATGACATAGATCAAGTATGGATGTGTAGCATGAAAATTTCATGTAATGTGATCTCAAATCATGACTATTTTCAACTGGTCCAATATTATAACTCAAAGAGTTATAACCAAAATTCAATACTTTATGCTAAATCGCAACTGAAATTAAATATCTTCATTTCAGAGTTTTTAATCACTAAAACAATACTTTAGTCTGATCAGAAAATAAGTTCATAATAATTGGACAATACAAACAAACTCCCACTAAGCTAGCATATCATCAAAATAGATTACACCCATACGAGCCACATGCTCATGAAATACTTTAGGTGATAATCCTTTTGTAAGTGGGTCTGCAATCATAAAATTTGTACTAATATGTTCAATAAAAATTTGAGAACTATGAACCCTTCCTTTCACAACAAGAAACTTAATGTCAATATGCTTTGATTTTGACGAGCTCCTGTTATTCTTGGAATATAACTCAGCTGCTTTATTATCACAATATATCTTTAATGGTCTCTCAATGCTATCAATAATATATAGTCCTGTGATAAAATTTTACAACCATATTCCTTGATTTGAAGCCTCATAACAAGCTATAAATTCTACTTCCATTGTTGAAGAAGCTATAAGTGATTGCTTGACACTTTTCTAAGAAATAGCTCCTCCAGCTAACATGAAAATATAGCATGTAGTGGATCTCCTGCTATCGAGACAACCAACAAAATCAGAGTCGGAATACCCCATGATCTCTAAATGATCAGATCTCTGATATGTGAGCATAAAATCTCTTGTCCTTTTTAGATACCTCATAACCCGTTTCACTGCTTTCCAATGATCCATTCCTGGGTTACTTAAATATCTACCAAGCATTCCAACAATGTACGCAATATCCGGACGCGTACAAACTTGAGCATACATAAGACTCCCTACAGCTGATGCATAAGGAATCTTATCCATCTCTTGCTTTTCAACTTCATTTCTTGGGCATTGGAACATACTAAATTTATCCCCTTTTGCAATGGGTGTATCCCCTGGTGCACAATCTTTCATGCCAAATCTATTAAGCACTTTATCAATATAGGCTGTTTGTGATAACCCAAGTATACCACGGGAGCAATCCCGATGAATTTATATACCCAACACAAAAGATGCATTTCCAAGATCTTTTATTTCAAATTTATTTGAAAGAAATCTCTTAGTCTCATGCAATAAGCCTATATCACTACTTGCTAACAGAATATCATCGACATATAACACTAGGAGAATAAATTTACTCCCACTGACCTTATGATAAATGCATTGATCAACAGTATTTTCTTTAAAACCAAATGAAGAAATCACTTGATCAAATTTATTATACCACTGACGGGAAGCTTGCTTTAAATCATAGATGGATTTCTCTAATTTGCACACCAGATGTTTTGAATCAGAAGATTGAAAATTTTCTAGTTGCATCATATATATATTTTCCTCAATGTCTCCATTAAGGAATGCAGTCTTTACATCCATCTGGTGTAGCTCCAAATCATAATGAGCTACAAGTGTCATAATGATTCTAAAAGAGTCTTTCGAAGAAACTGAAGAAAAAGTCTCTTTATAATCAATGCCTTTCTTTTGAGTGAAACCTTTGGCAACTAGACGCGCCTTATATCTTTCAATATTGCCTTTTGCATCCCTTTTGGTTTTAAAAATCCATTTACAACCAATAGGTTTTGCTCCTTCAGGCAATTCAGAAAGATCACAAACATCATTATCTTTCATTGATTTCATCTCATCTTCCATAGCTTTTATCCAATTTTGGAAATTAGAACATTGTTTGACCTGACTAAATGAGATTGGGTCATCTTCCAATCCCATATCAAACTCATGCTCTTGGAGATATACAATATAATCATCTGAAATTGTTGTTCTCCTTTCCCTTATGGATCTCCTTAAGGGCACTTCAATTTGAGGTTGTTGTCCTTCAGGAAGTAATTCAAGATTATTTTGATTATCTAGATTTACAATATTAGGAATAGTAACATATTCCTCCTCAAAATCAAAATCTTTGAGTTTATCACTCCCATTATATTCAACATCCTCAATAAATTTAGCATTGCCCGTCTCAAAAAATGATTTATTTGAGGAATCACAAAACTTAAAGCCTCTTGATCTTTCAGAGTATCCAACAAAATAACAGCTAACAGTTCTTGAGTCCAATTTTCTTTCATTAGGCTTATATGACCTAGCCTCAGCTGGACATCCCCAGACATGAAAATGCCTAATACTAGGCTTCTTTCCAGTCCATAACTCATATGGGGTTTTAACTACTGCTTTGCTTGGAACTCTATTAAGAATATAAACTGCAATCTTTAAAGCTTCTCCCCAAAGTGATTCTGGTAAAGAAGAATGACTAATCATATTTCTAACCATATCCTTTAAGGTTCTATTTCGTCTCTCAGCTACACCATTTTCACTTGGAGTCCCTGGCATAGTGTATTGAGGAATGATGCCACATTCTGCTAAATATCTTGTAAAAGGGCCTGGATGTTGTTCACCTGATCCATCATATCTATCATAGTATTCACCACCACGGTCAGATTTGATAGCTTTTATCTTCTTACCAAGTTGATTTTCAACTTCAGCTTTGAAGATCTTAAATACATCCAGAAATTTTGATTTTTCATGTATTAAGTATAAGTACCCATAACGAGAATAATCGTCTATAAAAGTAATAAAATATTGTTGATCATTCCAAGAAGCTATAGAGAATGGACCACAAATATCAGTATGTATTAATTCCAAGACATTTAAACTCTTTTTGGCACATAATTTCTTAACATTTGTTTGTTTTCCCTTAATACATTCAATACAATTTTAAAATCAGTATAATTAAGGGAATCAAGAATTCCATCTGACACAAGCCTTTCAATTCTTTGTTTAGAAATATGTCCTAAACGTTTGTGCTATAACATAAAGGAATTCTCATCAGTTAATTTTCTCTTTGTACCAAAATTATTTATATGCAAAGTTCATTTATCTGTGAGGTGGAAATATCTAATTTATATAGATTATCAATCAAAGAACCTGTACCAATAACTTTAGAACATTGAAAGAGACTAAATTTTCTATTTTCAAATGAACAAGAATAACTGGATTTGTCCAAACATGAAATAGAAATTAGATTACGTCTAAATGACGGTACATAAAAAATCTCATATAAATTCAAAGTAGAACCGGATTCTAAGTATAATATATATAAGCCTACAGCTTTAACAGGAGCTTTATTGCCATTTCCCACATAGATGAATCTTTCAGCATCAGTTGGCACTCTGCTCCTTAGACAACCCTGCATAATCACACTTATGTGAGTAGTTGCACCTGTATCTATCCAACAAGTATGATTTGGTACTAAGGCCAAATTAACTTCAGAACAAACAAGATTCAGAAGTTTACCCTTTTTAATGAGCCAGTTAGCATATTTTGGACAATCCTTCTTCACATGACCAGTCTTCTTAAACAAGAAACAAGTAATAACCGGATCTTGCTTCTGTTGCACTTTAGGTTGTGAAGTCCCTTTATCTGCAGCTCCTTTAGCTTTATAATTCCTTTTCCTTTTGGTAGCAAAATTATGAGAAAAAAAGCTAAGTGAGCACTTTCTATCTTTTCATATTTCAATCTTTCTTCCTCTTGCACACACTGAGCAATGAGCTCATTAAGAGTCCATTTTTCCTTTTGAGTATTATAACTAATCTTAAAAGGACTGAATTGTGCAGGAAGAGAGATCAAGACTAGATGCACAAGAATGTCATCAGACAATTTTAACTTTAATGCTCTTAGTCTTGTAACAAGATTAGACATTTTCATAATGTACTCTCTTATGTTCCCTTTGCCTTTATACCGTATTGAAACAAATTTAATAAGAATATTACTTGTTTCGACCTTTTCAGAACCTATGAAATGATCTGCTATTTGGCTTAGGAACTTCTTAGCATTTTCCTCCTCAGGTATTGCACCCCTTATGGTATCTGGAATAGAATGTTTCATGATCATAAGACTCATGCGATTTGAACGCTCTCACTTTTCAAAATTTATTCTTTGTTCAATAGTGCTTTCCGCAGTAAGGGCAGGAGGGCGTTCAGTCCGAATCGCATAGTCTAGATCCATACACCCAAGAACAATGGTAATGTGCTCTTTCCATTTCTTAAAATTAGAGCCATTAAACACTGGAATGTTATTTAAATAGGCAGATAATGAAGAAATATTAACTGAAAAAGAAAAAAAAATTAACTCATAATTAATAACAATATAAGGTGGGCCCTTACTAAGATACCTAACACAACATTATTATTTAGTATTTGAACAGAAATTATAATTTGTAAATGGTACTCTTAAAATTATAGTTAATAAATATTGATAATAAATTCTGCCAATAATAAGTCTTTCTTTGGACCGACTTACTATATACATGAATAATTCAAAATTATCACATATTTATTACTACATCTTTAGAGTCTGGTCAAAAAAATAATCTTCCTTTGGGCCGATTATTTTTCGCATAGACTCAAATAAATCTTTACTATTATTCAATTAAGTTTAAATTAAATAAATTGATCTAATAGAGGTCACTTTGGTGACATATTATTTCAATTTAATTTAATTTTAAAATAATGAATAATAATTTCAAATGAGAAATATTTAATTGATAAATATATTTTATCAATTAAATAATCGATTTATTTATAAGTCACTAATTAATTTAATGATGTTATAAATATATAACTTCTCATGTCATTAAGAATATAAATATATTTAATTCTAAAATTATAAGTCATTAATTAATTAATGACATTATAAATAGATAACTCTTCATGACATGACTCTTCATGTCATTAAGAATATAAATATATTTAATTCAAGAGTTATAAGTCATTAATTAATTTAATGATATTATAGATACATGACTCCTCATATCATTAAAAAAATAAATATATTTAATTCAGAAGTTATAAATCATCAACTAATTTAATGACATTATAAATACATAACTCTTCATTCTATTAAGAATATAAATATATTTAATTCAAGAGTTATAAGTCATTAATTAATTTATTTGACATTATAAATATATGACTCTTTATGACATGACTCTTATTTATTTATTTATTTTAATATGTAACTAACAAATTAAAAAAAAATAATAATAGCAAAATAATCATTCTTTATATTGCAAATTCATCAACAATGGTAACTTTTCATATTCTCATATGATAAAAAAAAAATTAAATCCATGAAAATGATAAACTCAATTGATGACAAAAATAGTGAAGAATCAGTACTATTACGATAATGTTGAACTTCATAATTTAATTGTCATTTCTCAATTTTTCAAGACAAAGCAAAATAGATTTTGAAAAATTGATTGCAAATATTTTTCATCAAGAAATCAGAATTTTTTTCAAATGAAAAATCATTATCAAACGAATATTTCCTTTGATCGAAAAGCTCAAACCAATCAATAACATGCTTAGAAAATCATTTCTCATTGATTCAACATGAAAATCAGGCTCTGATACCACTTGTTAGGATTTAAAAGAGACAGAAAAATAAAAAAATAATTTCATCGTCTCCAAAAGACATGTCAAATCATAGAGAAAAGAATTGGAAGCGTACCTGGATCCATTGAAATGCGGAATCAAGGTCTTCGATCTTCCACGTTTAAAGCGGCGTTTTTGAGAGACCCATTCTTTTCACTCAAGATGGGAAATGAAGAAAATGAGAACATCATCGCTTAAACGTGGAAGGTCTTCGATCTTCCACGTTTAAAGCGGCGTTTTTGAGAGACCCATTCTTTTCACTCAAGATGGGAAATGAAGAAAATGAGAACATCATCGCTTAAACTGAGGACCATGACTATTTTATACCTCAAATGTATTTATTTTTTATTTTAGCCCATCATTAAAATAAAAATAAATACTTGGCCTCTACACAAATTATTAATTCCATATATATTTAAATGAGATGCCACATAAATCAAATAATAATTTAATTCTTAAATAGATCACAAATTTTATTTGGCTCAATATTAGATAGCTTCTAATGTATAAAACTTTATTTATATGTAAAAGTATATGTGCCCATATATAAAAATTTCTCAACAGCCATAAGAGTGAAAATAGATAGTTACTCAAAAGTATGCAAGATAGGATTTTTCTGCTATACAATAATCTAACAAGGTAATAGTGTTACCTGTTATATGTGCTCGTGAACATTATCTTATTCATATTGCACTGAAAAAATATGCTCGAAATTTACAAACGAATTTGCTACTGAATGAGAAGTGCTGCTTCCATATATATCATGAGGTTTCCTCAAAGATGTCATGGAAAAGATGCTTGGCCGTCCAAGTTACCTCTTTAAGGCTCAAGAGAGGATCATGGATCTCATCTGCATAGGTTATGAGAGGGATCCTACATTCTGCATTGAAGAATACAGAAAAGATACCGTTCAGCTTTTCAGTGAAAATATAGAGAACATAAGAGATTTGATATACGGGAAGAGTAGCTTGTTTATCATATGGTTCTGGATTTGACAGAAGAAAGTGTCTTTTAGACATCCAGTCAATTATATAATTCTGTAAGCATCGGGGCTAAAGAAGATGGAACGTTTTGCTTAGATGCTTACCCGAAATTTTGCTGAAGTTGAGAAGACTCAAGGAAGCAAGTACCTTGAGTTTAATATCCAGATCAAATTTCAAGCATTCTTTCAGCCTTGGCATGAATGCTGAAAAAGCAGAGCGCTGTAATGCAGGAACAGAGAGATAAGTAAGTGCATGGCTTAGCCATGCAGTTGTGACAACGCACGCGCTTACTAGATCTGGGTTTCCCAGCATCCAGCACTTGGAAAGAGTGACCTGGAACGACTTCTTCCCATATTGAAGAAGGATCAAAGCCACGCTCTTCAACCAATCTTCTCTCATCCTTGACTCTTCCTGAATTAGGCAAAAATGGCTTTATATATGCACTCGGCACTGGCGTTGGCTGGAGCTTTATGCTCTCCATACATCCTTTTGCAAAATAAATTTTGTAATAGATGAAATTCATTTAAGTAATCAGGTAAATTAGTTTGACAAGCAAATTCCAAGCATGTTTTAGTTATATTGTAAATATTGCAGCATTTGATTTCAGTAAATGAAAATCATCCTCTTCAAAAAATTTGCTTGGCCAGAGTTTGCACAAACAGGGGTGGTGAGTTTTGTCAACTCCACTATAACATAGGATTTCAGACAGAATTAATAATGGATCTTTTAATGAGGATTTATGCTGTTAAAGAATGTCTTACTAAATAAATCACAGCAGAACAATCATGATCTTAAAGAAGGTTTCATGACCGAAAAATTTGCGAAAAAAAGTAGTAAGATAGATACCGCTGATATTGTTTGATCATCTTCATCATTGTAAGTATTACAATTGTATCCAGCTTTCTTCAACAACCAAGTCTCGGTGATAATCTCTCCAGAAAAAGAGAAATGCCCTCCGAGCATGAGAAGGGCCCTTCGGCAGTTCGGTATAAACATCTTATCAAACAGACAGCACTCAAGAGCTTTTACAATGCACTTCACAGCCTCCTCTTTGTAAACACTATGCATCCGGGATTCTTCCTGATAAATATTATCATTTTAAGTTTATATAATGTAGCTTGTTATGGGAAAGATATATAAGCTGGTATTAATCACATTTGATAGTAGTCTATAAATGGAAATGCCGTCCTTCGTCAAGAAAATGATAGCTTTGAACAAATGCAAAAGATGTGCAAACTAAACTTCCTGAAGCATTCCTTATCCCATGGCTTCGCATGTCAAGCTGGTTAGGACAGGAAAGACAACAAATCCATATTGGCACTGTCAAAATAAATATAGAACATACAGCTCACCAAGCACAGACACCAAATATGAAACATCATTGCACAAAAATGGTGCAATCATCAAGGTTGAATAATAGAACATATGCCTAATACACATAGTCTGATATGCATATATATGAATATAAACAAACACAAATACATGCAGACAGCTATAAATAAGTACACTTATCATCCTTGTCCTTATCCAAACTATTTGCATGTAGAAACAGCTATAAATAAGTACACTTATCATCCTTGTCCTTATCCAAACTATTTGCGGTTGGTTTCATAAATTCTCATTTTCCATCCATTCATTCATGCTGAGTATTTTCTTAAATGTTAAACCATGTTACATTAGATCAATCATTTTCTCTTCCTAACCTTTCCACATTAATTTTATCTACTTGTCTAATATATGCATTTTTTAGCTTACATTGTACACGTCCAAATCACCAAAGTTAACTTTCAACTACCTTGTTACTAATAAAACCGCTCACTAATTTATTCTCCCTATTTTGTCAAAAGTCCTATCTTAACATTTTCCTTTATCTTCCTACTCAACTTAACTATTAATGACTTCTACAACCCAATACTAGTATCTATATAATTTAGCTAGCCAAGCTGAAGTTTTATAGCTGGCGTATACATATAAATGTGTATATAAATGCATATATAAATTTATACATAGGCTTGTGAAATTAATAATTAAAAGTAGCATCTTGATGGAGGTAATCTGTGGAAGAAGGGGATGCAAGAACCAAAGAGAGAACAATAATCTCCAAAGCAAAATATCATATTCATCTCCTTCTTAGCATAAACTATGGGCCAATATATAAGCTCCACAAGGGCAGGAATGTCCTTTTGTAGGAAAAGGGCCGAACAGCCTAAAAAGGTAGACCCATAGTACTACTTACAGAAAAAAGTAACTTGGTAGTGGAAGGAAACTAAAGCAAACAGAAATAATAAGGTAATAAATGGTATACTAGTCCTCAAGCATAAGCATATTATAATTAAGATGTTCCGCATGTGATAATCCTATCTTATTTCCTCTAGTAAAGGTCTCAGACTTTCAATTGTTACATTTTACCCTTCAATGCTGGTTGTTGACCACCAAAAAGCGAATCTTTTTTGCAAGGCACTGACCAAGATAATTACTAACATTTGATCAGTACACCGACCACCACTCTTCCTTCACCTCTACACTTATTAAATAAGGGAGACAAATGAGAGATGGTCATGAAGAAGGTTTAAAATTGCGCAATTAGGTATTGAGGTGTTTTTCGTTTGTGAGGCGAGGCATAAGCCTTAAGGCGTAAGCCTCAAAATTTAAAAATTGCCTAAAGTCAAATAAAAGTTAAAGATGATTTTTTATATAATATCCAAATAATATGTTAAAGGATGACATATTAACTTTCTATTAAACTATGAAGTAACAAATTTTTATATATATATGAAACAAAAATTTGTATAATATGTAATGTGTTAAATGATAACTTATGTGAAAAAGAATTGAAATCGAAATATTACAGGGACAAAATAACATAAAATATATGAATTGCATAAAAAATTTATATAACATTAAGTTCAACTCTAATTTTTTTCTTTCTCAGTTGCCTACTCATCTACGTTTAATTCCTAATGAAAGCTAAAATAATTGGCAACAACCCAAAAATCATCTGTACTATCATACTAAGAGGGGGTTTTATTTGAGTTACTGTCATAACAAAGTGGTCACTTTTCTGCCTCATCATGTAGGTTCAAATACCTCTCAGTTTGCTTCTTCTTCATTTATTTTGATCATCTTCATCTAAGATCATCTAAGATAATACTCCAAAATTTTATGAGGAGATTGTGGTGGCGTGCAGCTTTCTAGTGATCCCTGCAGCGGCTACGATAGTGGTGGCTATGGTTAAGACGGTGGGCTGGAAGTCGATTGTTGACTTCTAACCTACAGCAAAAAAAAAAAAATCAAATTGAATATAAAATACCTACTGGAGTCGAAGTCTACGCAAGATCAGCCGCCCATACCCTGTTCAGACGTCGCCAGCTACAATGTCTCGTCCCACGACTCTGCAAACGGCGCCGACTACTGTCTTCTCACGCATGCTTGGACAAGAGTCCCGATTCCCTCCCATTCGCGTTAATAAAAGGGAGCCGAAGCTCTCTTCTTCGCTCCCACACTCGCAGAACTTCCACACTCAAATTTATGCAAATCCTCCCAGCTCCGACCACTTCCCGATCCCTCCAATCCCTCTACCCAAGCCGATCGCAGCCATCTTCCGACCTCCATAGCCTCTTCCTACCGCAAGCTCAAAGCTCCAGTCGCATCCCAAAGCTCCAGTCGCATCTATCCCGAAGCCGACGCCCCCCCTCTCCATCCCGAGTCCACGATCAAACCACAAGCTCCTCTATCTGCTCCGGTTCTCTTGCCCTAGCCGAACACTCCAGCCTTCTTCTCCCTTCAAACCGCCGGCTTCAATTGATCTTCCCCTGTCCCGATCTCCCACTCCACCTTCCGATCTATTCCATCCACAGAGAGAGAGAGAGAGAGAGAAACCTCTCTCCACCTAGCCTCCATCAAGCCGAACTCCAGCGCCTCCTACCCGATCTTTCCCCTAGCCGAGCCAAGCTTGCTTGATCCACTTACTTGGACTCTATTAGTTGATTAGGTATACACCTTTTTATTTCTTTTATTTTATTTTATTATTACTAGATTTTAGCTACATTAATTATTATTATTATTAGTTAATTATATTTAATCAAAATTAATTATAATTAAACATTCTAATTATATTTTATTATTAATAATAATGATTAGTTTTAATTAAGATAAATTATAATTAATTTTATTATAATTATAGTTAATTATTATAATTAATAATTAGCTATAATTAATTAAAATTAATTAAAACTAATTATTTTAATTTAAATTAATTATTATTATTTATAATTATTTATGATTAATTATTAATTATAATTAATTTTTCTTAAATTGTAATTAATTATTATTAAGTATAATTAGTTAATATTATTTTAAAAAAATGATAATAAATAATAAAAGAAAATCCCTCTCTTACCTCGACATGCATGTCGGGCTGGCAAACCACCCATACACGCTTTCTTAAGCGTGGTGGGAAGGGAACCCGGCACGACACCTACGACGAGGTAGGTGAGCGATCCCTTAACCCCAAAATCCTATTCTCGGCGTTCGTGTCGAGCCGGCAAATCGCCTATACACGCTTTCTTAAGCGTTGTGGGAACGGAACCCGGTGCGACACCTACGGCGAGGCGGGTAGGCCCTATACACGCTTTTCTTAGCGTGGTGGGGACGATCTTAAGTACCCGTATGCGGCTCTGTACCTGCGGGGAAACAAATGGTTTTATTTTTCAGGTACGTTAAAGACCCATACACGCTTTCTTAAGCGTGGTGGGGATTGAAGACTTTACACGGCCGTGGTGTCCTCGAAAGAGGACATCTATCATACACGCTTTCTTAAGCGTGGTGGGAAAGGCCCAGTTTTCCGTAATTTTCCCTAAACGGGGGAGATGCCGGAATGCTGTCGAAATTTCGGGTGAACAAAAGACCACACTCGAACCTGATTTGGACTTAAACAAGCATGGCTTCTGGACCTAAATGAGCTCAAATATAAACAAATGTGAATATGAACCATAATTTGAACAATCTAAATGAGAACAACTAATTTGATCAAAGAGGACTTGAATTCGAATGACAGAATAAAAGACTTGAACAAAACATTGAACTGAACAAGAATTTGAACATTTGAACTCAAATAAAGACTTGAACTTGGACAGCAGAGGACCATTTCTGGAACTCAAATGACTTTGAGCTTGACTTGAATATAATGATGGGGACTTGAACTCAAACAAATGAAGAAGACTTTGGCTTGGGCTTGATCTGAGCTTGAAAGAACAATGACCCAAATTGTAACTTGGAGACGATCACAAAGAACTCAAACTTGAGTGGACCACAAAGGACCATTTCTGAATTCAAATTGGATTCAGGCTGAACATCGACTTCGTTTCAAGCTACAAGGACTGAACTAGAGTTTGAATTTGAACCGAATATCAAAGATTTGAATTAAATAGAACAACAAGGAAACTTACAGAAGTCCTAAACTGAATCAAATGACGAGGATCTGGACTAGAACTTGAGTTACACAAGGAACCTAAATGCATTACAGAAGACTTGAGTTTCTATTCAGATTTAGACCAGAACTTGAACTCAAAATTGAATCTATTTTGAGCCTGAATCTGCATCGAACAGCAGGGTACTTGACATCAAGCAAACAAAACTTGACATGGATTTAAAAAGAACCAGGAGCAAGGAGCTTCAACCAGATTTGAACAAATTGAACAAGAGATTAAACCTTCAAGGGTCATAGAAGATTTGAATGAATATAGGAAACATATACCGGGTTTGAACTTAAGCATGAACTAGACTTGGGCTCAAACCTATATAAAGGATAGAACTTGAATAATATGCGAGGGAACTTAAGCTACAAGAACATTTGACTCAATGTTAAATGAAATATATTGATCCTTGTAAATAAATGTGACTAAGATGCGACAAATGCGAACACCCACGAGTTCTTGTAGGAAGGATATTGCAACATCCTCGTCACCAACATCGGGGTACAAACAGTCACACTACAAGACTCCAATGCGCACAAACAGAGAATGTAATAGACTCCTTGATGAGGACATTAGAGATCGACGGCTATGATTGTGCTTATTTATTTTGCTCTATTTCATGTATTTGATTTATTATTGTTCTTTTCCTTTTCTACCCTCACTTGAGGGCTTTGTCTTATGTATGCCCTAGGGGCAATAGTGTCTTTATTATTTTCCCTCATGTTTTTGGCTATTTAAAGCCACCCTCTTCCTTTGGAGAGGTTAATGAATGAATTATTAAAAAAAAATTCCTGCACATGTGTTCTTGGAGTTGTGAGAGTTCTAGGAGAGAGCTTTGGAGAGATCCCTAGGGAGGGAAAACGGATCACCCACCAACCTTGGAGACGGCCGGGTTCGTGGTTTGTTTTATCGTTTTTTTTTTCTTTCAATCTCTTTCCCCTCCCCCCCCCCCCCCCCCCCCCAACCGCCGGCTCCTCCCTTCCCTACCTTCTCCCACGACCCAAGCCCCACATCCCCACCCGTCCCCTCCCTCCCTTCCTCCATCGGCGGCCCTCCACCACCCCACCATAGCCGACGGCCCCACCTCCCCACCTTACCGCCGACCAACGTCTCCAACCACCAAGCCATTCAACCCAAACCCCTTGCCCTCTTATCGCCGGCCCCACCACCCTCTTCACCGTCCCCCTCCTTCCACCCCCACAGCCGGCCCAAGTCTCCCCTCCATCCTTCCTTGCTTTCCAAGTTTCCCTCTAGGGGAAAATTGAAAATTTGCCTAATTTAGGTCATCTTAAATTTGGAAGGATTTTAAATTTCAAATTCAAATCTATTCGAATTGAAGTACCTTCCTAAAATATGATTGATCTAATTTGGGAAACTTTCCAAATCTTTTAAAATCTGAATTAATTAGAGATTCTCCTCTAATCCTCTTTCCTAACTTAACTTCTCTAAGTTTAGAAACTATTTAAATTCAAATGCCCTCATATTTGAATTTAAAATTCTTTCCCAAAATCAGAGAAATATCTTTGGAAAGGATTCGTCAATTATCTTAATTAGGATCTTAATTGGGATTAGGAATTAAAATCCCTTTCCTAATTTAACTTCTAAAACTAGATCCTAATTATTCCCTCAAACAATTCTCCAATCAAAGCCCATTAAGGGCTGCCGCCCCCTTCCACTTCCCAATTGAGATCCTGGAATTACTCAACTCACCATCCAGGAAGGAAATTAATTCCAAGTTGCTCCAGCTGCTGTTTACCAAAGTTCTCCCATGATGTTCAACTAACGTCCTATCATCCTGGGAAGAAACGAATCTCTGAAATCAACTCCACTCAAAGTACTGTCCAGATTTCTGGACAAAACTTGTGTGCTGTCCAAGAATTCCAGCCATCTCCATGGCTGTCCAGATTTGCATGGAACAAAGAACTGCTGTCTAGATTGTAAGGAACCAGAAAACTGCTGTCCATAACCTCTCTCCGGGCTTCAATCAGCTGTCCTTTCTTTGTCGGCAACCACAACGATCGCACCCGAGCTTCGTGTCCTCCTCCATTGGTTGCTGTCCAGACTTTCTATACATCGCCAAGCTGCTGTCCAGGGAATTTTAGCTAGCGAAACTGCTGTCCTGCTCTCCGAAAATCCACCCGTTGTTGCCCAGAACTGGCCGGAACCATTGTCCCAGGTTGGACATTCGTTGTCCAAAGGTTCGAGCGTGGAGTTGTTGCTTCCGAGCCATCAAAGACGTCACCAACTGCTGTCCAAGCTTGCGAGAAGGTTGAATCATAGCAAAGGGTGAACTCTTTCCTTCTCTCTTACTTCCTTTGTCGATCCTTGCTTGTGGTTTATTTGATTCTTGCAAAATCTTGCCAAACGATCGCACCCGAGCTTCGTGTTCTCCTCCATTGGTTGCTGTCCAGACTTTCTATACATCGCCAAGCTGCTGTCCAGGGAATTTTAGCTAGCGAAACTGCTGTCCTGCTCTCCGAAAATCCACCCGTTGTTGCCCGGAACTGGCCGGAACCATTGTCCCAGGTTGGATATTCGTTGTCCAAAGGTTCGAGCATCGAGTTGTTGCTTCCGAGCCGTCAAAGACGTCACCAACTGCTGTCCACGCTTGCGAGAAGGTTGAATCATAGCAAAGGGTGAACTCTTTCCTTCACTCTTACTTCCTTTGTCGATCCTTGCTTGTGGTTTATTTGATTCATGCAAAATCTTGCCAAACTCCGTTAAACGCTTCGTGTTTGATAGGAAGTGTATGAGAGATCCATCATAACACTAATATTATTGTTAGATTAGGGATTTCTCGTTGAAACCCTTCTCGTATGCAACGTCAAGAGTAATTGGTTGTTTTGTGGTTTTTTTTTTTTAACTTTTTGCAAGTAACTTGGCCTAAGCTAGTGTTTACCACTCTGTGTTTTATTTCATTGTTTAGATCATCATCAAGATGTAATTAAGTTGCTCTTAATCTTTAAACGTGCAAACTCCTTATTTAATTCTTAATTTCATACATGTCCTGCATCATCTGGTATCAGAGAATGGTTTGCTCTAGTTTTGCATGCTAGACTTCATCCTAGGAGTTGTTTAACTATTTCTTTACTTTGTTACATGCATGCTAACATTTTAATGAGTTTAGTTACATGTTATGCTTGCTGTCCACTACATTTCTGCATGCAGTTAGAGGTTGCTAGGTTGATTTCTTATCAAACTAAGTGCTGCCTTTAACCCAAAACCCACCCAATCTACCTAGGTTACTTGGAACTTAGTATAACTTGCTGCCCAAAAACTTTTCCTGCACTTTTTGGAGAAGTTTAAGTGTGTTTAACTTAGTGTCTAGGTGCTGTCCTTAATTCTTCGACCTCCCTAGTTGCCTAAGTGACTTAACATCTTAGTGTAGTTTGTTGTCCTTGAAGTTCCTGCACCATTTAGTGACCTTTAGAGTGTCTTTCCATTACAATTGTTTGCTGTCCTCTTCCTAGATTCATCCCTAAGTGTCCTTAGTGATTAGAAATGGACCCGGAACAACTTGGAAGGACTTTAGACTTGTTGGTAGGTCAAATGAACACCATTAGTCAGCAACTCAAAGAAAATCAATCCGATCTAGCTGAGCTTCGTAGGACCATCACTGATCGATTTTACACTTTAGAACAGAGTAGGACCCACCAAACTCCTTACACTCCTTCTAAACCACCTTCCTTATACGGGGACGATACTTACCAAGATGAAGGACCTTTTCGTGCCCCCTATCGCGCTCCCCAGTATGGACACAACCATCACCATGATCCTGACGTGCCACTGATGAAAAACATCAAAGTCGATGCTCCTACCTTTGATGGCACCCTCGATCCCCAGCTCTTCCTGGACTGGGTCAAAGGTATGGACAGTTTCTTTAAGTTGTATAACATCTCAGAGGCTAGAAATGTTAGTTTTGCCGAGAAGAAACTTACGGGTAGGGCAAGTCAGTTTTGGTCAAATCTAGAAAGCCTTAGGGAGACCAGGAATGAATACCCCATCTCTGATTGGCCAACCATGAAGCGGGAACTCAAGCAGAAGTACTTACCTCCCTCGTACTTCCCCCGACTTTTGGATAGGTGGAATAGGCTGACTCAAGGCAATAAACCAGTTAAGGAGTACATCGCCTCCTTCGATGATTACCTGATCCGCTGCAAAGGGGAGACCACTACCACCCCCGCGCAGATCTTATCTATGTTTCGTACCGGGTTACGAGAGGACCTTCGCAACGAGCTTTTTGCCCGAAACGTTACTACTCTGGAGAATGCCTACAGCCTAGTACTTGACTTAGAGGAGACCCGTTCCCAGCACCCGAGCCGTTCACATGACTCTAGGCCCTCCTACAGACCATCCGGTAGTTCCACCCCTCACACTCCTACTGCCCAGCCAACCCCAGGAAGTACTACCCGACCACCCACAGGTCCTCCTGCACCCCGACCTGATTTTAGAAACAAACCTCCCACTCCGGATACCCCTCGGCCCAATCCCGGGACCAAATGCTTTAGATGTCAGGGGTATGGGCACATCGCCTCTCAATGTTCTAGTCCCTACAAGGTCACGATTATTGAAGAAATCACTGAGTCGGAATTCGAGCCCGAAGTGGACCAAATTCACCAAGTTGACAATGATGGTGAATTTTTTGAGGAGGATGAGGACACTACTGTCCTCAAATACATTCAGAAAATTGACACTTCTCCCACCTGTGTGGTGAGATGTGCACTGTCACAACCCGTTGCCACCGACGACTGGCGTAGGACTACGATCTTTCACACCTACACCAAAATCAAGGATAATAACTGTAAAGTCATCGTGGATAGTGGCAGTTGCATCAATGCTGTCTCCTCCAGCATGGTGTCAAAGCTTGGCTTGTCTACCGTTCCTCACCCCAACCCCTATAAGGTAGCTTGGGTCAACACCACTGCCTTGGCGGTAAAGGAGCGGAGTTTCATACCTATCTCCTTCGCTGATTATAAGTAGAATGTTTGGTGTGATGTATTGATTATGAATGTTGGACAAATTCTTCTAGGTCGTCCCTGGCTATTTGACAATGATGTCCACATCTATGGTCGTTCAAACATCTGCGTGTTTGAACATGATGGCAAAAAGATCAAGCTCTTGCCATTACAGCCTCGGGTTACAGATGACCATGAATCCAACCCTATCAAAGCCAAGAAGGGACTAAACCTGATTGCCACCATAACCCAGAGCACCCCTTTACACATCTTAGTAGATCTTGAGACTTCCGTTGAGTCTAACAATTCTGTCCCTCAGGAGATTCAGCCCATATCGAGTAGACTTGTTGCGGTCACCCCAGATGATCTTCCCGATCCTTTGCTTCTGATTAGAGACATCCTGTATGATTTAGATCTAGCCCCTGGAGCCCCCCTATCCAAACTCCCCACAGTCGAGTTCACCTGCCCTGATTCGATGACCTGTCCCACTGGTTTAAGTTCCACCAAAGCTGTTTATGGGTTCACACCTAGGTCGATGATAGGTCTCATACCCATGTGTCCTAGGTATAGAATTTTTGAGTCTGCATCTACATGTGCATTGCATTTGCATGATTTATATAAGGAAATTGCACGCGAAATTGAGCAGAGCAACATTAATTATAAGCTTCATGTTGTGACTTAAAACAAAGATTTGAAACTTTAGAGGTTGGTAACTCAGCGACGGTGCGGATTCGTCCGGAATGGTTCCCACAAGGAACTGTTAAGAAGTTATATGCTGAAAGTGTGGAGCCATTCAAAATAATCAAGAGAATCAAGGACAATGCATACGGGGTGGATTTGTTTGCAGAATTCAACATTAATCCCTCCTTTAACATAAAAGATCTGGTTGCCTATGAGAATCTAGAGTATAACCTGCCAAATCCACTTCAATTTGAACCTTGTGTGACCCCACCTTGTGAGAACCCAAGCTTACCTCCACTCCCAAATGCTTCTAAAATACCTATAGCGGAGAAAGTTGGCATGATTTTAAATGATGATATTATTTCTGCAAAAGAGGATGGTCAAAGAAGGTATTTGATTAGGTGGAGAGGCAAGCCCGAGTCAGAGGACACCTGGTTAGAGCGCGAGGAGTTTCAGCAGATCGACCCAGATGCACGGGAGTTCACAAGACACCCACTCGACGGAGTCGAGTTTTCTCCCACCTGGGGAGAATGATGAGGACATCAGAGATCGACGGCTACGATTGTGCTTATTTATTTTGCTCTATTTCATGTATTTGATTTATTATTGTTCTTTTCCTTTTCTACCCTCACTTGAGGGCTTTGTCTTATGTATGCCCTAGGGGCAATAGTGTCTTTATTATTTTCCCTCATGTTTTTGGCTATTTAAAGCCACCCTCTTCCTTTGGAGAGGTTAATGAATGAATTATAAAAAAAAAATTCCTGCACATGTGTTCTTGGAGTTGTGAGAGTTCTAGGAGAGAGCTTTGGAGAGATCCCTAGGGAGGAAAAATGGATCACCCACCAATCTTGGAGACGGCCGGGTTCGTGGTTTGTTTTATCTATTTTTTTTCTTTCAATCTCTTTCCCCTCCCCCCCCCCCCCCCCCACCGCCGGCTCCTCCCTTCCCCACCTTCTCCCACGGCCCAAGCCCCACATCCCCACCCGTCCCCTCCCTCCCTTCCCCCATCGGCGGCCCTCCACCACCCCACCATAGCCGACGGCCCCACCTCCCCACCTTACCGCCGACCAACGTCTCCCACCACCAAGCCATTCAACCCAAACCCCTTGCCCTCTTATTGCCGGCCCCACCACCTTCTTCACCGTCCCCCTCCTTCCACCCCCACGGCCGGCCCAAGTCTCCCCTCCATCCTTCCTTGCTTTCCAAGTTTCCCTCTAGGGGAAAATTGAAAATTTGCCTAATTTAGGTCATCTTAAATTTGGAAGGATTTTAAATTTTAAATTCAAATCTATTCGAATTTAAGTACCTTCCTAAAATATGATTGATCTAATTTGGGAAACTTTCCAAATCTTTTAAAATCTGAATTAATTAGAGATTCTCCTCTAATCCTCTTTCCTAACTTAACTTCTCTAAGTTTAGAAACTATTTAAATTCAAATGCCCTCATATTTGAATTTAAAATTCTTTGCCAAAATCAGAGAAATATCTTTGGAAAGGATTCATCAATTATCTTAATTAGGATCTTAATTGGGATTAGGAATTAAAATCCCTTTCCTAATTTAACTTCTAAAACTAGATCCTAATTATTCCCTCAAATAATTCTCCAATCAAAGCCCATTAAGGGCTGCCGCCCCTTTCCACTTCCCAATTGAGATCCTGGAATTACTCAACTCACCATCCAGGAAGGAAATTAATTCCAAGTTGCTCCAGCTGCTGTTTACCAAAGTTCTCCCATGATGTTCAACTAACGTCCTATCATCCTGGGAAGAAACGAATCTCTGAAATCAACTCCACTCAAAGTACTGTCCAGATTTCTGGACAAAACTTGTGTGCTGTCCAAGAATTCCAGCCATCTCCATGGCTGTCCAGATTTGCATGGAACAAAGAACTGCTGTCTAGATTGCAAGGAACCAGAAAACTGCTGTCCAAAACCTCTCCGGGCTTCAATTAGCTGTCCTTTCTTTGTCGGCAACCACAACGATCGCACCCGAGCTTCGTGTCCTCCTCCATTGGTTGCTGTCCAGACTTTCTATACATTGCCAAGCTGCTGTCCAGGGAATTTTAGCTAGCGAAACTGCTGTCCTGCTCTCCGAAAATCCACCCGTTGTTGCCCGGAACTGGCCGGAACCATTGTCCCAGGTTGGACATTCGTTGTCCAAAGGTTCGAGCGTGGAGTTGTTGCTTCCGAGCCATCAAAGACGTCACCAACTGCTGTCCAAGCTTGCGAGAAGGTTGAATCATAGCAAAGGGTGAACTCTTTCCTTCTCTCTTACTTCCTTTGTCGATCCTTGCTTGTGGTTTATTTGATTCATGCAAAATCTTGCCAAACTCCGTTAAACGCTTAGTGTTTGATAGGAAGTGTGTGAGAGATCCATCATAGCACTAATCTTATTGTTAGATTAGGGATTTCTCATTGAAATCCTTCTCGTATGCAACGTCAAGAGTAATTGGTTGTTTTGTGGTTTTTTTTTTTACTTTTTGCAAGTAACTTGGCCTAAGCTAGTGTTTACCACTCTTTGTGTTTTATTTCATTGTTTAGATCATCATCAAGATGTAATTAAGTTGCTCTTAATCTTTAGACGTGCAAACTCATTTAATTCTTAATTTCATACATGTCCTGCATCACTCCTATAACAGTCCCTATAATGCCTGTTGATTGAAGAAGGCAATACTATCAATTGACGGTGAAAGATCCCTCCTTGCAAACAAACACTTTTAAACCACCTGAGATTGGTGAAATGTGGATATGAAGCAAATACAACGAATCCTTGTGGGCATAAGTACAAATAGCACCCACAGCAGCGGTGATCGAGATGTTGCGAGGATGTTGAGTATGAGGATAACTCGATGTACGGAGAAGGACACCTCCTGTAAAGATGGAGGAGATGTTGAGCAAATTTGAACTAAACTTCCTGTGTTCCAAAATTCCTTACTTGGTCCTATACCTAGGAAGAAAATAGTTCTGACATCCACAACCCAGATGCCTCTGTTTATTTGAAGGGCCACAATCACTGATTTCAAGCCAACAGTAGGAAAAGATGAGGATGAAATAACTAGAAGGTTCCTTGTTGATTTCTATATGAGTCACAAGAAGAGAAAGCCAGATCAAATCATCATGGGGTGAGTGAATCTCAAATGGGTCAGAAATCTAAACCCATTTTTCAAACGGGTCAGAAATCTGAACCAGGATCCGACCCGTTTTATAAACAGGTTGACCCAAACGCGGATTTTTTCGGGTCGGGTCCGGGTTGGATTTCAGGTCATGTCAATTTTTGACACCCTTAAGTCCTTGCATTGAAAGTTTTAGTGAGTTTTGGATTACTGCTAGGCTTTTGAGCTCATTATGTAGATTTTTAATGATTTAAGATCAGGAAATGGGTCATGACCAATTGGAATGAGATTGTAAAAAATTCTCATGTTTTCTTTAGATTTTATTTTGTATTTTTCTTTATTTTTTTATAGTAAGGAGTTTGTGATAGATTAGTGATTGTACTGATCTTTTGGCTATTGTATATTAATTTTGAAAGAATAAATATAGTGTAATATTTTGAGGTATGTAATTGTTAGTTGCTTTAACCGGATATACAGATTTATTGTTTAAAAGCTCTGGTTGATTAATTAAAAAGATAAAATAAATAATTCTTTCAAATTTGATTCTAGGACATTACAGATCATCTACCATGTCTTGATCGTCTGTGCCTATTAAAAGGTAAAATTTATTTGGATAATGATGTTGAGGACCAAATTTAGCATCACAATTAAAACAAAAACCTTTTTCACAGTGAAATTAAATTTTAGTTGGTGAGAGTTGTGGATTGGGAGGTTTGGAGGTTTAGGATTGTGAAGATTTGACAGGGTGAATGGAGGATTGGGAAAAAGGTTGATCAAAGTAGGTGTCTGTATAAAATTTTTGTGGTTTTGAGGAAAGGTTTTGTGCCAAGCGGTGTTTCACTTAGGGAAAACAGCACGTAGGCATGAATGAATCCCGCTTTGCAGCCAAATGATTCCATTCTCCTTGAGACAGATTATATTTAATCAGATTTTCCCTGATAGTAGTATCATGGTTTATTTAGATCTAGGTCATTACTTCATATGAGGGTAAGCCTTTTAGTTAATTACCCTCCTAACGCGCAGAAGAGAACTCTCAATTAAAGATAAATTAATGTTTTAAACGTGCAACAGTTTTAATTCGTGTTGGGCCTTACAACTTTTATTGAAAGTAGTCCATATAGCGGGTCTTATTGCTTCCCTTAGAAGTAGCCCGTAGGTTTTGATCAAGAAATGAGTCTTACTACTTCTATTAGAAGTAGCCCGTAGGTTTAGGTTTGAAAAAGGGGGTCTTACTACTTCTATTAGAAGTAACCCGTGAGTTTGAAAAGTTAGGTCTCGTTGTTTTCATTGAAAGTAACTCGTATAGTAGGTCTTATGACTTCCATTAAAAGTAGCCTGTAAGTTTATGTGTAGGGTTGTTCACTTAGAAGTTTTCCTAGCATGCGGGTCTTATAGTTTCGCTTAGAAGTGGTCTGTAGTTGGGAATCTAGGGTTATGTTACTTTTACCTAGAGATTTCCTCTAAAGTATGGGTCTCAATGCTTCTATTAGATATAGCCCATACAATAGGTCTTACAGCCTCTATTAGAGGTTGCCGAGTGAAGTTGGATTGGAGAGGGGGGGGGGGGGGGATATTTAGTTTAGCAATGCTTTAGCAGTGGATACTTAATTTTGTGCTTTTCACCACCTCAACACCTATACAAGTGTCTTATTTATAGTAGTAGCTTCTGACTCATAGTAGTAGCTTTACTTGTTTGTTTCAACTTAATCTTGCCTGCAATAGTAATTTTACTTATAGTGCTAGGTCTTTCAACTAGTTCTCTTTCAGTACCAATTTTTTTCTTTTTTATTAATATTGGTTTTGTTTACCACCCTATGCTGGCTTTTGTTTACTTGTTTGCAGGTGTTTGTGACTAGGAGTTGCAGGAGCTGGATTTAGGTTTACTTAGGGATTCTTTTGGAGTATTCTTTTTGTTTACTGCTTTCTTTAGTTTTAGGAGTTTGGTATTAGTTGGTGTGTATTGTGCTTAGGTTTGATATAGGAAAACATTCTTTTCTGTGTTCTTTTTATTTTAATCAAAATAATTTCACCAGAGTGGCTCTCCCCTCAATATTTTCTACTTGCATTTTTTGAATTTTTGTTTTAGTTTAATTTAAAAGCTTAAAAATAAATTTTAAATTAAAAAATCAACGCTCAGCGTGTTTATTATATAAAGTTAAATATATTTTAAAATTAATTAATTTATTTAATTTAATTTAATTAGTTTCTCTTATTAGTTTAATTAATTTTAAAGATTTAAATTTAATTAATTGACTTATTTATTAAACATTAATTAAAATATTTAGTTTAAAATTAATTAGTTTAATTAATTTGAGGTTGATTTTATTGTAAATTGATTTTAATTAATTCATTTGATTTAATTAATTAAATTTAAGGGAATTAACAATTAATTAAAAGAAGTTTTAAAACTATAGTTTATTTATATTTTGAATTGACCATTTAATTAGAATCAAAATCAATTAATGAGTAATTTAGGTTTTAAATTATTTAAATTAATTAAATACTCAGTTAGAGAATTTTTAATTGATAATTTTAATTTTAATTAAATATTAAAAACAATTCTAAAATGATTAATCAATTATTAATTAAATAAAAGCTCTCGGCAACATTACCAATTTCCTGAGGTGATTTCGGCATCCTCCCAACGTCCCCTCCCTGCGAGGGGAGGTTGGGGAAGATACTTGCCCTTTTTGGTCCGCTCGATTGGATTAAAATCAATGATCAAGGGCTTCGGGGGAACAAATCGACCCCTGTATCGATCTTCAAACATCTGTTTGTAATTTGATGTTTCCCCGGCATTTCGACAGCCTTTCGGCACCCCCTCCCCTGCGAGAGGAGGTTGAGAAGGGCCAATGCCCTTTTAGGTCCGCTCGATCGGATCAAAATCGACGATCGAGGACTTCGGGAGAAGGATCGACCCTGTATACGTCTTTGGCTCCTCCAATTGAGATTTAGGTGCTTGCTTTCTTATTATTATATAATTATTTTTATTATTATTATAATTATTATAATTTTAACTATAATAATAACACTTTTCTTCTCACTAACTGTTTCAAGAATTGACAGCGGCGGATTGTGCAGAATCGGGAGGTGTGTCCAGCCAGTTGGTCTGGTTTCGTTCGCACAGAGGGAGATCAGGCTCAGATCGGCTTCAAGTGAATGTGCCGAGTACGGGAGGCGGACGTGTAGGTCTTCCGATCTCATAGAAAGGTCGACGGAAGGAAGCTCTTGGGTCTTACACGTGTGAGAGAGGTCAACGGAAGGAAGCTTTCGGGTCTTACACGTGTGAGGTCGGTAGAAGGCGGGTAGACCTGCGAGAGGCACAAAAGGGGGATCATAAGGAGTGGTTTAGTCCGCGTGTGGGAAGTTGGAGGCACGCCGTGTGGGTACCGCAATTCGGTTGCAGATGAACGGGAGGAGTTCGGCTGTGATCTGGGTGGAAGAACGGAGCGGGATTAACCTGTGTGGAAGGAGGCGGATTGGGTTCGCCGAGGGAGGCATCGGAGAATCGAGAGGCACGACAGGAGGTAGTTCATGAGAAGGCACAGGAGCAAACAACGGGATCCTCCAAAACGATTACAAAAGAGCTTTAGTTAGCGTAAGTTTTTTTTTCTTTTCTGCCTCATTTAATATTAACTGAACAGTAGTTGTTTCAACTGCTATGTGAAGACGATGTGGGAACATGTGAATGACATGTTCTCCCACTCTTCTTTCTCCTTTTCTACTTTTTTTTTTCATTTTGTTTTATTTTATTTTAATTTCAACAAGCGGATGATGGAACAAAGAAAAATTCTTAGATTTTAGATTAATGGTGCCTAGCTAATTTAATGGCATCCAAAAGGGTAGCAGGTCGTGCAAGTAAAGCTCGCGACATAATTCTTGTTCAAGTCCGGAAATAAAGTAATTGATAAGAGTGGATTCACATAAATTTAAAACTTTAAAAGCAAATTTTTTCAATGAAGTTTGGTATTCCATAACTGAATTTTTTTGAGTTAATTTGGAAAGATTGCCATGTAGATCTTGGCATCCAAGGAAAGGGCACCTTTAGTAGGTGTAGACTCCAAAAGAAGAGGAGGAGAAGAGAAATAAAAAATTATTCATTCCATAACATTTTCTTAGGGTATTTATAATGTTTGGATAGATCAAGTTTATAATATAGAACCGGTCTATCTAAAACAAGTCCTATAGGTTGAAACCATTGCATACCAAAAACTATATTAACACCATGAATTAAGAGAACAAATAAGTCTAAAAGTACATGATAGTTTTGCACAGTAATGTTGACTTTAGGACATTATATCGTCCATGCCTATCCGAGGAGGAGCCAAGATCGACGGCCGTGATCGTCCCATGTTATCTTAAATTTTTATTTGTAATTTTTATTTTAATTATGCATTTTCATTTTTACCCTTACTTAAGGGTCTAATCTTATGTAAGCCCTAAGGGCATAATCTTCTTGTTTTAGTTTCTTTTATTTCTGAGGCCTTGCTACTGTAATGGGATGATGGCTGATTAATTAAAAAAAAAATTATGCACTCCTGTTCTTTGGGAAGAACTTTGGTGAGATTCCTATGGAAGGGAAGCGTAGTTTCCACCAGCCGCAGGATGGGTACTGGCTTGTGGCTTGAAGACCCTTGGTGAAGGGCAACGCAACACCCGTCAGCCGCAGGAAGCGTCCGGTCTCACGGTTTTCTTTGTTTTTGTTTCTCCTTATTTTCCTAACCGCCACCTCCTCCTTCCTCCCTTCTCCACGCCGCCGACCACCTTTCCCGCTGCCTCCTATACCCGCCGGCTCCTCCCCAACATCTCCCCAACCCGCCGGCTACATTTCCCTCCTCCACCCCAAACCTTTGATTTTAAATTTTCCACTCCCTCTTGATTACCTTCCTAAATTAGTTCTTTATTAATTTGGAAAGTTATTAAGTTTGAATTCAAATAATTTTGAATTTCAAAATCTTTCCGATTTAATAAGTTTTATCTTAGGAAGCCTCCTCCAATTACTCTTAATCTGAAATTAATTTCAGATTTAATTCTCAATCCCAATTACTGCTTGATTCACATTCATCAAACTTAGACACCTCCTCCTTCCCTCTCTCTTGGCCGGCCCTCCCTCTCTCTCCAATCCAATTAACCCATATTAATTCCTCCCATTAATTCCCCAAATCAAGTTCCTAAATTAAGTTGTTTTAATTTTAATAAGTTTTGAATTCAAAATTCAAACGAATTTAAATTTCAAATCCTTTCCTAATTGATAAATTTAATTTAGGAAGCCTCCCTAATCACCTCAAATCTGAAATTAAATTTCAGATTTAATTCCCCCATCAACAATTAATGCTTGGGTCCACATATATTGTATGTGGACACTATTTCCTCCCCCCCCCCCACTAGGCCGCCCCCCTTCTCTCTCCCTCTTAATTAATTGATTCCCCAATTGGATATCCCATTAAGAAATTAATTAATCAGCCCAAATTTTCAAATGACACCTTCCCCCTATATCCATTCTGCATCAGTTTGGTATCAGAGCATGGTTGCCCGGGATGCGAACTCGACGGAGTCGAGCTCTTTTCCACCCCAGGAGAATGATGCGAACATCCAACCGTCCATGCCTATCCGAGGAGAAGCCAAGATCGACGGTCGTAATCATCCCACGTTATCTTAAATTTTTATTTGTAATTTTTATTTTAATTATGCATTTTTTATTTTTACCCTTACTTAAGGGTCTAATCTTACGTAAGCCCTAGAGGCATGATCGTCTTATTTTAGTTTCTTTTATTTATGAGGCCTATATATAGAGGCCCTTGCTATTGTAATGGGATGATGGATTATTAATTAAAAAAATTTCTGCACTCTTGTTCTTTGGGGAGAACTTTGGTGAGATCCCTATGGGAGGAAAGCGTAGTTTCCACCAGCCGTTGGATGGGTCTGAGCTCGTGGCTTGAAGTCCCTTGGTGAAGGGCAACGCAACACCCATCAGCCGCAGGAAGCATCCAGGCTCACGGTTTTCTTTGTTTTTGTTTCTCCTTATTTTCCTAAACGCCACCTCCTACTTCCTCCCTTCTCCATGCCACCGACCACCTTTCCCACTATCTCCTATACCCGTCGGCTCCTCCCCAACATCTCCCCAACCCGCCGGCTATATTTCCCTCCTCCACCCAAACCTTTGATTTCAAATTTCTCTCCCTCTTGATTACCTTCCTAAATTAGTTCTTTATTAATTTGGAAAGTTATTAGGTTTGAATTCAAATAATTTTGAATTTCAAAATCTTTCCGATTTAAAAAGTTCTACCTTAGGAAGCCTCCTTCAATTACTCTCAATCTGAAATTAATTTCAGATTTAATTCTCAATCCGAATTAATGCTTGATTCACATTCATCGAACCTAGACACCTCCTCCTTCCCTCTCTCTTGGCCGGCCCTCCCTCTCCCTCCAATCCAATTAACTCATATTAATTCCTCCCATTAATTTCCCAAATTAAGTTCCTAAATTAAGTTGTTTTAATTTTGGTAAGTTTTGAAATTCAAAATTCAAACGAATTTGAATTTCAAATCCTTTCCTAATTGATAAATCTAATTTAGGAAGCCTCCCTAATCACCTCAAATCTGAAATTAAATTTCAGATTTAATTCCCCCATCAAAAATTAATGCTTGGGTCCACATACATTGTATGTGGACACTATTTCCTCCCCCCTCCCCCCATAGCCCGGCCCCCTTCTCTCTTCCTCTTAATTAATTGATTCCCCAATTGGATATCCCATTAAGAATTAATTAATCAGTCCAAATTTTCAAATGACCCCTTCCCCCCATATCCGTTCTACATCACATTAAGCCTTACATAATAATAAGTTACCATTGCCAATAGAAACTTTGAATTCTTTAACAGGTTGCTTGTGAATTCCTAATTTTGAATTAAATTATCCTGAATGAAATTATGAGTACTACCACTATCAATTAAGATATATACATTGTGATTGTTAATAGACCCAATTAATCGGAAATAACAAGGATTGAATTGGCAAGCTAAAACATTTAGGCTAATTTCAGGATGCGGATCTTGGTTATCCTCATCATAGGTAAAAGAGGGGAGGAGGTCATCTACCATATCTTGATCGTTTGTGCCTATTAAAAGGTAAAATTTATCTGGACAATGATGTTGAGGACCAAATTTAGCATTACAATTGAAACAAAGATCTTTTTCATAGAGAAATTGAATTTTAATTGGTGATAGTTTGTGGATTGGAAGGTTTGGAGGTTTAGGGTTGTAAAGATTTGATAAAGTGAATGGAGGATTGGGAAAAAGCTTGTATCGAAGTAGGTGTCTGTATAAGATTTTTATGGTTTTGAGGAAAAGTTTTGTGCCAAGCAGATGATGGAACAAAGAAAAAATTCTTAGATTTTGGATAAATGGTGTCTAGCTAATTCAATGGCATCCAAAAGGGTAGCAGGTCGTGCAAGTAAACCTCACAACATAATTGTTGTTCATGTTCGGAAATAAAGTAATTAATTAGAGTGGATTCAGATAAATTTGAAACTTTAAAAGCAAGTTTTTCAAATGAAGTTTGGTATTTCATAACTAAATTTTTTTGAGTTAATTTGGAAAGATTGCCATGTAGATCTTCATAAGGAGAAATACCAAAACGTCGTTGCAAAGATAAATGAAATTCTAAATGGCCTTTTATGCGTAACCATTGATATTGAGAAGCTATCGAACCTTTAAGATGAAATAAGACAATTCTAATGTGATGACAATCAAGAGTATTGTGAAAATCTAAGAATTGTTGTGCCTTAAAGGTCGATGTTTCGACATCAGATCCATTACAACGAGGAAGTTCAATTTTCATTGATTTAAGAAAAGAAAAATTGCAAGGGGAGGTGATGGTTGTATAGAAGGAATTCATCTGGTGGAACCAAGGATGTCGGTGGAAGAAGAAGGATCTTGATTTAGTGGAGGAGGTGTATGGCTAAGGCACAAACTGTCAAGTCTTTTGTCAATAGAATCCATGAAAGCATGGAATTGTTGAAGGGACGAGCCAATGAAAGCAAATTAAACATCGACTAGTTGTAAAGATTTTTGGATTTCGGAGAATTTTAATTCTTGATTGGTTTGCATTGCCTGGAGAGCTTTTGTCAAATCTGAGTTCTTCAAGTTGATTTGATATTTGTGGATGATGGAGGTTTGAAAAGATAAGGATTTTGAATTTGTACCTGCAAGCAAAAAGAAAAAGGATAGTAGAAGATGTAATTTGAGCAAACTAATTTAGCAAGAAAAGCAAACGGAGAACCTGATGCAATCTTGCAAAGGAAGAGATTGAAAATTGCAATAGGGTTCATGGATGTATCAGATGATTGAAATCTGCTTGGATCAGGTGGTCGCAGTTGTTAAGTGGAAGGGTGTAGGAGGGGCTGATGGCAAGTATCCGTAGGTCTTGAAGGTCTTGCAAACTGCAGTTCTTGAAGAGAATGATGCGAGTGTTGAAACAGGAATGAACAGATTTGCAGTTGGAATGGTGATATGCTGGGTTGAAATCTGCTGAAAACAGAAGTATGATGGTTTTTCTTCTAGGCTGAAATCTGTTGGTGGGTGGAAGTCTGCTAGGCACGGTGGAAAGAGGGTTGTGAAGGGAATTCTTGTGGGCTGCTGCATGCCACTGCAGGAAAGAATTGTAGGAGGAGAAAGATCTTGTAGTGGCTTCAGATTAGTGCAACAAGAGCATTATTTGATAAGCTTCTTAGCATCCAAGAAGAAAGGGCACCTTTAGAGTAGGTGTAAGACTCCAAAACAATAAGAGGAGAAAAGAAATTAAAAATTATTCATTTCATAACCTTTTCTTACAATATGAGCATTGTTTAAAATTGCGCAATGTGAGGCTCGCCTTGAGGCCCGCCTCAGCGCAATTCCAGTAAAAAACGCCTCGAGGCTTACGCCTCAAGCTTTTTTTATGAGGCTTACGCCTCATCTTGGAAGAGGCCCGCCTTGAGTTGCGCCTCGCCTCGCTGGCATGAGGCGTACGCCTCACTCTATTTATGTTTTTTTTATTTAAAACTTACCTAAATCCTATACAAAAACCCCAAAAAAATATGCCTTCTTACACCCCCAAGCCACAACAACTTCCTCTCAATTGCCTCGACCTCTAGCCCACCGCCTTCACCGTAGCCACCACCGTTGTAGCCGCCATAAGGGATCACTAGAAAGCCGCACGTCATCACCATTTCCTCTTAAAATTTTGGAGTATTATATTTATGTTGATGACAAACATTTGTAAAAGATAAAGATGAATGAAATAAATGAAGAAGCAGATTGAGAGGTATTGGATCCTATAGAATGAGGTAGGAAAGAGACCAATTTGTTATGACAGAAACTCAAATAAAAATTCCCTTAGTAATGATAGTACAAATGATTTTTGAGTTGTTGCCAATTATTTTAGCTTTCTTTAGGAATTAAAGGTAGATGAGTAGGCAACTGAGAAAGAAAATAATTAGAGCTAAATTTAATGTTATATGATACTTTTATGCAATTCATATATTTTATATTGTTTTGTTCCTGTAATATTTGGATTTCAATTCTATTTCAAATATTTATCACTTAACACTTTACATCTTATACAAATATTTATTTCATATGTATGTAAATTTATTACTTCATAGTTCAATAAAAAGTTAATATGTCATCCTTTAAAATATTATTTGGATATTATATAAAAAAATATTTTTAACTTTTATTTTCATTTTACGCAATTTTTAGATTTTGAGGCTTACGCCTCAAAACGCCTTGAGGCTTACGCCTCGCCTCACAAACGAAAAACGCCTCAATACCGAATTGCGCAATTTTAAACCTTGAATATGAGCAATATTTATAATGCTTGGATAGACCAGCCATTGAACAAAAATAAATAAATGAGATTCTAGGGGTTAGCATACTTCAGGCTCCACGTGTAGTCCATAGTGCATGTAACCAATTGACAAGATTGGTACTTCCACGAGGCTTTAAAATTATGCAATGTAAAAACAACCAACCAAATGGGCTTGTAGATGAAAATGATGTAAATTATGACAATATAGCCAAATTATTTTTAATAATAAATGTATTATTGGAGATCAGTAAACCTTTTCTGAATTTTCCAAATGTTTTTATATAGGCTTGTAAATTTAACACACCAAGTTACTTTCCATTTTATGTTTGTTTAATACAACTTTCAGATATTCTTGGTGGTGAGGGAGGCAAAGAGTTAATGATTGAGTACAATCAATGAGATCAAATAAAGAAAGCGTACCATATAATCAAGATGTATAAATAGAACCGCAACAAGGACTCTTTCTTCAGGAAGCGAGCTCTTAAGGCACAAAAGAAGCTCACGCTTGGTGTTACCAATATCTTCTGTTCTCAATCCACTCACGAAAGACGTGATGTCCATCCTTCTGTTGGTGTCCAAAAGTCCAAAAAGCAAGAGTAAAGCACATATTCAGGAAGATAACACTTATGACTCTAAATCTAAATACTTGGAAGGACCAAATAAAAGCTAATATTAATAGAAGAATAAGGTAATTATCTGGCATGAATTCCAGCAGAAAGAATAGGAAATGGAACTGAGCATTATAAGGCTATGTGGTATATAGCAGAGGCACAAGACATCTATTTATTACGAGTAAATCAGGTAACGATTAGATTAAAAGCATTTTCTGAAAATTAAAAAATATATCTTGATCCAGGTAAATAGGGAGTTGGATATGAGAACTAGATTCCAGATAGCCTCGTAAAAGTACATTTTGAAGACAATGCTACCATACAATATACTCAGCCCTAGTGAGAAATCCTCTAGTAAAGCTTTCCAAGGTCTGCTTGCATATTGTTATTTGTGAAGGTTACATCATGACATTAAGTATTTATAAAATAAACATACATCTTCTCCCTCCATCCTTATTATTTGTATAGCATCCATTTATTTCCTTAATTACCATGTCTAGTTATAGCCTTGTAATCCTATATATATATAGGTGCAACCTGTAATAAAGATAGAGAAGAAAATATAATAAAAACAATGTCACTTTTCCTGTCTATATACCCTTTCCTCTTTCTCGCAAGATGGTATCAAAGCAAGTATCGGTCTTCCCATTACCCTAAAAGAAATGTTGGAATTTCACTTCTTGCTCTGTAATCTCTCTCCATAGGAACGCCAAGCAATCTTTTCTACAAGGAATATAAATCATGCCATCGACAACATGTTCTAACTCCATCATTCTAATAAACCAGGTATCTCCTTGGTCTCCTATACCCTAAACGATGAAAACTACACATCATAGAGTTACGCTATGGTGATTTCCTTGTCCACCAAGAATAAGCTTAGCCTCATCGATGGTTCGATCTCCAAGTCAGAAGGAACGGGTCTAAACCTTCTCCATTCTTGGATTTGCAACAACATCGTCATCTCTTGGATCTTGAACTTAGCGTGCAAAGAAATTTCAGCAAGCCTTTATATTCCAACATCGCTGGTGAGATTTGGACAAATTGCGAGAAGGTATTCAGCAAACAAACCGGCCTCAGATTTTCCACCTTAAACGCGAGTTGATCAACCACAAGAAAAATCAAACAATTGTAAATTATTATTTCACTGAACTTAAAATGCTGTGGAAGAAACTCAACAACTAGAGGCCAATTTGTACTTGCAAAAAAAGTGATTGCAATGGAGTCAAATAGATGATTGCCTATCATCAGATGTAGTAAGTAATGTCTTTTTTAATGGGACTCAATGATACTTTCTCTCTAGCTCGGGGGAAAATTTTGCTTATGGATCCCCTACCATCTATCAATCGTGCTTTTTCTTTAATTTCTCAAGAAGAACGTCAAAGAAAAGTCGGCCAACCAAAACTTAGAAACAACGGCATAGTCAAAGCAGCCCTTATAGTCAAGACTAACAATAATTGACAGCAGTCAAATCAAACATCCAGGAACAAAAGATTTCACAAGAAGGATTGGTGTTACTGCTCACATTGCAACAACACCGACCATATGAAGGAAAAATGCTGCAAGACTCGCGAGTACCCACCAGGGAATCGATTTAAGAACAATGCACAGTCCAAGAAAACCACACCCTTCGTCAATCAAGTTTCTATAGGCAGCAGTAGTACTAACAATGATACTAACTCGGTATCAAAGTTCTTCAATAGCCGCGAGCAGCAATAGCTTGATCAACTGATAAGTTTATTCTCCATCACTTATAAGCAAAAGGTAACGAACAATCAACCCACTTGATAGGTATGTACTTCTCTGTTATGTTAATTTCAACTTTATCACCTTTTCGACATTGGGTCATTGATTCTGAAGTGTCAACACATGTTTCAATATCAATCAATTTACATCAATGCGAAATATACCTTATACCACCAAACAAAAATGCAAATTCCTGTCACCTTATGTGGAGACATTAGATTAAACTCACATTTACACTTGCATAATGTATTTTTCATTCCATATTTCAATTTTAATCTTTGCTTTTCTTATAGATAATTCTTTTACAATTATGTTCCTTGATGATCATTTTAATATCCAAGAAGTTCACAACAAGAGCAGCATGGGTAGCAAACAACATTAAAATTTTGCAGTGATTGCATTCTTACAGCTACATTCATCATAAATCGAACCCCTTCCCCTCTTCCTCAACATAAAACGCATTATGAAATACCATACAACGAACCAGTTGATTATTCCAATTTTTGTTTTTTCGGATGTTAAGCATTTTATTCTACCCTCACTGGGCATTAGAGGTGTCAAAAATTGACACGACACAAAAACCCGACTCGAATCCAACCCAAAATTTTTAGGTTAGGGTCAACCCAATTTAAGAACGGGTCGGGTTCGGTTCCCGATTTTCAACCCGTTTCAAATTGCGGGTCGGGTTCGGGCCAACCCGGAAACCCGATTTTGACCTGCTTCGCCAATGGTATAAGCACGATTAAGCCGCTAGCCTGTCGGTTTAGCTTCCTCCTTTCGACCTCCCTCGATTTAGGCGTATAATCGAGCCCTAAGCCCCTAACCGCACTTCCGCCTTCCACTCTTCCAGTGGCAGACCCCGCTCCGCCGCTAGCTTGTTGCAGTAGATGACAGCTGGCCAATGTTAACCTCATTCAACGACGTTCCTTCCTGTCGAGTCGGAAGTCACCACAGCTCGCTGCTCGCCGTTCTTTTGTTGGATCGGAAGTCACGACAATCTCCTTCCAACGAGTAGATAAAAGACTTCTTCGCCTTCTTCGACGACGTTCCTTCCTGTCGGGTCGGAAGTCACGAGAGCTTGCCCGGCAGTAACGCGATCAGGCCTTGCCGTTCTTTTGTTGGATCAAAAGTAACGACGATGACGAGACACGAAAGGGAGCTCGCTCGTTGCAAAGTTAACCATTTTCTCCCATTTGCCCGCTTCTTCGGCCAAATCACCGTGGTTTCATGTCAGGTTAGGTCAACCCGGAAACCGGACAAGTCGGGTCCAGGTTGAAATTTCTGACCCGTCTGTAAAAATGGGTCGGGTTCGGGTCATGTAAATAGTAACGGGTCAATCTCAGGTTCGACCCAAACCTGACCCTCAATCCGATTTTGACACCCCTACTGGGCATAGAACCAAATTTCAACTATGAGCTCAAACATGCATTTTTTTAGGCTACCCACAAGGCATGAAAGCTTCCAAATTATATGACATCCGTAATAAATAAATTTTTATTTCCCGTGACATTTCTTTCATGAGGACCAATTTTCCTTTCATTCAATCGATCCTTCCACTAGTAATATAAATCCCTTTTCAAACTTAGTTTTACTTAACCCCATACCCAAAACATCCTCATCCAATCAAAATGAACCTCTGGATTCTAAACGGGTTCAGTCTTCTTCAACAACATAAACATCCCCTCTTACCACCAACACCACTAATACAGTACCTAAACCCCTTCGTCGATCCACTGAAACGACCATGCCGCCGTCATATCTAAGTGACTTTCAGTGTAACCAACTACAAAAGGAAGTGATTCTAACTTTATTGTCTTGTTAGTATGTGTTGATGACATCATAATCACAAGTCCAAATATTTCCATTATTACTTTGCTCATATTGTTTTTTGCATACACAATATCAACTAAAGGATTTGGGCACATTGAAATACTTTTTCAGACTCGAGATTAGCTTGATTCGCACCAGGTATAACCTTATCCCAGCTCCATTATACTCTTCAATTGCTCAACGACACCAGATTTCTTAGGACCAAACCAGCAAACACACCCATGGATCCCAAAACGTCTCTTAATGCTTCCGACAGTGATCCATTGCCTGATGCTTCTCAATACAAATGACTTGTGGGTTGACTTAT
Organism: Dendrobium chrysotoxum; assembly: GCA_019925795.1. Lineage (NCBI taxonomy): Eukaryota > Viridiplantae > Streptophyta > Magnoliopsida > Asparagales > Orchidaceae > Dendrobium > Dendrobium chrysotoxum. The sequence continues at coordinate 4,884,051 of CM034313.1, read as the reverse complement.
TTACCTTATTCTGTCCCGACTAGACATCACATTAACCATCCACAAGCTAAACCAATATCTTGCTCACCCACAAACACCACACCTAGTTTCTGCTCATCACTTTCTTAGATATCTCAAAGCAACACCTTGTCAAGGTATTTTCTTTCCTACTGCTTCTATTCTTCAACTAAAAGATTTTTCAGATGCAGATTGGGGGTCAGGACTAGACACAAGACACTCCATCACAAGATTTTGCATCTTCCTAGGCGATTCCCTCATTTCATGGAAGGAGAAGAAATAACACACAAGATCCTAATCATTAGCTAAGGCCGAATACCGTGTGTTAACTACCGCTGTTACTGAATTCACTTGGCTAACCAGATTACTCGCTCATTTCGATGCCTAACTATCCTCTCCTACCTTGCTATTATGTGACAATCAAGCCGCCATCCACATCGCCAAAAAGCATATTTGCCACGAACGAACAAAACATATATAGAGATCGATCACCATTTCGTTCGTGACAACGTCATTGATGGATCTGTCAAACTTCTACCTGTCACATCCGCACACCAACTTGTAGACATGTTTACTAAACCATGGTCTCTCATCACATTATCAACATTATTATCCAGGATGGCTATTAAAAACATATACGACGCATTTTAAGGAGTATGAATATATTTTCTCCCTCCATCTTTATTATTTGTATAGCATCCATTTATTTCCTTAATAACCATATCTAGTCATAGCCTTGTAATCCTATATATATAGGTGCAACCTTTAATAGAGATAGAGAGGAATCTATCATAAAAACAAGTCTCTTTTCCTGTCTTTGTACCCTTTTCTCTTTCTTGCAAGGTTAAGAAAGTATTTAAAAAAAAACTATTTGTCCAACAGGAAAGATTTTTACCTATTAAATATGTTTGAATTAAAGGCAAATATAACTCACAAACCTGTGTAGACAGATTAATTCAATCAAAAGCGACACAGCACAGGTTCTTGCATGAACTTGCTTACTATGGATGAGGTCAAGGAGAGAAGACATGCTGATTTTCTTGGCCAAGTGATTCCTACAGCATCCATCAGCCTGAATGCACATGGCTAAAAGTTCAGCTGCTCGTAATTTCTCTTCCAAATTCCCAATTTCCAACATTTTGGTGAGAAATTGCAGACCTCCAAGAGAAATAAGATGCTCAATGATTTCCTTCCCTTCCTTTAAGCTAAAGCCAGTCAGTATCTGCTCAATGATTAATACAGACAATTCAAATTTGTAGTTGTGAATTTGTTTCAATGGGCTGAATGTGCTCTTTGAGGCAAGAGAGATGGAGCTCCTAAAGCAATTTGCCACCCATCCATGGATCACATGTTTTAACACCATATTAGTATCTGGAATAAGTGAACACTTCAATGTTTGTCCAGTCACAGGACACGTTCTGTTGCCTTGATTAAATCTGTCTTTGATAGCCACTAGCTCGAACGTATGCCCACTCTCCAATGTCACAGGCTCCATAAATAACTGACCAGTCAAAGGACAGATAAACTCTCCTGGAATTCTTGAAAACAAAGAATCTTGGTAATTGTCTTCATGGTGCCCTAACAGAATCTCACTGAGAAGGAAGAACAGAAAGAAGAACAAAGAGAAAGAGGTGAGATTACAATTCTTCAGAAGGAAAGCTTCAAAAAGACAAAAATAAAAAAATCATTCATGAAAAATTAATCACTAAGCATGCAAGCAAAATCATTTCAAAAGTATGACTCATGTCAGTAGGCCACACCTGGGCCTTTCCTTCAATGAGCATGAATCAAAAAGCCCATTGGTGACATCAGTTTCATCCACCGCAAGTTTTGTACGTATTACTTCTGTCATCTGAGGTCAAAATAAAAAAAAGCTTAATTTAGTTAATAACAATGGCATGTTGACCTATTTTGGCAAAAGGAAACATATTGAAAACCTTGAAACCTCATCTCGTTCTGAATAGCACACTGGTGAATCAATAGTTTGCCTTGGGGTATAGGTATTTGCATCATCAGAATGATCAGCCACCCGCAATTGAGAGGCTGCTTTAGCCAATTTTTCCAGTTTAAGCCCATTTTCATTTTCTTGTGGATCACACTTTCTAACATGAATATGTCTTTTGGTAACCATTTTACTTCCGTATTTGATTTCTTCAGCTTCAAGGATGCTTGAGGTGCTTGAGCAGCAATAGTTTCCTTTTATCTTGTCATTTCCTGGTGTGATCTGACAACAATATTGTAATGAAATCAGGTGCTAATTAAAATTGGTTGCTTACAAGTGGACTCATAAAGAAATAATATCGATATTGTGCAAAAAAGAAACAAAGAAACGAGGAGAGGAGTGACAATTCACATGTAAGGTTGCTTTAAAATTGAGCTCAAAATCAAGCAAAATTTTTTCCATGCAGTCCTCAATTTCCAGGGTCTGAACTGTTGATTCCAGGATTTATTTTTGTAAAGGAGAATAAATGAAGCATCTTCTCACATTACCTATTCACTAAAATCCCAACAATCCAATCAAAACATCTAGGTCTATACTGCCTAAACATAAAAGGAAAGATCTTTGCCTTTTTTCCTCATAATTTGACCTGCAGCAGAAAGTTACTTAAATTTTATTGATAAGAATTATCTAGGACATTAATTTCTTATTGTAATTTTGAATCGCAGAATCATTTTGACTCGACTCGGATGCTGACCAATTTACACAAACTTGCAATAGATAGTAACTTCGTCACAAACACCAACTAAACTAGAACTACCCAGAGAAAAAATTAAAATAAAAAAAGAAAAAAAAATCATCCAATAGCATATGCACCGAGAGATGCATTTCAAGGAAACTGTATCAAAGACAAAAAAAACCCTTAAATTATGAAATGTGCTACATTTTTCTGCACTATACATTTTAAGAGCATCAAACTTGAATAAGTGAGAAATACCAGAGAAATAAAAAAAAACAAAATCAAGCTATAAATAATATCACTCACTTCAAAAGATGCAGCCGAGTTTTGAGAACATGTGTCATAATATTCTTGAAATTGTTCTGCTGCACATGTGCCTGCATCCAAAGACTGTCTCCCATTTTCATCATTTTTTTGCATGTAAGCATCTGCATATTTTCTTCTCCAAACATCTGCATGATCTTCTTCAGTTTCATCCCCCGCCTCATCCTTCTCCTCTTCCTCCATACTTCCCATATCATCTGTTGTTTTATTTCTATTTGCTTGGCTCAGTCTTTTGCTAATCACGGTCTTAGAAGGAATTGAACTGCTTGAAACAAAAGATTCCAAGGAAACAATTTCATTAGCATCTTCTGCTACATCTGGAACAGATGCAAAAGGGATACAAATATAAGGCAATGCAGAACCATTGTCATCCCCCATCAGCCAACCCTTGTAGTAAGTCGCAAATTGAGAGGTAACCAAATCCACAACATCATTATAGATTTTCTGCAGAAACTCCAGCTTCATCATCAAACCAGATGTTACTGGAATAGAACTTGCTTCTTTCTCATGCCATGTATTCAAATGAGAAATATGTGGCAAGAACAGGCGGTCCCAAAGTTCTGGAAGCAAAGTTGTTCTAGCATGGTATGGAGAATCACAAAAAACCTGCAAAAGATACTCTGCAGAAACATTATCCTTCTTCTGAATCTTATAAAGAATGCTGAGGTAGAGATAGCCACAAGCAGCTAGATGTGAGCGTGGAATCCCACAAGTGTGCTCATCATCTGATCGCATGGACTTCAGGCCGGTGATCAAATTCAAGTTAAGGAAAGCTTTCTTCAGGTCAAACTGATTAGGACCCTCAGTGATTATTCTTTCAACAGCTTTGATCGCTTCTACAAGAACGGATATCACCCCGTTATCCTTAGATTGCCTATACTGCACCCAGGTCGATTTCAGTGAAGAAACACATGCTTCACGCAAGGATGACCGGAAACTTTCATCCTTAATGATTTGATTAACACAACTATTTATCATTGAAGCGATTTCTTTTAACCCAGCGTTGTCCAGTGCGGGCACAGGACGTCCAACCCTAGCAACCTTAAAACTAGGCTTCTCATGAGAATTTTGGATCTTCGAACCGTTTGGCTCCTCATTCTCAAAGAGATTATTATTGAAAGAACTATTATATCTCAGCTTCATCTGTAGTTCCCTAGAATAACCACCCTGCGACTCTACATGCATGCGCGATTTAGAATTCACATTAGATGCCTCGATAGAAGAGGCACACCGGTGATTTCTACCAGAGCTTCCCTCGAGTTCCTTATATTCATTTACAGAACTAAATGTCGTACCTTTGGCTTCCTGTAATTTGGGCAACTGTGCATCGTACCAATCAACAGATCTAAATATGCTACTTGCAACATTGCTCTGCACAGGCTGTTTGAATCCTGTTTTCTCCGGCACCGCAAAAATTGATTTCCGCGGATTAATATCCGACCTGGTCCTCGACGGCGGGGCTTTGGAGCCAGAACAACCAAGTCGCGAGCTTGACAAGCTCTTATCACGGGCCCAAGCAGGACCACCTCTCGGCCACGTCTTCGGCTTATCTCTCCCTCTCTCGAATCCATCCTTGGTAAGGAGCTCATCCAGGGTCGCCATTTCGATTTCCTCTTCTAATAAGACTTTCCAGATTCCAACAATGGAACAGAAAAATTAATACAGGGCTTTGATTCTTACCATGAGAGCCATCACCAAAAGAAAGAGCAGGAGAGTTGCGGATCCACATTATGACAGGAACGCGTAGGGTTTATGGAGAAGAGATGAAGAGGTCAGCGGAAGGCAGAAGAAGAAAGACAAATGGCCGGCCTTGCACGGTGATTCTCAGGTGTTGATCGTCGTAAACAGCTGTGTCTATAGATTGCCAAACAGCTGTGTACAATGTCCTGTGTTACTTACCGATAATATTTTTTTGTAGCCGGTTGAAGAGACTCATATTTGCTTTTGGACTTTTTAAATAAAATATAGAACATGATGGAAAAATTTTATAATCACAAAATTTTAATTTTTTTTAAAAGAGAAAAGTTGTCAATGGTTAAAATAATAAGATGATTGATATATCTATCATTTTATTTAATCTGGATGAATTTTAATATATTATTTTAAATTATAATTTTTAAAAAATAAATTTAGGGTCAATTAAATTTCAATTTCAATTAATTTATAGTAAAAAATCAACAATATTAAAAGTGGTTTGATCTGAATTCAAGAGCTCAAATCAAATATATTAAGTATAGTGAGAAAGTTTAGGATATTAATTGAAGCATCACATGGTCTCTGAATCATGTATGTTTATAGTCAAATTGAGTGGCTTAACAAGAAGAATCCAAAAAGTCCAAGATCATTTGATTGTGAGGTTTTTAAGGAACTTAAATGCTAAATAAAAGGTCTATGATCAAAAGATTTAACATGCAATGCCCAAAAAAGTGTTATGAATTTTTTTTAAAATTACTAAAATTTTACTCCTCGGGGGTTGAAACAGGTCAACAGGTCAGATTTGGGTCTAACTTGAAATTGATCTGATCCCAATCCGGTCAACCATAACCTAACCTGTCTAATAAACAGGTCAAAAAGCTAAACCAAACATGATCTGCTAGCAACCCAACCCGATCTGCTAGCAACCGAAACCCGACCCGCTAACTCATTTTAATTTAAAAATATTTTCATTGATTTGCTAACCATAAATTTTAGGTTAATTAATAAAAAAGAATAAGATTATACCAACGAATAAAATAATTTAAGGAAAAAAAATTAAATGAGTTATTTTTGGGTCAAAATCAAGTTAACGGGTCAACTCAACCCGCTTTCAAAATGGGTCCAAATGCACAACTCAAATCTGACACGTTTATTAAACGAGTCAACCTGAACCCAAATTTTTCGAGTCAGGTTCGCAAGTTGGGTCATTATTTAGACCCCTATTCACTCCTAAAGTATTATAGATATATTATATTCTTCACGTGAGGGAGTTAGTGTGATGCCCATAATATAAATTGAAAGAATTATATCTTTTATATCTTCTTAATTATGACCAGAGATATTAATTATCTATTAATTTAATAATTCCAACGAAAGACACTACAAATTATATACATTAAAACGTATTTCTATATTCATTCTTTCAAAATGTGATTTACAATAGCTAGGAGATCATTCAATACATTGACATATCTTTCGGCTCCTGGTTCCAAAATAATAAAAGAAAATATTTAATAAAATAAAACATAGAAACACTAATCAGCCTCACTGTGCAACCAAAACTATAAATGCTTTTAATGCAAGGTCTCTAAAATCAATTTGCATGCTCATCCCAAGCATTATAAAATTAATAATCAGCAGTATATATAGTAAATAATTTATGTATGTCAACATATAAAAAATCAATAAAAGTCTATAAAATAATGTCATGTGCCATGCAATAAAATATACCTCAATTATTTATCAATTATATTCATGCCAATAATTCTATTATATGCTTCTATCAATCATTATGTCATTTATCAGTGTGTCATATCAGTTTGATATATCAAAGTTTCTATCAGTGTCCCTATCACATTCTATTCCATATTAAATTAGTCTAAATGCTCATTCTATTAGTTCTATATCAAGTCTATCTATTAATCAATTCTTATGCTCCTATATAAATGCATGCAAATATAAATATGAATACAATTATGAATAGCAAGGCGGGACATCCATCTAGTTACATGATGTTTTCATGTATCTTGTATTAGTATCAAGCATTAGGTGTCACATGGCTATTTTGTAAAAGCCATCACTTCTTCCCGTCAGCGTATCTTATCCCCTTATGACTCTCTATCTTGTATATTGTACTGGGATTACACCACAACCCATAATTTAAAGGAAAGCCTGTCGGCTCACCCTCATGTACACGATATCTAGCTCTAACTAGCCTGAATTATGTTACCTTTCTTATAATGCCACATTTATCTTATATGAGTTATATCATTTTCTATGTAAATTCAATAGTATGTATGAAATATAAATGATCAATAAAATGTAGAAAAATTTATACATTATTCATTTACTTAAAAAAATCATAAATATCGATTTATCTTGTGTTCAATAATATTACAGTTAAAATGCTCATAAGAATCATATATATCATATACAAAATATTACAAGGTGAAAGTTTTATAAATTAGGAGAAAATATATTTTTATTAATTTGAGAGAAATTAAATTCATCAAATAAAAAATACTAAGAACAAAGTTATTATTCGGGTTACCTACTATGATTAGAAGAAATGTCAAAGTAGAATCTTTGAATAAAAATGACTTGAAGGACCTTCTCTCTCTCTCTCTCTCTCTCTCTCTCTCTCTCTCTCTCTCTCTCTCTCTCTCCTTCACCTCCTCTTCCTCCTTCTCCCCTGTTCCTCTCCTCCTCTCTTCCTTTCTTTACCCGGTAAGCCAAGCAATAGGGACGAGGAGGAACAGTTGAATGGAGAAATTTATAACGAAAATATTATTCAGTGTCTAGCACCACAACGTTGCATGCCACTCCAAGAATTGTTGTAGAACAGAGAGCTCAGTGTCGTGACAGCACCTTCTCGAAGCTTCGCGGTGCCGTTGCGCTTGTAAGCACAGCACAGTAGCTCTCCAGGCCAAATTCTCCAAATTTTTATTTTAAAATTATTCTCATAATTTTAGGTTATTATAGTTAGACTTGAGTTTAAAAAGCATTCAAAGATCTAAAAAAAACTCTAAAGCTCTATTCAATATTCAATGTCGAGGATCATCACTAGCCACATCCCTCTTTACCAGACTACCATGGCCCAACTAATGTCATCTGAACACTCTCAGCCCAACCATCATTATTTAACCACTACCGTCTAGCCATCATAATCCGTCACTCAATTGCCATCATTGTATTCTTATTACTCAATCGCCATTGTTTGATAGCCATCATCTGACCAGCCTGATTGAAATCATCTAATTATTGCCATCATACCTCTACTATTTCTCCCATAATCTCTTATGCAAATACAAGAGATTAATAAAGTATTAATCTAAACTTTGTAATCTAATCTTCTCCCATTACGAAGAAAAGTGGACTTATATAACTTCAAAAATATAAAGGAACATTTCAATTGAGCTTATCCCTCTGGTTTTCTCTCATTTTGAGTTTTTAACATGAAAGCTATGGTGTCTTATATATTATTTTCTTTTATTTATGTGTATATTTAATCTTCATGCTAATGCTAGGACATAAAACTCTCTCTATCACCATGAATTTTCTAGCATGCAATAGTTTAGTATTATTTGTGGAAAAGATTCCAAACATACCATAAATAGTTTTTCAATTGACGATAACCAATCCCTCAACAAAGGATAACACAATATATATGATGAAAACCACCCAAGCCTCTCTTTGAAGGATCATATGCATATGATGGAAGAATTTCAAGTTCAAATCTTTCCACTTTTATAGGAGGTTGGGTAATAAAGAGAACTATCACATCACGATGAAGTTCTCCCACTATAAAAGCAATAATAGATTGAGGTCGATCAATTTCACACCACCCATGTAATGCATCATCATCATCATCATCATCATGTTATAGCTCCCCCTTCTGCCACAGCCTCATTATGTTCTCTTAGACATTGTCAATTAAACCCATCCTTCTTATGTTGCTTGACTAATTCATAACCTTCACCTGCCATAAAGGACTTAAATCAACCTCATCTTATTGACGCCCTTTGCGATGTTATAAGAGATAAGTTATCAAGGAAAAGTTGTCTTTGAGAAAAAGGAACCAACTGTCACATCTCAGGATAAAAAGTGGAAGAATTTCTTTTTTTTTTCTTTTTATTATATTGTCTTCTCTTTCTATTCCTTTTATCTTTATTTAACAACCAGATCAATTTAACATCTAAAGTTGAATAATTGCATTACAGAAATAAAATAAATAACAAAAAACATCATTTTATTTTCTATAGTTAATATTTATATTTTATCTCTAAGGTTCAAAATAATATATATAATAGTCTTCATAGGTTACAAAAGAATACATATAACTAAAAAACTTAAAATAAACTAAAACCCATTACTGTCTAGCCTCAAGTTGCAGGATCCATACCTTTATCTTAAATAATGTAAAACCACATAATAAACATAAAAGTCCACTAAATAACTAAAATCTTATAACTAAAATTAATGCAAGACAAGAGGAATAATATGCTATAAATCTTGTAAGGAAGTCAATACATCAATATATGTTATCTGTGTAGGTCACCTGTGTCAATTAATCAATTTTATTACACATCACATCTCATTTTATTAGTCAATCAATCATTCTATTTTTATTATTCAATCAATTTCATTCAATCATATCATTTAATCATTCTCATTAGTCTCAATTATATAATAGTATCAATATTTGTATTCATTAGCGATAACTAGTAATAGTAATCAATATACATATTTAGTAATCAGTAATAATTAGTATCAATAATCAGTAATCAATATTCTATCAGATATTCAGATGAAATTATCTTGAGTGCATCTTGCTCCTGCACTTATGACTCCCAATTAGTCGCTTTTATATCTCTCAATCAGTTTACTCCTTATAACTCTCGTTGAATTAAGTGAATCAGTCACCCCGACTCCTTATAACTCTCAACCAGTCTCCAGTTCTTTATGACTTTCATCGGTGAATCAGTGAATCTTGAGGTTATCAAGTAGGATTATCATATTATATATATCTGACATTAATTGGTACATCAATGCAGTATATTCTTTCAGTCATATTAGTATTACATTTCAGTACATATCAGCCTAATCAATCAGTTCAGTATTATCATGTAAAATCATAGTTCATCACTTTTAACCCATTTTCAATACACATTTTTCCTACTTATTTGACCCAAAAATTTCTATATGTATATTTAACTAGTAAAAAAGTAATAAAATCATATAATATTATTTAGAATGATTAAATTTATAATATATCAAAAGTTATATAGTGAAAGCTTATAAAATTAGGGGATAATATATTTTTAGCAAATTTAGGAGAGATAAATTTATACAAATTAAAACCATCAAAAATAAAAGTAAGAGGATGGTTACTTATAATATAATAAATTATTTTTTATAAAAGGAACGGCATATGAAAAGGCCTCGAAGATCCTCTTTCTCTTTACTCTCTTCTCTCCGCTTCCTCCTTTGATTTCTTCTCAAGAAAGGCCCAGTATCCATTGATCAATTTTATTACACATCACATTTTATTCAGTCATATTATTTGATCATTCTCGTTAGTCTCAGTTATACAATAGTATCAGTATCCATATTCAGTAACAGTAAACAATAATAGAAATCAGTATCCGTATTCAGTAATCAGTGTCAATAATTAGTAAACAGTAATAACTAGTATAAGTAATCAGTATTTTATCAGATTTTTAGAAGAGGGTATTTTGAGGGTATTTCATCCTATTAGTCTCAGTTATATAATAGTATCAATATCTATATTCAGTAACATTAAATAGTAATAATAATCAGTATCCGTATTCAGTAATCAGTATCAGTAATTAGTAATCAATAATAACTAGTATAAGTAATCATTTTTCTATCAGATTTTTAGATGAGGGTATCTTGAGGGTATTTTCTCATGTACTTATGACTCCCAATCAGTCACCCCTTATGACTCCCAATTAGTGTACTCTTTATAACTCTCCTTAAATCACATGAATTAACCATTCTGACTCCTTATAACTCTCAATCAGTCTCCAGCTCCTTATGACTCTCATCGGTGTATCAATAAATCTTGAGGTTATCAAGTAGGGTTATCATATCATATATATTTGATATCAATTGGTATATCAGTGCAATACATTTTTTCAATCAAATCAGTATTATACTCCAGTACATATCACTCATATCAATCAGCTCAGTAATATTATGTCAAATCATAGTACATCACTTTAACCCATTTTAAGTACACAATTGTTCTACTCATTCGACCAAAAAATTTCTATACACATATTTACCGATAAAAAAATCATATCATATAGTTTAAAATGATCAAATCTATAACATATCAAAAGTTATATGTGAAAGCTTACGAAATTAGGGGATAATATATTTTTAGCTGATTTAGGAGAGATAAATTTATAAAAATCAAAATCATCAAAAATAGAAGTAAGAAGATAGTTGCTTACAATGAATAGAACAATTTTCTTAAAAGGAACGGTAGATAAAAAGGCCTTGAAGATGTTCTTTCTCTTTCCTCTCTCCTCTCTTCTTCCCCCTTCTCTTCTTTCTCCTTCGATTTCCTTCCGAGCAAGGTAAAGAGTGAGGGGCGGTGGGGTAAAAGCACAGATATATATATATATATATATATATATATATATATATATATATATATATATATATATATATATATATATATAATGTTAGTGTCTTAGCACCATAGCACTGCATACAGAATTCAAAATTACTATAGAAATAGAGACTTAAATGCCATAGCAATAGTTTTTGGTGCCACTGTGCTCTCAAATCTTGTGCTGCAGCGCTCTAGTTCAAACAGAAATTCAAAAATTCATATTTTAAAATACTTCTTATTTTCAGGTTGTTACACCAACTTACACGTTGCCATAGCTTTCAAGAAACTTTATCTTTAACTAATGTATTTTTTCAACATCCTATTCGAGGGGATTTAAGATGCCTATAATTAACTCCTATGAGGGAACCTCAAATCCTTATGAGCATATTGACCATTATAAATTCATCTTATAAATTTAATAAGCTTTTGATGCAATTCTTTGTTAGATCTTCCTCGTAAATTAAGGGGATAAATCACACTTGGATCTACTCTTTTTGGCATGACTATTTATACTTTTATCGATCTAACAAGCTTATGTTGAATAATTTATTGCCAATCATAATATCATCAAGGACTCTTTCCATCTTCTTAAGATTCACTAAAATAAGGTAGAGACTCTTAAGGAGCACTTTTAAATATTCTCTTATGAAGCATATCAAAATTTGCGAGTGAATTCAAAGTTCTCTGCCACAAATCTTTATGGTCCTCATTAATATGAGAGATAGTCTCCTCTTATGCTAATCTTATTCATTGAGTTTAAATATAAATAACTTCTGATGAGGTCACATGCATAAGTAATTTGAATAATCCTTAAGCAAATGTAAGAATTTCTAATAAGAAATTGATCAGCCCCTCCATGAAAAACAAAGAGCATTCAAGAAATCAAAGATGGCCTTATCACTAAATTCAACCAGAGCCATCCAAGTACACCCAATTAAACACATTCACAACTAATATTCTAATGGAGATCCAAAATTTTGAACATTTAAGTGGCCAAAACCTATAAAAATTCAATGTGAATGATCAATCTTAATATCACTTTAATCATTCAAGAGGACATTCACCAAAAATATTTTTAATTAAAGGATGAAATTGAATTTCGATTCAACAAGGACAAATGGACACCTACTTCATTATTTACAAGAACAGCATGTAGCTTTTCAGCCACAAAATATAGGAGATCAAAATTGTCATGATAAAATAATTATTATAATTATTAAATAGAAGTGTCAACACAACCTATTTGCCTTCATACACTAGAAGATTTTGTCACTAAAGTAATTCAAAGAAGTTGAGCTCCTCATCTTATTAGATTTAATAAAAAAATTTTATATCATGATTTCTATTAAAGATAAAAAATTATCTTTCATGCAAGTTTTCATTTAAATTATTAATGAAGTGTTCTTTTTATAAATAATATTTCATCTAATAAAATTTTTTCAAAGGCATACCCATAAGATAGTTTTGATGGGAAGCCATAAATGGACATTGTTCTCACAAGAAAACTCTCATGAGGGCAAGTGGAGACATATTTACAATAATAACCCCTACAAGGCACACATATAAGTCATTTCAATATGAAGCTAATAGTAGATAGGATCCTTGCTAGAAAGACTTCATGAAAGCAAACAATTGATAGGATCACCACTGAGCAAAAAATCTCAAAAGGCTAAAAATTTAAGAATGTATAATTTCTTTAATTCTTAAAAAATGCCAAAAACTAAAAGCCTTAGAAGGTATTAATTAATCTAATTTTTAAATCTTAGAATACTAAAAGCTTCATAAATGTCTCATAATATACAGGGTTATCTAGTTTTTAAAAGCCTAAGAAGTATAGGTTACTTTATTTCTCTAAAAATATAAGAAGGATGAAAACTTTGCAAAATACATATTTCTCTAATTCTTAAGAAAACTTAGAAGGATAAAAGCCTAAAAAGATAATGACTCCTTCAATGCTCAAAAAAAATTAAAAGGCTAAAAGTATTAAAATGTACATATTTCTTTGATTCTCCAACAATCTTAGAAGTTTAAAACCCTCAAAAGGTGAGGGTTTCTCCATTTCTCTAAATTTTTTAAAAAGCTAAAAGTCTTAGAAGATACATGGTCTCTTTTCATCCCAAAACATCGCAATTTATAAGCCTAAAAAATCCTTATCAACTCTGTGATTGAAATTAATATGCTCTAGAGATTTCAAACCGGCCAGATGAATTTAAAAAAATGAGAAAGAAAGAAATGTTCAACTACAACATATTACATTTCTAACAAGATTCAAGATTTTAATTATGTCTCAAAGATATATAAATTATTTTTTTTGTGGCAAGTTCTTATAAATCTGAACTACTTTTATAGGAAGATGGCGAGTTCATTACTTTCAATAAATTAATTATAAATATTAATCAAGTTTATATATTAATACATAAAGAATTATATATTTCAAAGCCACATATTGAAGTATTAGATTTATATGATGTTAACACACAATTTTCTATAACATATAAATCTCCAAACTTCTGCATCAGCTTACGATAACATCAAGGATGCTAATTTTACCTTATCTATAATATATCACAAATGATTCAAATGACATTAAAACCAACGCCGTTGGTTGGCATCTCCAATATTGATATTGAACATCAACATCAACCTAAAAGTCAAACTCCATCTTTGATAATACATAAAATGAATATGCATATCAATTTTATATTAGAGTACATATTGTAAGAAATCTTCTAAAAATGATGTAAATAGCATATCGAATAATTTCAGTATCACTTGGGTGGTTCATCTTTCCATGATGCTAAAATATATTATTGCATCAACCATCATTTCTTATATAAGCTGTATTAAATTTGATAATAATTATCTCCCGATTGAGGAAAAAATCAAGCTTCAAAATGAGGTGAAATTTTATTATTATAATTTACATCCTAATCTTTCCAAATGGACATAGTAAAGGCCCCTTCAAGAGGAAGACTTGTGCTCCATCATAGGGATTGAAAATATTGGGAACCTCTTGCAACACCGCCTATGTAGGGTGATTCAATACCCTTGATTAAGAAAATGTTAGAGCCCATAAAGAGAGAATATTTCACCTATACAGGACAATGTTGAGCCTCTTTTAGGAGATGAAAATATAACTATGAAGGAAGACATGACAAATGCATGTTTTCCTTATAATTTTGCCTATGAAGGTTAGTTCATTACCCTTGATGGAGATACATTAGAGCTTACAAGGGGAAATATAATCCCCCCTATATACACATGACAGTGTTTAATCTTTTTTAAGAGTTGAAATCAAAATCTATAAAGGAGAAACTAAGATATGTGAAATTTTCCATAACTCAACCTACAAGAAATAATTTGATAGTCTTAATGGGGAGGCATCGGAGATTGTAAGGGCTAATGCAATTCGCCTATACAAAGTAGTGTTTAATCATTTTTAAGAGAATAAATTAGAGCACTCAAAGGATGAGATTGGTAGAAGAGAATTTTTTCCCTCCCCATAGGCCCCATAGGGGGGAAATTTATAATTTTTTTTCACATTTTTAAGTTTTTAGGAATTATTTTGTTGTTTTTTGACAATTTTTTTAGCTTCAATTTCCACATTTAATTTAAAATTTACTTTTTAATATTTTTATAAAAATTTTAATAGATTCAAAAATTAAAAAAATAGAAACAACACCATTATTAAAAAATTTAAAACTTTAAAATTTAAAAATAAAAAGAAATTATTATTTTAAAAAAATAAAAAAGAAAAACCCCCTCCAGTTTCACACAACTAGGAGCATGTGACCTACATCAACGTGCACCATCAATTGGTTAGTCAACTAACTTAGACAGGTCGTCTAATCCCATTTTTGGCTCGTACAAGCTTATTCCAATATTTATGGGGCCCCTCAAACCATTTATTAACATTCTGAATTTAAACTTGACAGTTTCAGAGCTCAGTGAAGCATCTACAATTAATTTGAGCACATTTGAAGAGTTCAAAGTAAATTGATAAGGAGGAGGACTAAGTATATTATTTTTCTTATGATGATCATTAAATTTGTTCAAAGGGTATGTACTCTAAGGATGATAGTGGCGACTGACAAGAGGAAGTGGAGAGACATAGAAGGGAAGAAAGAGGACTAGATCTCCTCCTTTCTTAATTTGGTGTTCAAGAACTGAATCAGATTCTATTAGGGGTATTGCTGAACTACAAACCTTTTGTTTTAATGCTTGAAGCCTTCTTTAAAATTCATCATATATTTGTTGGTGCATAAAAGTAAGCTTTTCTATTTTCACTTATAAATATGCATAAGGATCATCATATCTTTATTCTTAAGTTTAATATTGGTACATATGTCGATTATGAGTTGACATTATATATGTGTGTGTGTTTGTTTATGTGTGTGTATATATATAGGTTTTGGTGTTGTTAAGGTTATTGATGGTCAAATATAAGAAAATTTTCTTTTATATGCAAACTTATAAATGTCATTGAGCTAATAAAAATCAAGTACTCATATGTAAAATTTGGATAAAAAATAATGAAGCTATGGGTAACATATTGAGCACTATCCAAAAAATAAAAAGTACAAAATTTTGAATATAAGAAAAATTTTTTGGATGATATGCAATTGCAATGAGATTGAAGATACAACTAAATTAGTGAGTAAATGATCTAATGAAGTGGTGAAGTAAATTTTTTTGTTAATTTATTATAGAATAATAAGCTATTTTTAATGAACTTGTTAATACAATATCTTACAAAAAATACAACTCAGCACAATAGAATGTTCTCTAAGAAACATACTTGATCTGATACCAAATATAATGTAGGAAAACTAATAATCTTATATGAGAAGAATGTAATTAGATGATTACATCAATATTCTTCAAAGACTTACTAATGAAAAATGATAAACATTCAACATCTATTGAGCGAAAATTTAGGAATACAAAACTTAACGCGGGTGAGATGATTTAAGCTATCATTATGTTAACCTCATTAGTTCTTTAATTCTTATATAAGCCAAGAAGAAATAAAAATTATGGATGATCTAACCTTTGATGGATTTAATATAATTGATGGTGAAGCAGGGATAAGTTAAAGTCAATCTCTACTAATAGTCCTTGATCGTGAAAATCTCGTTCCTTCCTCAAAAGTACTTCTCTATGTTTTGTGAACTCATACACTCAATCAGTCTTTCACTTGGGAGTAGAAGAACACAAGAAGAGTAAAATGACTTAAGAAGAAAATTTTTTCATTAAAAAAATCTCGTGCTGAGAATTACAAGAAACCTTCTATTTATAGAAATGAGTGGAGATGCTAAAATATATATACCTACCTCCAAATGTAAACTTTTCATAATTATTTTCATACCTACCACCACAATCATACCTATCACATTTACTGCACTAATCCTTATTACCATACTTACCATTGGTATTATTCCTTCCACTATTATCATACATACCACTATTAATTTTGTCGATTAAAAGAATGAAGTTGTGAGCACGTATCAAAAATACAAAAAATTTTGCTTAGATATTTTGATGAATCATAAGGTAATAAGCTATGCATTGAGCAATTTAAGTTTCTTCTATGAAAGTGGAAATAAATGCTTGAATCATGAAGAAGCAATGGGCCCATGAAGAGTTCAAAGGATATGGATAAGAAGAGTCCAAATGTAGATAATTGACACTCTCCAAACATGATTCCAAGATTTGTCTCTTTATTGTATTTTTCGATAGTTCAACAATCCTTATATTTGGTAATCACCTCCTAAAATAAAAATGCACATACTTTTTGCAATGTGAATCTTCCTTTTGCACTGAAAATTTTTAGTATTTCCTTATATAACCAAGAGTTCATTAGATAGCTAACAAATAATCAAGCCAATATAAGAAACTCCCAAATAAACATAAGTTAAAGAATGCAAGCAAGTTGAAATGAATGGTTAAGACATATTGTATCTTCCTTCATAGCTATTAGATTAAGTCATCACCTTGAATGAGTCTCACCTTATATCAAAGGTTTATGTTCATGGGGTAATCATTTTAAATTTTCTCTTAGAGTAGATTGGCTATTAATTTTAGGGGTTGAATTTTCTAATCCTTTGACACCCTTAGAAATTAGATGAATTGCTTGAACCATTAAGGCTTTATTTTGGACAAGCTTGAACCATTAAGGTTTTGTTTAGACAACTTTTTTACTGCTTTGTAAAAATGTTGTAAAAAAAGTAACTTTTAAAGTTGTTATAGAGAATAACTTTCTAGTACAAAATTTTTGGAAAGCAGTGAAAAAATATTGATAAAATAAAAATTATGGTTGCAGTCTAAAAAATAAAGCAATAGAAATATTATTCCAAACAAAGCCTAAGTATATATATAAAAAAATTAGTCTCATAATTTTTATATAAAATCATAATTTTTAAAAATTATAAAAATTAGCCCTTTTATGCCAATTAGAAAATTTGTTTTATTGCAAGTTTCCGGATGAGTTATTTGGATCTTTATTAAATATAATTGTCGAAGAATTTTGTTTGGTGAGCAGCGAGTTTTAAACAATCCCAAACGAAGCCTGAGTTAGAGAATGATGACTGCTAAATTAGATTGATGAATTTCAAGTTTTAAGTGCTCTATATTATTATTATTATTGTTATTATTATTATTATTATTATTATTTAAATTATGGAAGTTTCAAAGATATTTTCATGGAATATGTCTTGATATTCAAAGGACTTAGGCTAAGGTGGCCTCTTATTTATTTCATGGTTATTGCCGAGTTCTAACATTTTGGTTAGAATTTTTATGGGTACAACCCCAACTTGTATATGAAGAAAAATTATACAGGCGAAGCCTACTTCAACTCAGTGATATCACTACTCACTAATAAAAAAAAAAAAGTAGTGATATCACTGAGTTGAAGTAGGCTTCGCCTGTATAATTTTTCTTCAGAATGCACTAGTCAGGTTTCGTTTTTGTTTTTTAAGTTGCATTCTACTTGGCAAGGTGGGACAGTTTCTTCTTCATTAACATCTATATCATAAGTTTCATTGATTGGTGAGGTAGACATTAATGCTTTTATGCTTGATAGTCTTCTTCTAAGACTGAATCCCAATGATCATGTTGGCATTTTGCTATGGGAGAAGTTCTTAGAATACGAGCCCAGTATTGCCTAAACCACCTTACTCATTTACTCTTCCATCTCTACAAGTTAGCTTGCTACAATAAATTTCTAGTTATCCATGTTGCTTTTTTTTTTTTTTGAGAGAACTTGATTTTATTCCAAAAATGAAAAATGATACAAGCAACTCCATCAATAAAAAGGAAAGATACACAGCTAAAAATAGAAATGATAAGGCGACCACCGGGCTCAACAGTTGGCAATGTATCCTACAATCACCCAGACGCCAGGCTAGGACCATCTAGAGGCGGAAGGCAACAACAAACCACAAAGAAGCAGCTGAGAGAAGAACCACCCACCCAAATAAGGTCACCATACAGAGCAAGCTGAATCACCACCAATAGTTGCCAACAAGCCCTGGCAGTCTAGGTGGTGAGTAACAACTAGCCACATCATTGCCCATACAAATCACGAAACAACCGGAAAGCCAACCCCTAGCACGCCTCAAAAAATTGAAGACCCAGCAATAATCAAAGAGACACAAAATAAATAATGAAACAAAAGTCAACCCCCAACGAAAATATAACAACCACATTTACTTCCTTTTGTTTTTACGTCGTCAACGTTTACTACTTCCCTGGGAGAAGGCCTTCTCAATTATGCGATTCACATTCAAGCTAAACAATGCATCAAACTCCTCCTCATCCCCCTACAAATACACCTCCTCACCCCCACCAGGCGAGGACAAATGATCTTCAAGCCAATCAGATTGTTTCACACAAGAATCATGCAAAGAAAAACCCAACTGATCTTTTAAATCCTCATTAATAATAATAGAAACAGGGATTTTAACAGTTCCTTCAAAAATAAACAATGAAGAAGAGGGCATAACAGTTTCAACAACAGCCTCAGACATTCCACTTAATGAATCATTAACCACCATTGTGTTAACACAACACAACTCAATGTTAACCATTTCCAAAATAGGAGATACAAAAAGAGTGGCACACAAAGGATCCTTCCCAAGAACAGCTAGAGAATCCTCAGCCTCATGCACAGGGTAATCTGGAATAGAGACAACATGATCCATAACCTCATTACCATTAGCATCCAATCCATCAAAGACCAAAATCACTAGCTCGGGAGAAAGCCCAGCATCACAGACCAAAACAGTCAGAGGGAAAACCACAGAATTAGTCACTGAATCGGGCAGACCCAAGGCAACACCCAGATCGAGCACAACCAAATGCCCCACCTCACAAGTAGGCATAAGACCATTAGCATCAATATCAGCATCATTATTACTCAAGGGTAATTCATTACCATTATTGACTTGCTCAGAATCAATAGGATTATCACCCACATTAACCGTAGGGGTTTTAATCAAATGGGGATGTAAGATAATGTAATCAGATTTTGAATGCCCCAAAGATTTACAGTGAGAGCAATATGACGAAAATTCCTCCATAACCACTGACTGGATATAACCCAAACTGTCAGGGCCAACCTACACCTTCTCGGGAAAATATTTGGTAACATCTAATTCTACCAAAACACGTGCAACCGAGGGTCTAGAACCAGTGGATGTAGCATGATCAATTTTAAGAGGGCGACCAAACATGGAACCAAGGCTATAAAGAATCCTTGGTGAGAATAGATGGGGTCTCAAATTAGGGAATAAAATCCAAATAGGAATAATGAGTGACTCAATTTCAACATCAAACGTAGGAGACCACTTAAACACATTGATGAAATAATTTTTAACAATGTAGGAGTGATGCGCAAAGGCACGACAATAATTCAAATTGCCCACAAGCTTGATTAACACATGCTTAGGATTTAGAACAATCACCAAAAACTCACCGATGAGCTTAAGATTGAAAAAGAATTTACGGATAGCATCAAGCGTGAGTCTACAAGTAGGAAAATTTCCAACCAAAGAGAATTTGAAAAGAGTAGAGAGCGCTAGAATTTTATCTTCTGAAATCCACAGCGAGAAAAGATTTTAAGGTCAGGGAAAGAAAAAGAGCTACCAAATAAAGCATCACGAAAAGACCTAGAAGAGCTTTTGCCATCCAGAAAACTGGGATCCACTAATCGTTTGCCGGCCATCGATTGAAAACACCACGGGCCGGAAAACGCTTGAGAGAAAATCAAAACTCAAGGAATACATAAAAATGAAAGGCAAAAAAGTTCGCTAAAGCGAGAAGAGACGTCAGAGGCCATGGACAGGGCAATAGATAAGGGAGCACCACGCGGGGAAGAAACCTAGCAGAGCACATCGCAAAAATAAGTGAACAATTATCTCAACTGATAGTTATCCATATTGCTTATATATAAGTAAGAATTTACAAATTAGGGTTTAATGATGTATATAGTTATCAATCAATATAAATTACCTCACATATAATCTAATATTTAATATTCTTGTTATTGTATTATGCTAATAATCATAACTTTAATTGAACTCTAGCTTATTACATTTGAGACAAATTACTTGAAATGATGGAAAGTAATTAACGATTCATGGTATGCACAAAAGAAGAGAAGGCAATGATAAAACAAACATAAAGTCTAATTTTAACAGATTAATAAACAAAATCAAAGTGAATGGGGATTATAGGAGGGGCAACAACAAAGAATTCAATAAGGAAAATAGAAAATATAAACCAAAAGAGGTGACATGCATGAATATCTGGCTCCATGAATAGAAATAATGGACCCAATGAGTGCTCACAACTATCATAAGGGATAGTAAATTAGCATAGAAGACAATCATGAGGCCTATGAAATAACCAAGATTATGGCACAAGAGAAACGAAGAGGGAGGGGAGCTCGCGAGTCTTGAGTGGGGTCCCGATAGGTATGAAGGAGAGAGAGGCTTGATGTGAAACTAGAAAAAGAATATAATCTAAAAATTAATTTAAATAAATTATAAAAATATTAGATTAATTATATTAGGTAAATTTTCATTATATCTCATAATGTCTAAAATTAAAAAAAATATACCTACTATTTTATTTCTTAAAAAAAATACTTAGAAGTTTCATTTGGATTTATAAAATAACTTCATTTATACTTATATATTCTTATATCGCCTTGGTTAAACATTACATCAGAAGACCACAACAATGAAGTATAAATTTTCTTTATATATTGATGACTTAAGCATAAATGTGTAATTTTTATTCAAATTTACATCATGTATCATAGATTAAGTTATTTTAAATACGATCAAACATAAAGCTATATAGAGTATCAAAGAAGTGTGTTAATTAAAATGTGTGACCAATGGGTAATAGTTTATCAAAGACTATATTTGATTTTGCTACTTATGGGCTTTAGACACTTATACAATCCAATTAATAGATGGAGGACTCTCCTAAAATGCTGAGGAGTGTAAGTTTATATTTGGTGGAGTTAAATTATAGAAAAATTAGGGTTAAAGGAGTTAATAGTTGGCCCTATGTTCTAACTCTTATAACTTTCTCTCCAAAAATACAAATGGCCTACAATAAAAATCAAATTAAAACTTTAAAAAGTAATTATGATATGGCAAATTAAATGAAATTTTATAATTTCTTAAAATTTTTCATGAATATTTTTTAGATGACTATTTTTAATGCTAGTCTGAAATTTTTCCTTTCTAGTTGAAGGTTGTGAATGACTTGGAGATTCTAGAACTTTAAAATTTAGTTTAAATAAAATAATTTAACATAATCCCACACCATAGTTATAAGTCCTTTTAAGCTTTTTTCCCCCTTCATTTTATCGATTTCAAAATTATTAAAACAACTAAATTTTCTACATATTTCAAGAAAAATCAATTATTAATCACTAAAAATAATTTTTTAAAAACTTTATAAATATTCATTTTTCTCATTTTAGACATCAAAAATCACTTTTTGAACTTTTATTTTGCTAACTAAATTATTAAAATACCTAAAATTTCTACCAATTTCAATAAAATTCAATTAATTAGTAATCATTAAAAATATTTTAAATTCTTAAAAAATTATAAATATTTATTATTCTCATTTTAGATATCCATAATCTCTTTCAACTATACTTTTCTAATAACATACTACTTCTAAAATATTTTCACATTAAGTATTCCACCATCATCCCAAAATCATTCATAATCCAACCTCCACAATCCACAAACCACCATAATTTTCCTTAACCCAACTTTAATCAACAATTAACAAACTACACCAAACTTAAAAACACATTTACACTCCTTCATTAAATAAATAAAGAGAGAGAGACAGAGAGACAAGAGATATGGACACCATCAAACCTCAACACACCTTCACCAACTCCATAAGCAGACAACACACACAAACCTCCACTTCCACTCCCCTTCTCAAAACCCTAAACCCTCGTCCCCTTCTCCACACCCGCAGCACCCCCATGCCCTCCCACTCCATACTCATGGTCCCTATACGCCGGCCCGTACTTGCCGCTCACCATCCCCGCATGTAACAACAAAACATACAACAACTGAGTAAAAAACAGTATTATAATGAAGGCTTCTAGCGCTTTAAGTCTCCATCCTCTGTATCCACCCACGTGTATTTCCTTGCACGCTAAGCCAAACGCAAGTGCGGTGATAGCCCACGCGATGACGGCGGAGGCAGCCGCGGCGCCAAGACTGTCGCTTCGCCACGCGCGGACATGGCTCGCTCCGGCGAACTTTGACGCCGCGCCGACAACTCCGGCGAGGATTGCGAAGACGAGGAAGTAGAACGTTGCTCCGTTGCCCGTCACTCCTGTTTTCGAAAAAAATCATAAGAAGAGTTAAGGAACATTTTACTCGACCAAGTATTATAAATTCAGAACTAGAAAAAATTTTAGAGAATTAAAATTTGAATATTAACTGGGTATGATAGCCGTTAAAATTTGAAAATGTATCAGGCTACTTAAAAGATTTATGATGGACAAAAATTAGTATTAAAAACATATTAAGGGGAATAACTATATATAAAAATAATTATAAAACTCTTATGAACATTATAAATCCATTCTCTTTTATAAAAATCAAAGAACAATTTTTCTCATAACTATCACATTTTAGCAGATCTATCATCTCACTAAAAAAGATTTCTAAAAGCAACATAAAAAGCTCAGTTTTAGACAAATTGTCTGCAACAATCCATTAAGCTAAATCTTGCTTAAACTCTGTTAAAAAAGAGGATAGCAAACAACCCCTACAAAATACTTTTATATAAAAGTGAACTGGCTGAGTTGAAGAGTGAGCTTACCCCCTTTATAGGTTTGGCCATTGATGAAATGATTCAAGCACCAGCTAGCAAAGCCTATGACGACGATGTACAAGATGAAGTTCAAGAACAGTAATGGAGCTAACAAGTTTCTTCCCATGGCTACCGTTGAAGAACGAACGAAGAGCTTAACTGAACCAACCAGTTGGTGATGATGAGAGTAATTAGCATGAAACAAAGGGAGAAGAGAGGAGTATTATAGAAAGAGAGGTGAGCGTGCATGGACTACACGTGTGAAGAGAAGGCTGTCTGAAAGCTGGAGGACAACGAAGCTGGATTGCAGAGAGGTGGCATCTGGCAGACACGCGTTGGTGGATATTGCCAACTGGCTTCTCACCGCTTCTCATTAGGTTAGTTTTAGGCGTTCCTTGTCCGGCGAGGAAGATAAGGACGAGAGGAGTGTTTTACTATTTTATATTTTTATTTGTTTCAGGGCATGTGGTGGGGTAAGGATACCGGATAGTGACTTGAATTATGGCACGTGTGGATGTATCCGTTATCGGTTTGTGAGAGTTCGTACGTGCGGGGGGTGTAAATCAGGTTTTTTGTTTCTTTGAAATCTGATATATGTAATTCAATTTTAAAATTTTGAATATATTTTAAACATTTTTACTAACTCACAATGACGGGACTGGCTCTGGCCTCTGTGTGATGAGAGAGAGAGTAGTCATATGAAGCTTGCTGGGAAGGCAACGATGAGTTAAGATTTAGAAAAAAATTATTATGTGCGGTCATCAAACGGTTTTTAGAGATGAATGAAAACACGTCACTTCATTTTTTTTCCTGTGTATCGCTATTGTGTATCGCTTGGTACCGAATGATGTGGCGCGTTCTAATTCCCCTCTAGACTGTTCGGTGACTGCATAGAATAATTTTTCAAAGTTCAGGGTACAATGAGAAGAAGAATTTGTGCAATAGAGCTTGTTGGGTAAGACATTGCAGACTGTCAATTTGTAATAGAATGAATGCGTCGTAAACCCGATGATGATGAGGGTCGGCGGCCGGCACGCTATAGACTATCGCTATGACGAAGGTGGTGGTTGGCGGCAGCTTGCGACGATTATGATATAAAAATTATACTGGATTTGAAAATCGGTGAAATTTAACGCATTCCCAAGACAAATTAAACAAGAGTTGATTATAAATTCACCAATAAATTACATGCAATTTGTCCAATCAAATACTTAAATTCTTAGAACGCATGCATTTGAAATGTATTAAGCTTCAAATGAAGCTAACTGTACAGCCCACTGTGATAAAAAAATTGTTCTTTAGCTCTTAAAAGGATTCCTTGAAGAAATACTCTGATGGTCGAAAATAAGACAATCTATGATTAGATCTCATGTTAGGTATGCGGGGAAAAATTCTAAAATATTTAAAATTTTAATTATTATATTTATGAAGGTTTCATCCTTTTTAAATTTAAGATAAGATAAAGTTTTTCATATTTTGACATTTAAATTTAATTTTAAATTTTTTATTTATGAAAACCTCTTGTAATTATATATAATATGAAATTGTTTATTTTAAAATTTACCTATAAATATGTATATTATAACATTTTCATCCCAATTAAATTTAAGATAAATCATTTAATCTCTTAGTATTTGAACTTCTAATTCTACCACTTTATCTAAGATGTTGTTGGGGAAGTAAAATGTGAAGTGAGCACAAACAAAAATGGAAAAATTATAATGGAAATAAACAAAAACATAATTTAACGTGGAAAAACCCAAAATCAGAAAAATCATAGAGCCACACCATACCAAGAAATTCACTATGAAAATTGGGAAAAATTTATATAGATCTGTTTCTTTCTCACTCTCTTCTCATCTCTCTTCTCTCTTGCATCATTCTCACACAAACAAACCAGTAGAAATTTTAGGATAGTTGTTTCCTAGGTTCATTTTATAATAAAACTTTATATATATAGAGGATGTAATATGCTTTAAGAGAGCAAGCCATATAAATAAAATTTCTTTTTCTTTTGTTTTGCACTCTTCCTTCACTCTCTCTCTTCCAAGAAGCTCAAGCTTCCTCCCAAGAATCCAACAAGTGCTATCATAGCTAGATTAAGGTGGAGGAAGGTTCTTGTTTAAGAAAGATTAAGGCGGGTGTGCGAATGAAGCCAGGTCGCTCGGACGGATACTGCAGCTTCGCGCTAGGAAACCATATACGCGGGCTGTGTTCTTGGGTGAAAAAGGTCGTGCCAAGGACGCATAGGCTGGGGTTTGGGTTACGCTTGTTGTACCTCGCATAGAGGAGAGAAGCGGACTTCTGCAGCGACGAGGGTCGCGATTTCGTGGTAGGTGGGTGCAGGTGGATACTCGCTAGGAGCGGGGCACACTGAGGACGTGCTGGGCGTGGGGCGCAAGGTGGATGGGTGATCGGAACCAATGGGAAGTAGGTGAACGACAGAGTACGCTGGTTGGTTCGAAGTGGGTGTGCAGGTTGATACCGTGCACAAGAAGGCAACATGAGGAGGTTGTATGTAGGTTGGGTTCACGCAGGAAGCGTGACAACTTGTTCGTTCGAGAGAAGACTCGCAAACTGGCAGGTCGTGGTAGCTAGTCGGATAGCAAAAACGGCTTTGATCATTTGTAAAATCTTGTGCACAAGAGCAGCAAGGAGGTCTTTCTAAAGATTTTTTGGTGAGATGTTGTGCACGGGAACAAGTTAGTGCCCTGTGGTGCAGATTGAGCGTCAAGATCGGGCAAGAACCAGTTGGAAGTGGGTTTGCTGTCTATTATTGATAAAAGATATGTTTAGATCTTTAAGGTGGAGTATAAGAAGTTATGGTTCATAATCATGTTGATGTGAAGATTCGAAATCAATAAATTTGCAGGTGAAAATGATTTTGGCCTATGGAGAATCAAAATGAAGGCTCTCCTTATTCATCAAGGAACTTTTAAGGCAATTTCCAGGGATGATCTTGCTGCTGTAACCGACAGGGAAAGGGCTAGGCAAACCTAATTGAAGGCTTATAGTGCGATTTTTTAATCACTCCGCGATGAAGTGTTGAGGGAAGTAGTCGAAGAGGGTTCAGCTATAGAAGTCTAGGAGAAGCTAAAAGCATTGTATTTGAAGAGATTGTTGGCCTACCGATTGTATCTAAGGAAATCTTTATATACATTTTAGATTAATGAAAGCAAAGATTTGAAAAAGCACATAGATGAATTTTACAAAATTATTCTTTATCTCAATAATGTTGATGTCAAGATTGAGGAGGAAGATTAAGGCATTATTCTCATAAGCACTTTGTCGAAATCATATAATATAGTGGATACATTACTATATGGTATAAAGACGTTGACCATGACCCGGTAAAGTCGATTTTTATGTCCAAACAACTTCAACGAAGGACTGAGGATAAAGAAGAAAATATTAGCAACATTCTGATTGCAAGATGAAGACCAAAGTTCAGCAAGAAATGCTTCTATTGCCATAAAGAATGGCATTTCAAAAGAAATTGCTCGAATTTATTGAAGAGGTAAGGACCTAGGCCCAAAGAAGATGCTAACCTAGCAATGGTGGCAGATTTGGGAGATGGAGGATTGATTCAAATGTATTATAAAATCTAAACCAATGTGGAGATTATTAAGAATTGGTCCAATTAGGATAGTTGTTTCCTAGGTTCATTTTATCTTATTGTAATAAAATTATATATAGAGGTTATAATAGGCTTTAGGATAGCAAGCCAAGTGAATAAAATTTCCTTTTCTTCGGTTTTGCACTCTTCCCTCCCTCTCTCTCTCTTTTCCAAGAAGCTCAAGGATCCAACACAAATAAGAGATAATCATATAAACTACCAAGGGATGCAACCCTTACTGAAAAACTAGAAAGAAAACTATTAGCCCATCTCGCAGCATCACGGCACTAAACTCTTTGTCCGCATGACAACGTCATTGCAACAGGGTTAGGAGTGTTGCCACCCTCTTTTCTCTATATGTCTCCAAGCAACCTACACAATGCTGCAATGCTCAAGTATACAACGTTGCAGCATTGTATGGTTGTATGGCAAAATTTTCAAGTCCAAAGCACCATAACCCAAGCAGGGGGAGAACCCCCAACAAGCTTAACAGATTGATTTGAGGTCCAAGGCAATATTACAACCCGATTGTTCAACACAATCATATTCCACACTGAATTAGCATATGTCATTAAGTTTAAAAATCATTAAGAGGGTACTTAGTTGGATAAAAAAGAAATATAGAGTAAAATGATATATTGTGTAAAAAGAGTGATGTATATTTGAAATATTTAAAATTATTTAGAGGAGTGCAAAATAAATGCAAATCATTATTTTTTTTGTTTTGCTTGAAGTAAAATGAATGTAGAGTAAAGCTTAATGATGGTAGTGGATAGCATTAAGAGGGTACTTAGTTGGATAAAAAAGAAATATAGAGTAAAATGATATATAGTGTAAAAAGAGTGATGTATATTTGAAATATTTAAAATTATTTAGAGGAGTGCAAAATAAATGCAAATCATTACTTTTTTTGTTTGGCTTGAAGTAAAATGAATGTAGAGTAAAGCTTAATGATGGTGGTGGATAGCGGCAATAGTGGCAACAGAGGTGTTTGCCGACAATGGCATCATATGACGATTGGGGATGTTCGACAATGGAAATGGCAGGTGTTAGCCAGTGGATGGTGGCGGTAAGTGGTGGCTGGCGAGAACGATGGTGGATTGCGGTAACAATTGCAGAGAATTTTAGAGTGCATTTAAAAATAGATCAAATATAATGATTTTCAAATAAATCAACATTGAATTACAGCATGAATTATAAATACTTTAAAATTTTACTCTACATTTCTTTTACTTGAGACCAAACACTAATATTCCCGAAACTTCTCTATTTGAAATACTATTTACTCCCTTTTAATTCAAGCCAAACAATCTAAAAATTTATTTTGAAATGAATATTATATATAAACCATTTATATTATGTTTATCTTAGTATAGATTAAATGTTTTTCATCATGACAATAAATAAGATAAATTTTTTTCTTTTCTTAAAACAAAGCAAAATAAAACAAGAACATGAAAAGTTACAAACTATCTGTCAACATCTTCAGAAAGTTAGGTAAGTGACTGAAAAGAGTGTTCTATTGGTTCAGATGTGGTCAAATATATTGAGACTCGGCCATCAAATATCTAATAGCCTTAAACTGCACTTAGGATAATTTTTTAATTAAATACATTGAGCCAACTAATTATTGTTAATTATCTCACGAGCAGTGTTTGAACATAATCCACTTCATATTTAATTATAGAAATTTAATTATGTAGGAAATAAGTATAACAAAAATGAAAAATATTAAGAGTAACAAATATCTTAATTATAATTAGGGAGCCTAATTATATATAATGAAGGGAAAATAGATGCTCTTATTTGTAATGAGGGAGAGAGAGATCTATTTAAGAATGGTTCTCTCTTAATTAATTTATTTATTTATTAATCTTTATTAGAAAAAATAATATTTTTTTTTTATTTTAAAGAGCAAGTTAGTAACATAAAGGTCTAATAAATCAGACTTTCGTAGCACTTTTTATGACCTACTGCAACGTTTTAAATACCTACTAATTTATTTGCCGCGGTTTAGAAACGGTTGTAAATCCGCTATATTTGCATGCGCTTGAAAGGTTGTAGCAGGAGTTTCATGAGTGCTGCTGTAGGAAAACGTTAGCAGCGCTTTTAGCATGGGTTAAAATCATTGCTAAAACTCAGCACATATTAAAAAAAATATAATGCCAAAAAATCAAATTTTGTGATCAGATTACAAATATCAATAAAATACTATACAAATATAAATTGAGTGAATATTAACATCATATAAATCTTATGTCCAATGTGTCCAAGAGATTATACAAAACTTGTCAAAAACTAGAAATATAAAGCAAAGAATAAATTCAAACATCAAGCCATAAATAAACAACCTCAAATGACACTCTCAATCTGCCCACAATTTCTTAAAAAACAGCATTTATACTAGAAAAATTAAAGCAAAAAAAAAAAAAACACAGCCACTTAATTGAAGCCAAACCTTATAAAATAATAAGCAACTCAAGAGCCATATAAACTAATAGCAACTTGAGAAAACATAATTAAATTGAGGCACAAAAAATGGGCTGATAGGAGCAACTTGAAATAGCATATCGACACGGAGAAGATCTTACAACAACAAAACTTCTTAAAAGGAACCAAAATGTTGTGCAGAATGCGAAAATATGTAAAGAAATTCTATACAAAATACCTCTTGTCCAAATGATTTAAGAAGGTGGCGTGCTCCCGTCATGATATCTAATCCAACAAGGAAAATTTCGTAGAAGGAAGACGCGAAGAAGCTCCTTTAGCGACTCTTTTAAAACTCTCCTTCACACAAAGCCAAAAAAGAACAAAAAAGTCGAAGAAGAACGAAGAAGGTGAAGAAGCTAGTTTAGCAACTCTTTCAAAACTCTCCACGCGAAGCCATATAGGAATTACTTACCTCCAATTTATACCTCCCCACATTAAATCGTGTAATTTCCACCACCGCCTCACTCAAATTTGTCGCCACAATCATTCCATTCTCCACAAATTCTCCGAATCCGAACCACAAAGAGAGGCGATGATGTTCGAAGAGAGGGAGCTTGGGCATGGTAGGGAGAAGGAGGCGGGCTTGGGAGACAGACGCGGGAGCGGGAGCTAGGCTACGGGAAGGGAGAGGAGAAATCAAAGGATATTAAAATAGGGCCATTTTGAAAAAAAAAATTACAGCGATGATGAAAATGCTGTTATTGAAAGCTATGAAGAATATCATGTATTAATAGTAATTTTAGCAGCGGTGAAAACTGCTACATATACCTATCTATAGCAGCAGTTTACAAACCACCGCTATAAATTTTTGAAACACCTTAAGTAAAAGAAGCTAAACTTTTAAATATCGAGCCGCCTTTTGGTGTAATAGCTAAAATTTTATTTAAAAACTCCGTAGTTAAGTGTGCTCATACCGAAGCAATTCTAAGATGAGTGACCTACTGGGAAGTCACATCAACAGGACATAACCGTGAGGCTCTTAGGCCAAAGCGGATAATATCTCGATAGTTAAGAGTTTAGGCTGTTACAAATGGTATCAGAGCAATACACCAGCTAGAAGATAGGAACTAAGTGTCATACAAGACAAAGTGCTACGGTATGGCAGACTCCTCTTGAACCATGTATATGATAAAGTGCTACATGATGTGAGCCACCACTTGAACTTGTATGGGCCACCTCTAGAATCTTATTTGCCTGGTGAATGATTCTGGGATAAAGATGCTAATGAGGACGTCAGTTATTTAAGTAAGGGAGATTGTAAAACTCCTTAAGTAAAAAAAGTTAAACTCTTAAACATCGAGGCGCCTTTTGGTATAATGGTTGAAATTTCATTAAGAAACTTTGCAGTTAAGCGTGCTCATCCCAAAGTAATTCTGGGATGGGTGACCTACTGGGACATTACACCATGACAAAACCGCAAGGCTCTTAGGCCAAAGCAGATAATATCTCAATAGTTAAGAGTTTAGGCTGTTACAAAATCACTGTAAAAACATCAAGTTTCGGTAGTGAGGATTTGTTTGGGACTATTTTATTACTATTTTATTTTACACACTGTAATCATAATTTTATTACTTTCTCATTGCTTTTTAAAAAAATTTATGTGCTAGTACACTGCTTTTTATGACAACTTAATTTTAAAAAAAGTTAATTTTTTCACAATAATTTTGCAACCATCTTTATCAAAAGCTGCAGCCATCATAAATTGACTCTCACTCATACATTGGGATTAATACGTCACCAAAAGGCGACTTGATCTAGCATGAATCTCGAGGCATATACAAGTTGAAAACTTTCGAAATTAAATTTGGGACCATATGAACTCTAATTTCAACAAACTTATAGTGAAAATGAATATCTCAAAAAGATGAACTCAACGTCACCAAAATCGGCCTGATCCGAGCACGAATAGGTTTGAATCAAGAGTCCAAAGTGTATTCAAAAGGTTCAAATCATTAATTAGATGATAAAATTATATCCAAATATGGCATGTGTATAGTTGAATCAAGCGTCTTGGCGAGATGAATCCAACGAGCTCAAGATCACTGAATTCCGACATCATTAAGGCACTTAAATACTTGAAAAATGCTCTGTAATCGAGAAATCAATACGGGTCATCTGATGGAGCACTCTAAATCTGCCCTAGATCTTCTCCATATTTACGGGGTGTGCCACTCATGAAAATCTATAAATAGACCACAACTCTCTACATGAGGGGGATCTTTGGCTGGAGATTGGAGAGAGCTCTGAGGCTTCAAGACCACCGCCCAACCACCATCGGACTACCGCCCGACAGCCGATCATTATCGGACTTCAACTTGGCCACAAACTGCCGCAGGACTTCCACCAGACTGTCGATCGTCGTCAGACTTCTGCCCGACCTTCGTCGGGCCACCGACCGTCGCCAGACTTCCACCTGGATGCTGATCGTCAACAAACTTCCACCCGGACGCCAATCATCATCGGGCTTCCAACAGGTCATCGTCGGACCACCGCCCGGCCTCTAGACTTCCATCCAGCCACCAATCGACGTCGGACTCCCGCCCGACTATTATTGGACCACCGCTCTGCCACCGACCGCCATTGGGTTTTCACCCAGCAACAGACCATTGTCGGACTCCCGTCCGACCACCGCCCTGCAGCCGCCCGCTACCGAACTTCCACCCGATCGATGTCAAACTTCTGCGCGACCGCCGTTGGACTTTCTCCAAACTCTCCAAACTATTGTAATATCATCGCCTCTAAGTTAAGAGATGGGTCAAACTTTGTAACTCGGTCGAATCTAGTGGAATCTTTTCATCTGGGCGAGACTCTGTGATTTTTCCCTCTCTCTAGGCTTTCCACGTAAAAAAAAATGGTATTTTTCTGCCCTTTCTTCAATTACATGTTTGTGTGTTGGATATCTGTGCATTGCTATGACAAAGAATTCACTCACTCTATCGCCGCAAATATTCTAGCCCGTAACAGAGATGAAAGATATATTATATTTAAATCTAATTAAAGAAGGTTGCTTCATGTTGAAATGAGTTTAACTCAAAAATTTAGTTCTCTCTCTCTCTCTCTCTCTCTCTCTCTCTATATATATATATATATATATATATATATATATATATATATATATATATATATATATATATATATATATATATATATATATATATATATCACTTATCATTAATTTTAGGGTAATACAAAGGGCTTTATTTCAACGTTTATCAACAAAGCGATGGAGCACCAGCTCAAGTTTTGAATGTGACAAGAATCCATTTCTAGGCCCTCCATTATAGGCTTATAGCAAAGCTATTGGTTCATGCAAGCTGATTCAATGACATTATCTCGCACATATAGTTGTGACTCGAGCTCGCCGGCTTTATTCGCTCGGTGCTACTTGTCCCCCGTTAGGGCTACAAACCAACAATTTACAAATGGAGTTTAAATTTGTAATCATTTCTATAATCAAAATATATATTCTATAATTATTTTGAATTGACTAGAAATCATTTAAATCGCATTATGTCAAATTTGAAGTTCGCTAAAAAATAATTATGGGCTGAAAAGGGCCAGAAACTCGAACTCGAAATCGACTCGAATCGATTCTGCATCGAGCGAGCCATGATTATTCTAACAATAGTAGATATCTAATTTTTATTTTATTTCAATTTAATCTTTAATTATTTTATATTAAGCATTCTCAATATTTATAATGAATCCTAAAAACTCTAACAATGAGAAAAATAGAAAATTATTATTATATAGCACTTAATCTTTTGAATCATTAGATCTTTTTAAAACTTCAAAACTATATGAGATTATCATTTTTTTCTCCATATGCTTATCCAGAAGAACTTTGAGTGCAGTCGCCAAATCCCATCCTTTCTGAATGGATTAGGCTGGCTAATTGCAGTTTAGTCTATAAAAATTCTTATTTTTCATTTATTACTTTAAGCTTCAGAAATTTCTCTGTGAGTATATTCTGTTTTTATTTATTTTTAATAAATGCATACTTTTGCTTTAAAAAAAAAGTATAAAATCCAAACGCAAACATTCATATGAATAAAAAGCTAATCTATTTTATTTTTTAAAATTTATGTAGCCTTAGCTGCTTGATGATTTACAGACAAATACTAATTATTTTTTGTCTCTCTAATTTCTTAAAAAAATCACTGCATAAAGTGTTTCATATAAAGATCAAAATGGTCTCTAACTCTTCGTAAAGGATCAAAATAATTCCCGATTATTTAAAAGTCAAATTTTGGCCCTTCGATTTTTTAAATAGTGACCTAAATAATCCACAAAAGATTAAGGCTTCGTTTGAGACAGCTTCTTTATTGTTTCTTAAAGCAACTTTCTAGTTCAAAATTTTTAATTATTGTACTAAAAAGCTGCTTTAAGAAGTAGTCAGAAAGCTATCCCAAACGAAGCCTAAATTAGTCTCTATTTAAAGAGTCAAGGGACCAAATTAATACTTTTATATAATCTGAAATTATTTTAATCCTTAAGAAAAGAAAAAGTTATGAGACCAATTCGATCATTTACTCTAAAGTTTTTATTTGAATATGTTATATTGATTCTTCGTTAATCATACTTAGGCTTTATTTGGGACAACTTTCTTAATATTTTCTAAAGCAGCTTTTTAGTACAAAAATTATTAAATTAAATTTTTTTTAACTAAATAGCTACTTAAAAAGCAATAAGAAAGTTATCCCAAACAAAGCTAGCCTAAATCATCTGAACTCTCAAGAAAAGAAAAGCAAGGAATTAACTTTCCAATTTGGATGCCAAAGATTAAAAATATATCGATTATCTTTTCCTATTAACCGCACCTAAAGATTTCTCTATTAAAAATATTTCATTTACATAATTAACCTTTAATGCAATAAAACTGTGGAAAATTTATTTAACATATCATAAAGAGTACACTTGAAAAAGCTCAGCATAAATGATGCTTAAAGTGCTTCTCAATAAGCAGAAAGTTATTGTATGATATCCTAAAATATGCTGTTGACATCATACAATAAAATTTTGTTTGAGACAGCTTTTTTATTGCTTTCTAAAGCAGCTTTTTAGCACAAAAAATTTTTATCCCAAAAAATTACTTTAAAAAATAACAAGAAAGCTATCTCAAAAGTCATATGAACAGAATTCGATCTCAGGACTTTGGAGAACTCCTAAATTTTTTACCAACAAAACTAATTTATGTCCCCCCTTTCAATAGAAAGTAAGTGCTTGCTCTCCCAGAGTAATTTCCATGTCATCAAGATTCCACAGATTATCCCAGGTGTCATAGCAAGTTTCCTCCTCGCTCGATCTATCTTCGCTGCTAGTTGTTGATTCTCCGACGAGGCCTTCTTCTTGATACATGAATGGCAGATTGCTGCACATGAAAGCAATTTCCTGCATCTCTTGTACCATTATAGCCTCCTCAGTTAGTGATGTAGTTTCCTCCTTGACAATATTGCTTTCTAATAGTAGTAACTGCTGTTGCTGCTGTTGCTGCTGCTGCTGCAGTTGCTTGTGCTCCTGTTGCAGTCTCAGGTATCTCGCTCGAGCCTTGTCCACATTTTTGGTAGATTTCTTGAAATGTGTTCTCCAGTAGTTCTTAATCTCGTTATCAGTCCTCCCTGGGAGGCTTCTCGCAATCGTCGACCATCTACAATATAAAAAAAATGGTCAGCTTCCAGCCTTCAAGCTCATATTTTTATTACTTTTCTTACTAGTTCTAGTGGTCCTAATTAGATAATCATGTCATTTTCGAGTTGGATTAATACTAACTCATCATGACTTAAATATATTCTTTTGTTGTCGTGTCAAGTCAGATCTGAGTTGAAATTTTCAACCAATTTAATAAATGGGACAAATTCAATTTGGTTATATTCATATCAGATCATGATCAGAGTCGAATCCGGCCAGTAAACTTAAATGGACACCAAGCATGAACCTAAAAGGGTAAAGAACAAGCTCACCTGTTCCCCCACCTAGCATGGAGCTCAAGAATGATGGTTTCTTCATGAGGTGTAATCTTGCCTCTCTTGAGATCAGGTCTCAGATAGTTCACCCATCTCAGCCTGCTGCTCTTTCCACTCCTCTTCAATCCTGTACAGTATTTGCTTTTAGATAATCAGTATCATCACAGTAAAGTTATTGACCTTAAGTTGCAAATATGTTAAAGATATATATATGCCAGACTGATATTTCTACAAAGAGCTTTCCCTTAGGTAGCATAGTACAGATAATTACCTGTTAGCCTGGAGACAGAATTCCATCTTCCTTCACCATGAAGCTTTACATGCTCAATCAGTAACTGGTCTTCTTGTGGAGTCCATGGCCCCTTTCTCCACCCATCTGCACCTGTTCCCCAACCATAGTACTGCCCTTCCATCCTGATTTTGTTTGATACAGATGGAATAGAGAAAGAGAGAGAGATCGGAAGTTATAGAGAGAGAAAGTGTGTGTGGGTGTGAAAGCTTCTACAGTGAGGAAATAGGACTTAAATGAGAGACAAATGAGATCTGAAAGAGTGGCTTCGTATTTATACTATGTTTGATATACACAATGAATTGAATCTGCAGGTCTTTATCAAAGCTTTTCCTCTCCCACTAACTTGTCTGAACTGGTTTTAAGTTTCTGTGTCTGTCATCATTGTTCAAGTTTATTCGCGGTACTGTAGGAGGGCCCATCAAACACTTAAGAGAGGGGGTTTGATCAACTACTCTAAGTTTGCTGCAGAAACCTCGTGTTAAATTCAAATTTATTAATTAAATGATTTCAGTCTGTTTGCAAAGTTCAAATTGGTAAAGTGTAGGGGCACAAATCATTGATTTTAAAAAAAATTTCAAATTCTTTCATCCGGGCTTAGGACTAACATTGATAGTTTTAACATATCATTATTAAAAAGATAAATTATATAAGAAAAAAAAAAAAAACTTACAACGGAGAAAATTTGCTCTTCATATTTTCAATACATATTAGCTATTGTTACATGTTAGAAATTTTGAGTTGGTAGAGTAAATATTTTACGTCTCAGTATTGTACAAATATTTGGTACACAAAAAAAGTAGTAAGATCAGAAATTTTTTTAGTATTCTAGAGATGATGGCGCTTTTCAATACTGATTGTTGGTGGTGATGGTGGTTATCAGTTGCAATAGCAGATGGTGGTCATCAACGTCGATAGCTAGAAAATACAAGAGAACTCTCTCAAGTTCTTTCTATCCTTACTCCCGCCTCATGTGAAGAATGAGGGCTTATTTATAATTTTTTGGGATAAATATTTTGGTAATTTGAACCAGAATACAAAACACTCCATCATACGACCCATATTGATTGTCTCGATCTTGAAGCGTTTATTAAATATTTAAGAGCCTTGATGATGTTAGAATTGAGTGATCTTGGGTTTGTTGTATTCATCTCGTCGAGCTGCTCGATTATTTGACTATAAGCATGTCTAATTTTGAGATCATTTAGTCATCCAATTAATGCTCTAAGCTTTCAAATATGCTTTAAGCCCTTGATTTGAGACCGATTTTGGTCTCGTTGGGTTCGTCTTGCCAAGACGTTCAATTTGACAATAAGTTTATTGAGATTGGAATTTGTATGGTCCCAAATTTAATTTTGAAAGTTTTCAATTCAAATATGCCGCAAGATTTGTGTATGATCAATATGATTTTTAGTGACGTATCACTTATAATTTATCTTTTCGAGTTTTTAAATTAAAAAAATTGTCGTATAATCTCTTTATTATCAGTGATGTTAAAGATATTTTTTTTCAATATATATAATCAAACAATCATTCATCCAGGAGTCTTCCATACGATTGGGCAAACTACTCTTTACAATCATGAATTCTTGATAGTTGATAATGCCCGTTCAACTGTTGTTATAACAATTTGCAAAATTAGAGCAAATTTTATTAGTATAAATACCAAATGATAAATTTCATTCTTCTTAATCTCCATTAGATTTTAAGCAAATTCTTCAAGTCCTTTCAAATTCATAAATACATCACTATATATCATATCAATAATAAAATTATCAAGTTGGTTATCTAATATGATGAGATCGATATTTAAAAAATCTGATGGATAAAATTTGACCAGGCTTACCAATCTTATATTATTAAAAGCTGAAAATGAATCACATAGATTCAAACCTGTCACACATATAAATAATTATATATTTATTTCATCATGCCTATTGATAAACTCTTGAAGTTGCATATCAAACACAATGTAAAAATATAGGGGTGTCAATTTCAAGTCACGGGCCGGGTCTGGGTCAAACCCGGAGCTGACCCGGCACTATTCGAGTCAACCGAACCCGATCCATTTTTGCAAATGGATCAGTTTTTTGGACCCGAACCCAACCCACTTCGGATTCCGGTCAACCCAACCCGACTCACTTTGCGTTCGGCAGCAACAGAAATTGCGTAACTCTGGCAGCAGGGCAACGGCGACGGCAGCGGCAGGCGATGCGACGCGGCATCGCAGGCAGCTGCGATGGGCTGAAGCGGCGAGGCGCGGCAGCGTCAAGCGCTACAGCGGCAGCGGTTCGAGGGTAGTGGCGACCCGCGGATTCGTAGGCAGACGCGATTGCATGACGCGAGGCAGACGATGCGATGTGGGCAGAGTGGGCAGTCGGGTCATTTTGGGTCATTTTCGGTTTTTCGGGTCAATCCAAATCCGACCCGATTTTTGAAACAGGTCAAAAACCCTAACCCAAACCCGACCCGATTTGAGTTCGAGTCAACCCAAACATGAAATTTTTAGATCGGATTCGGGTCAGATTTTCGGGTCGTGTCCAATATTGACACCCCTAGTAAAATAGTTCAACTTGATAATAATGCCTATATGTGATTTCTTCAGCTATTCACCTTGATCTTTCTTGCATTATAAATGTATCATCCATATTTTGAATAATTATATTATTTGCCTTACAAAATAAATAAGCATCTTCAAGCAAAATGTCTCAACCATCGTCTCTCATATTTTGACGTCTTTGCTTAGATATATTTACCAAACTCACAACATTTATGATATCTTGAACATTTTTTTACAACACCTGTGATAACCCATTTGTGACCCCAATACAGCCTTCATCATATGTAAATTGAAAATATAAATTCAAAGCATTGCATATAATCAAGAGGGCATATGCTTGACATTTTTGCTTATTGCTTGAACTATCTTGTATTATTATTATCTCAAGAAGCTCAATGATAAATCCAAACATAAGTATTAAATTGATAAGTGATCCATAATGCGAACACCAACGTGTATCTCTAGCA
The DNA here is from genome assembly GCA_019925795.1 of Dendrobium chrysotoxum. Lineage (NCBI taxonomy): Eukaryota > Viridiplantae > Streptophyta > Magnoliopsida > Asparagales > Orchidaceae > Dendrobium > Dendrobium chrysotoxum. Next base: position 4,844,960 of record CM034313.1, on the reverse strand, counting down.
CGTTGACGAGCTACTTCCTGATTTGAGCCTCTACTTTTGGATGCTTCATCATTCTGTAGTTGTTTAATGATCTTGTTATATTATTTCTGCAGTAGTATTTATCTTCTCTTGCATGAATTTCTAATAATATTTATTAAATTAGAAACTGTATTAAAAAGTAAAATAATTTGGACATGACTTTTAGCCACAATAGCTAGTGCTAATTATAACTGATGTGCAAAACAATGTATATAAAAAGCTAAGTAATTATCTTTCATGATCAAAGCTTTTAGCTCGTTAAACTCACCACGTATGTTACTAGCTCCAATATAATGTTGTCCACTTAATCGAGAGATACTCAATCCATATTTTACAAAAGTGATTCAATGGCCTTATTTAGAGTTAAAGTAGACGTCTCTTCCACGTGCACAATCTTAATGAAATGCCCAATAACACAATCTTTTTTTCATTTACATATAATAATGCAACTGTAACTTGTTCTTTGACTGATATATCCCGTGATTCTTCCAATAAAATTACAAATAACTCACTGCCTAGTTTATCAATTATAATATTTGAAGTCTTGATAGCAACGGCATATGTGATTTCTTTTTTGGATTTTTGGAGAAATGAGTTTATTATTTTGGAGGGCATTATCCAAAATAATTTTGTTTATATCTTCATTGTGGCATGCTAGAAATCATAGGAGCTTAAGAGAATTTTCTAGGTTCTTGTAATCTTCAAATTCACATGACCACAAAAAAGCTAAACCTTGATGTAAAAGAAAATATATGCAATCTATACAGACAGTTAAACATGTTTAATAATCTATGTGCTTTTGATGGGAAGGTCTTTCAAAAACAAATTTAATATCAATGTCTTGATTCATTAAATCTTTGCATTTATGCCAAGCAATATAATTAGCGTTGTTAACTTGACCAATGTAAACTTAAAATCTATCATTCTTTTTTTAATTTCCGAATTTTTGTGTCAAAACAATCACCACTAGCTTGCTCTCCAAACTCAGGTCTATAGAAATAACAATACAAACAATAAGCTGCATCTTTTGTAATACTATACTCTAATCAGCCTTTGTGTTCATCAAACTATGCAAGATTAAATCTTCGTAATTCTTGTGATGAGGGCCTGTGCCGCCAGAGCCCCCATCGTGGATCCCTTTCTAGGTATTGCTTATATCTTATTGTGACAAATTAGATGGTCATAATGTAGTAGTAAATTATATTAATATGTTCTGAGGCATTAGTTGAGTTGAATTAAAAAAAAAGTTAGATAAGGGTGTAGATAGAATTGAATTGGAATAAATAGCTCATAAGTTGAGCTCACTGAGCTAAGAATCAACCCAATTTGCCATTCGTTCATAATGAGGCAATTCATTTAAATGGCTAACAAGACAAAATAAACTTGATACATATTTATAAAATTCATTTGATTCACATGAATCTTGATGCATAATTTGCATTGCAAATTTATGAAATTAGATTCAGAAGCATTCGGACTCTGATTTCAGCAAACTTATAATCAAATTGAACATCTTAACGAGAAAAACTCGATGACATAATCGGTGATCGAATCCAAGTCCGAATAAGCTTACATCAAGCACTTGAAATATGGTTAAAATTCTTAAGAAATTAATTAAAGGATCAAACAGTCTTTAAATCTTATAAGCATATATTCAAATCAAGCATCTCGGCGAGATGAATCTAACGAGCTCAAGATCACTTGATATTGAGTTCATTAAGACACTAAAATATTGAATGAATTACCTATAATTAATATACAATGTACGATAGAGTATTATGGAATTTGGCTAGATTTATCAAAATAACGGTCACAAAATAGTTTAAATATTCCTCATTTCTTCATATGAAAGAGACATTGACTTGAGTTTAGACACAGAGAGAGTCATTTAAAATCAAAGGAACTCAAGAATTTTACTTGACATTGGACGTGATAATCAATGCCAGCCATAACTATTATCCAACCGCTATTGCGAACCATCCTCGTCTGACCATCGCTGCTTAACTATTATAATCCATTTATTATCTTTCAATCATTATCATTCAATTATCATTACGAAATCATAATCCGACTATTATTGCTCGACTGTCATCTTCAGACATTCGTCGCTTGTTGAATAACTTTAATTCAACCGTTGTTATCATCCCTCCACTATTTTTTCCAACAAGTACTACTATTATTACAAGAAGAGCAAATTTCTATATAACTTTTCATATACAGTGAATCATTCTCATTAAAAAAAAAAAAAAAAAATTTATGAGGATCGTCCAATTGTAGAGCATTGAGCTTCACCATCCTTTCTCTGATTGATCAGGCAAAAGTAATTCTGCGAGGTCCCCTACAGGCAACAGCCGCATTTGCTCCGCATGCTTATAAGAAAAAAATAAATAAATAAAGTCATTAATTATTTGGTTGGCGTGTATCACATGAATGCCCATTGCCCGAAGATTTTTTATTCCCCCATACTTTACAAGCTCATAATTAAAATAAAATAAAATAAATAAATAAATGTACGGATTCCATTGTAATCATCCACGTATCCACCGAGCTTTTGTGCAGGCTTTGGCTTTTTAAGGATCGGCTTCACCTAATTGATTATTTTGGGGTAAAGAATGGCAAAGGGATTCTCCTTAGAAAGCTTGATCTTGCACGAATTTTTATAAAGGAATGTTTTAGTATAAATTTGATTAATATTTTTTTATTAAGACTTCATTTGAGACGGCTTTTTTATTACTTTTTGAAGCAATTTATTAGTATAAAAATTAAAATTTTTCTACTAAAAAGCTGCTTTAAGAATCAATAAAAAAATCGTCCCAAACGAAGCCTAAATCTATTTAACCAAGGGTTTGTTAGGGATAGATTTTTTGTTGCTTTACTTTTCAGATAGTAATTATAATTATAATTTTATTTAAGATAGTTTTCTTACTATTTTCTAAAGTAACTTTTTAGTATAAAAATTTCTAATTTAAAAATTTTGTGCTAAAAAATATTTATAAAGCAATAAGAAAGCTGTCCCAAACGAAGCCTTTATTTGACTACTACTTTGTTGTTGTTTTCTTACTATTTTTCTAGAAAAGTTTACAGTGGAAGTTATTTTTTATAACTAGAGTAGCTAAATTTTTGTCCTCATAGTAACTTCACAATCAACTTTATAAAACAATGTAGGCATCCCAAACAAACCCTAATCTTTGCAAAAATAAATGAAGTCTGGTCAGTTTAGGATAGGAGCGTGAATGAGTCGAGTTCTGCTCGAGTCATTCTGGGCTTGAGTTTGAGCTTGAGCTTGAGCATGATGGATTAATCAAGAGTAAGCTAAATTTAATGAGTTCGAGTCGTCTTATGAGCAAACAATAATTCAGATTGAGCGTTTATTATAATGAAAAGATACAAAGTGGACAATTAGATAACAAATTATAAGAGATCAATTGACACACTAAAATTATATATAAAATTAAAATAACTTTATACATAAATTCTTGAATTCTAATGTGTTTTAAATGTGTTTATATAAATATTTATTTACAAAATTGACTAAAAAAAATAACAAGCCAAGTCATGGCTGGCTCAAGCGTGACTTGTTAGCTTATCAAACTCGACTCACAAGCTATTTATTAGGTCGAGTGCCAGTTGACTCCTAGTTGGCTTGACTCAGTTACACCCATTTTGAGATGTGAAGGATTTCGTAAAATCTCTTAGTTGTAGTTTTCTTATTTAAATTGGACCAAAATTTATATCATAATTCTTGAATTATTTTTAAAATAAATAAATATACTATTTAATTGATTAATTATTTATTAAAATTTTCTTAAAATAATCTAATTATGTCAAAAAGGAGTATTCTAATAGTGCTGTTTTTGATGGTGATGAAGAAATTATTTACCATCTTATGATTTTGATAGAAGATGACCAATCACTTAGCTCTTCATTCAATAAAAGACAAATTAGTATTGAAAAAAAAGTCGTATACAATGAATCTATATTTTACTATTTTTTATAAAAGAAAATTGAGATATGAAAAAAAATCCTAATTAAAATTTAATTAAAATGTGTTTTAAAATAATAAATTTATTTTAATATAAGTGTAATACAATTACTAATTAAACCCTTAAATATTCACTATTTCTAGAACTAACACCTCCTCACTTTCAATTTTCAAATTCACATAAATATCAAAATTAACAATAAAATCTATGATATATGCAAATATATAAACTAATAATTAGAATAATAAAATTTAATTTTATAAATATACAAAATTTAAATATTACATATCTAACCCTCACCCCTAATCATAACAAAATTATTCAATATAATGATGAGGCAATTACCATTTAAACCCTTAAATATTGACTATTTCTAAAACTAAGACATCCCTACTTTAAATTTTCAAATTCTCACATAAATATCAAAATTCTAATAAAATCTCAATCTATATTTTTTATTTTTTATCAAATTCATAATATTTTGATCATGATATATACAAATATATAAATTTAATTTTATAAATACATAAATTTTAAATATTACATATCTACACACACCCCCCCCCCCCCACACCCTAATCATAATAAAATTATTCAATATAATTATGTGGCAATCACAAATTAAGCCCTTAAATAATGGCTATTTTAAAACAAATACCTCGCTACTTTCAATTTTTAAATTCTCACATAAATATCAAAATTAGAGTAAAATCTCAATTTTTATTTTATTTTTGCCAAATTCATAATAATTTGATCATGATATATGTAAATACAATAATAAAAAGAAATTATATAAATACGTAAAATTTAAATATTACATATCCCCTTCCCCACCCAAATAACCAAATAATTAATTAAGAGGCACTTACTAAAAGCATGTAGAACTTTCCACAGATAATTTTCCTTAAAAAGTTTTTTGTTTGAAGTGAGGGGTTGTCCACAACCCTATAGTTCTCCACCACATGTCTTAGTGTTCTGCTTTCTAATAAGTAGCTTTTGTAATTCTTTCGGTAACAATGAGAAGTGCTTATTATTCTTTTATATTCGACGTGGAATTCCATAGCAAGAGGGCATAATAGAAGAGAGATCCATTGTAATCTTTGCGCGTGAGGAGAAGAAACCTGATCAGTCCAAAGCTCGACACCTGTTTGCTAATGTCGGACTAATTTAAGAAAAATCATATGCTCACGCACTTGGAGCATTCAAAACAAAAAGGAAAGATTTTTATTGGCAAATACTTTAGAAGAGAGAGTAGGAGAATTAAACAGTCTAACATTTGAGTATCTTTGTGATGTCAGAATAGAGTAGGTTTGTTGAATTTATTACGTGCAGAGTTTGGACGCAGCTTGCGTATGGACTTCAGTCGAAATAGGCCACGTCGCATGTGTATAAACTTATACACAGAGTGTTGTGTACATGCTACGTGGTCAATTTTGATTAGAGTTCGGATGCATCCGGACTCCGCACAGAATAATTGCTCCTCATCGAGACGCTCGATTTGGTTATAAGCAAGCAATATTTGAAGATCATTTGGTTCCGCAACTGACGTCCCAACCATTTTAATTATGCTTCAAGTTCTTGAATTGAACTCATTTGGAGTCAGATTAGATCACTTGTAATGCCGATGGGTTCGCTAAGGTAAAGTGATCACTTTTATATTGAACTCATTATGGTTTTTTTATTTTTATTTTTTCACTTTTATAAGTGGGCTAGTCAAATATGCAACATCATGAATTTTTTATTTTGAAAAACATTTTATTGGTATATCTCATTAAATATTTATGTTACATGAGTTTTAATATGGGCCCAAAATCAACACATATATAAGATAAACATAAGATCAATTATAGAAATAAAGTGGGTACAAAATTAGTATGGATATTAAATCTTTGTTAATTTGATAATTTCTTTATCAATGCATCCCCTGCAAGAGGTGCTTGAGGATGCAAGAGGTGCTTGAGATCTCTAGGTTAGAAATCAATGAGTATGCTGCTCAAGTAGGGTGAAATGCTAGAAGGAGATGCCATACAATTTGTATTTTTTGTTCAAAAAATTTATATTCAATCAATCAACACAATTTATAAGAGATTTAGGCTTCGTTTGGGACGGCTTTCTTGCTGCTGTAAGAAGTAGTAAGAAAGCCATCCCAAACAAAACCCTAGGCTTCATTTGAGATAGCTTTCTTGTTGCTTTCTAAAACGGCTTTCTAGTACAAAAATTTTTTGAATTAGAAATTTTTGTACTAGAAAGCAGCAAAAAAGCTTTCCCATACGAAGACTTAAATCCATTTCATTTACTTGTTGTTGAGATAAGCTTAGAATTTTATATCATCCTAAAACAAGATATTTCATGCATGCACCACATATATTAAGATTGACTATCATTTCATTCGTGATTATATCAAATTACTTATAATCACTACACAAAATCAGATTGCCAATATTTTTACCGAGTTACTCATCAACAAGTAATTCTTACTACCTGAAGATTACGGGGAGGTTAACAAAATAGTAATACAAATGAGTATCATATCCCAAAAGTTTATAAACAACAACCACTTATTGTACCAAGTTAGTCCCCTCCATTCATCTCTACCAAACCATTTGCATCTTAGCCAACCAATGTAAACATCTCTCTCTAGCACATACATATTCCTCTTTATGGTAGCTTTGCAATCAAGCAAAATGAAATGAAATAGTCCATGTTTTCCTTCACTATAGCTATTTCTTCTTCTCCCATGATTTCTCTCTGTATTATTTTGCTCATTTTACATATTTGTATACTCATATATATGTACGATGAATCAATTTAGGCTTCGAACGAAGCTCTCCTTTATTTGTTGGTTGGGAGCCTAGATTTGAGTCTCGCATATATGTTGTGTGTGTGTTTGTTTGGGCACTGCCCCTAATTTCTTAAAAAAAAATAAATAAAGGCTTCATTTGGGACAGCTTTCTTATTATTTTCTATAATTGTTTTCTAATATATAATTTTTTTTAAATAGAGGACTAGCTCTTCGCTTCTCATCAGTGGTGTTCGATATTTTAAAAATAGATCGACTATTAAATCAAAAAGAAGAAAATATTTAAGATTAAAAAATTCAATTAGAGATTAATTTATTATAATTTATGATGTCATAATAATTTAAATAATATAATATTTTAAATAATAATATAATTAAGTGACAAATTTTAAAATATTTAATAAAATCATATTTTAATGCCATCAAATTTATAATAAATAATATCATTTATGTATTCTTTTTGAAGATTTTACATGATCCAACCTGTTTGATTGGCTGGTCCAATCTGATTGTCAAAATCCAGGTGCTGGTTCTATTAACTAATGAGTCACTATGGGGAGCAGACTGTAGTGAGTTAATATTATAATTGTTTAGGGTTTAGTGGATTACACTTAATCAAAGAAGAAAGTTTGTTCTTGAACAGCACATCAATAAAGCTTTTGGTGACCATTTTCTTATGAAGCAAGACAACCTCATTAATTTAAAGGGGAGAAATAAAAAATGTAAGTGCTATGTTGATTCTTTGCTTCTAGAAGCAACTAGAAAATAATTAGGGTTCCTCTTCGTGTGCATTTGATCGATTTGATTAGCTAGTTTGGTGAATTTGTTAAACCAATTGATTTGGACCAAATTACAAATAAAATCGAACCGATCAAATAATATGTAGAACTGAACCAAATCAAACCGCAACATAATTCGGGTTTTTCGGTTCGGCTTTGATTTAAACAAAGTTTAGAAGTTGCAGATGGATGTGACCAAACTAGAGACCGTGGCAGAATTTCAACTTGAAAATGATATAGATTATTTGCTACTTATTTTATAATAATTAATTTTTTCGGCTTCATTTGTGACAGCTGTTGGTCACTATTTTTTTTGCTGCTTTCAAGAAGCTATTATAGGAGACAGTAAGAAAATTATCCCAAACGAAACCTTAATCTCTTATAAAAAATGCATTGCAACATTCACTTATGCTACAATCATAATTGTCACATACAGAAATCATCCCTGCAAGTGCATTATAATCATCACTTAGGTTGCATCCTCACCTGTAAGAAACAGAATCATTTGCAGTAAAACTTGTCCTGCAAGTGTCTCTGTACTGTAAGAATCGTGCTATAACCATTTCTTGCAAAACCTTCATCACAGCCATTTCTCACATATGACTAGTGTGTCACAGGCATTTTCTGCAAGACTTGCACCACTGCATTCATGGGCATCAAGCACATCTCACATGGCAACTGTTGCAAAAACTCTCATAGCATATAGGGGGTGACTAGATCTTTTTGAGGAACTTCATTGATTACAACCTCCAACTAAAGATGCAAGACGAGATATTATATAGGGGGTGTCAAAATGGGTTAACAGATTGGTTTAGGTTGAATCTGAAATTGACTTGATCCGAATCCGATCAAGTCAAACCCGAACTCGACCCGCTTAATAAATGGGTCAAAAAAATGGACCCGAACCTGACTTGCTAGCAACCCGAATGACTCGAACCTAATTCGGAAATTGTTTTGATTAGAAAAAAATATAATTTATTGACCATAGATTTTAGATTAATTGATCAAAAATAAAAATATACCAACAAATAAAAGAATTAAAGAAAAACATATTAAAAGGACCACTTTTGGGTCAAAATTGAGTTGGCAAATCAGCTCGAACCAGACTCATTTAATAAATGGGTTGATATTCCTAGCCCAAAACTAACCTCCTATTTATTAAACAGTTCAACTCAAATCTAATTTTTTCAAGTATTGTCCAGGTCATGTTTGTTGGTCGGATCATTTATTAACACCCCTAATCTTACAATCAATTAAATAAATTTGATAAAAAAAATATTGTATTTAGTTTATAATGCATTCTCAAAATACAAGAATCCTAAATATTAGTAACCAAAAATCCTCCAAGGGAAACATATGTGTCATAACTCAAACATTCCAACACCTCTAAACTAAGACTTCATTTGTGACAACTTTCTTGCTTCTTTCTAAAGTAACTTTTTAGTATAAAATTTCTAAATTTCTAATTCAATAATTTTTTATACTAAAAAATTATTTTAAAAAGCAGTAAGAAAGCTGTCCCAAACAAAGCCTAAATCTTACCAACCCATCTTGAAGCCCTCTCCACAAGATACCGCCAAGCATCGTCACCCTAGCCACAACATCCATCTCAGCTTGCAATCTTTGCACGCAGCATCCCTCGCTCTCTCTTTGCCACCTTTGCTCACTCTTGATTTTAGGTAGAGGTCAAGAGTTAGGGCATCCATCACATGCTCTCCCTTCAAAGCCACCAAAGCCTCCTCCTTCCTCTTATAACCAAACGAAAGGAAGTGCTCTCCCACCTCCTTCTCCTTCTTCCCCCTTCAAGTAAATTATTGTGTCCTCCTTCCTCTTCGACTAACAACTGAATTCAACTGAGTTAGGTGTATGTAAGAGAATCAATGGCTTAAGGATTTATTATGCTATGTTTATCCATGTGTCTGCATTAGTTAAAGTAATCTATGTTGTATGGCTTTATATGTTAGTTTATGGCCAAGAGGCATCTCCTTTGATAAGAAGTTGAGTTTTATATAATTTTTCTTCTGATTTTTTAAAATAAACTATATACTATTTGCTTCTCCTATATCTCTCCTCATTTTATAGAATAAAATCCAAATCGTTTATTTAAAACAAATTCAAAAATACTATGCCTTAATTGTATTAGCTAGATTAAGACTTCGTTTGTGACGGCTTTTTTACTACTTCTTAAAGCATCTTTCTAGTACAAACATTAAAATTTTTGTACTAAAAAAATTATTTTAAAAAATAGTAAGAAAACCATCTTAAACAAAGCCTAAGTTTTCAATGCCTTAGTCTTTCTTTTGCTTCCAAGTCACCATGTAACTACCCTGAAAATATCCCATAAACTCTAAAATTCAACTATGAACAACGCCATACCATTTCCAAATGTTTTCAGCCATCTTCCACATGTAATTTATATAAAAAAGGGCCACATGTCAAGTCAGACAAATTGGAATTTCTTTGTACTTCTACTCATAAATCACTACCTTAAACCCCTTCAACAAATCACATATAAACACTTCACCAATTCATCTCTAAGTTATTTCAAGATATGGGAACCATCACTTGCAAACCTTAAAGATTTAAACTCACCTTACATGATTTAAGATTCTAGGAGCACCGCATGCTCGACCGACCCTAACCTTTTCACCACCACTCCTACACCCTACCAATTTCACAACTAAATTCCTTAAGACATAAATATCTCTTTCTACATCAAACATAACCCCTGGAAACCTTAAATCCAAGGCTAGATCAAAGTTGTACAAGAAAAAATCATGGATGAAGAAGAAAGCTATAACATTTGGACATTTAAGTTTCGTTTAAGATAACTGCAATATTTTATAAAATTGATGGTAAATCTTTTGTGGGGAAAACATCTTAGCTACTATGATTGCAGAAAACAGCTTTACACCGTAAAAATTTTTAAAAAACAGTGAAAAAATAACAAAAAAATCAATAGCCAAATGAAATTGTAGTTACTGCCTAAAAAACAAAGTAGTTAAAAAGCTATCCCAAACAGACTTTTATTTGCACAATGAGGCTTATCACTTTACAATTTGATAAATCTTCATTTTCTATATTATTTCCTTTAAATAATTATTATCTTCATGCTTACGTGTAGGTTTGCAATGTTACCCTTACAATGAAGGAATTTATTCCCATATTTGGAGGGATTTGAATTTATCCCAATCAAACAAAATATTGTTTATTGTATGCCAACATAATTCAGTCCAATAACAAGAAAATAAATTAGTCAAAGATATTCTAATAAAAAAATTAAAAATTATATATATATATATATATATATATCAGAAGATTTTAAATTACTAAGCAGCAGAAATAACATTACAAGTCCAAGCCTTCTGTGAATAAAATGGTATCTGAATAGAAGGGAGCCTGAAGAAACCAGCTGCTCCAACTTGGAAACCATGCCAAAGCTGCAGCTACAATCTCTCATCAGTCATCATCATGTCCTGAACAAGTAGAAGAGAATATTTAGGTAGATAAGGATATTTCAATATTTCAAAGAAATGAGGAAAATCAAAATGCATTCTACGATGCAATTCCAATATGTTTGGAATTTGATTCTAATACAACTAATACTTTAGTTAATTTATAATAAATCCATCTAAATACTAATTATTTTTAAGGGGCTGTTTGAATTGAAGTAAAAGAGATATAAAGTGATTTTGAAAAATATCGATATTTCGTTTGAAGTAAAACAAGAACAGAGTAAAATTTTGGTTATTTAGGATGCACCCTTCAATACAATATTAGTGAATTTGAAAAATAGTTAGATTTGAGCGATTTTTAAATACACCATAAATTATTTTATCATTGATGACAGTTGCTGCAACCACCACCAGCAATCGTCGACAATCACAATCCACCACCAAATACCACCGGCCACCTCAGCCCACCTTTTATATTACAATAATGTGTAACAACTCAAACTCATAACTATTAAGGTATTGTTTGTTTTGGCCTAATGACCTCATTGTTTTGTCCCGTTAGTGTGACTTTTCAGGAGATCACCCATCCTAGAATTGCTCCCATACGAACATGCTTAAGTTTAGAGTTTCTTAATGAAATTACAATCATTACAGCAAAAAGCGTCTTGATGTTTCAGAGCTTAGTTTCTTTTACTTTAGGGGTTTCACATAATGTCTACTTCTGTATTTTTTAACCTGTAATTATATGAAAATCAAATAGAAAAGACAATTTCTGCAATTATATCCGACCTCTGATCTCAAATTTTGTCACGAGAGAACAGTGTCACTGTAGTGCATGATTTAACTGTCCATAATTAAAAGCTAACATACACAAAGAAGTTTCAAAGGATTGTGCCATAAACGAAGCTCTAATTAACAGGAAACTCAGTTTAGTCAAACTACATGGTTGGGACAAAAAAGGTTTATATAAGTTACCTTTAAATATTACCCAAGAGGGTACTAGCCTGGTTCTGCAAAACCTTCCAAGCTGCTTTAACATGTTTTTCTTCTGTCAATGGAGCTCCTACAGCGAGCCGCAAAACAAACTTTCCTGACAGAACCTAATCAAGAAATAAAGCACTTCACAGGTACTATACATGGATAATACAATATTTCTGGCACAACAAAATCATATCATAGAGTTTTTTTTGGGATCAATTTAATTTTTTATATTTTATTTTCATTTAGCGTGTTTTTTTAACTATTTTTATTTATTTTAAACAACTTAAGTTATTTTTAAAAAAACTCAAAATAAATTTAAAATGCTTTTAGTATTTTTTTAAAACAACTATCACAATGCCATGGGTACTGTCGCCGTCGGCGACCACTACTCCCATCATCACCTCGCCAGCCAGCTATCACTGATGCTCACCAGCAACAGCCGCTACCCGACCTATGACTGCTGCCACTATCGCATAAATCAACTTATTTGATATTTAATAAAAACAAAACATATTTTTAAGATAGAAAATATGATTTATTTTATCTTAAAATATAAATAAAATAAAATAAAAGCAATCCAAATGACCCCTCAATAACTGTTAAACAAACTTGCATACAGTGTGGGATAGGAAAATCTTTCCACTTGTGTTGATAGCATCCATTAAGCTGTAGTTCAGCTTATAGCCATTGTCTTTGTCTTGATGATTTGGAGGTGGAACAAGGCGGAAACAAACAAGTGAGAATGTCCGAGGTGCCATGACCTGTACACCACTATAACCTGTTCAAATAGAGTCACACACGCAAGCATAAAAACTATGAACTCAATCCACATTTGAAATTTTCGAGTAACAGCAATGTTTCCAAAAGCAACATGATAGGAATATAACGTGCTATCTTCATTATTTTGTCCTTAATATTATGTTATATTTTCTGCTATAATTTAATGGGCGTTTAAATTAATCTTTAATAAACCCAGTAAAGGTGCCAATGTTACCAACCCAAGAATGAAGTTCTAATTCTACCTTTCTCAGCTTATAGCAATAAGAGAGCTTGCAGGCTGGGCCAACCCAAGCATTGGCTTAATGAAAGAGTCTAATTTGGTGGGATCCAACCAGAGGGTTCGATTACAAAGCCCGACTCAGATTAGGCCAAGCCTAAATTAAAGCATCTGTGTAATGACTAAGGCTTCGTTTGGGGTGGCTTTCTTAATGCTTTATAAAGCAGTTTTTTAGTTAAAAAATTTCTAGTTCTATAAATTTTTTACTAAAAAGTTGCTTAATAAAATAGTAAAAAAACCATCCAAATGGCGCACAATCATAGTAGGATTATATCAAACCATATCTTTCTGTATTATTCATGGATATACTTATAAAGAATCTTTGAAGTGAGGTATATCATGGTGCATGCTACTTGCAGCAGACGTATATAATCAATGAGACCTCTACTAAGGTAACTAGAATGTTAGATTAATGAAGGAAATGTCTAGAACAAAAGAGTTTAGCATTAGCAAAATAAGGATTTAGTATATGACATAATTTTAACCGGTTTGAGATTGGTAATTATAAATCAATAAGGCTAAAAGATCAAGTGAATTGGATGCATTAAGTTTAAATATCTAACATCTATTATAAAGAAAACTTTATCATATATGTGGACATAATTTTTGAAGTTACAGTTGGGCAGTTAAATGTACAAGTATTCAGAGTTGCAATGTGATAAAAAAATACTTCAAAGACTTAAAGATATTTAATATAAACTAAAAATTAGATCAACTATAAATCCAATAATTAGGAGATAAAAAAAATAAAAGCGCTCGTAGCCAAGTTGAGTGCAAAAGAACCGATAATGTCAAATTGTAAGCGAGGAAAAACTAAAAAGATAGTTGAGCAACGTTTAAATGAGAAAACCCATAAAAGTAACACTTATGAAAGATAAAAGAGTGAAAAACAAATACAAGTGGGTTTGGAAATTATAATGAGCAATAAAAGATACACCAATATAATAAATATATATAATCAATTTGAAATGTTTAAGAAGAAAAAACAGTAGACCAAAAGCAATTCAAATAGAACTTGTAACAAAATAAATTTAGCATTTCAATCAGCACTTAGTGGGAGGGAGTGGAGTAATAGAGTTCATGAAGTGATCCGAAATAGTTTGGATAATACAAATTATGCAGATGATGATGATCATAGTGTCATATCTATTTATAAATTTCAATATGGTGCTATAAATCCTGTAACATCATAAATGCTCTCGTTGTCATGCAAAATGTGTATGCAACATCAAAACAAAACAATTTCTTTTACCTCAAACCTAGAATCAGACTTGACAAGTTGTTCAAATTGTTTGGCAAGGTTTATGTGGTTACGGATGTAATTTTGCAGATTTTCCTGGCCATACATTCTCAAGACCATCCATAGCTTTAATGATCTGCAATTAACATTCATTTAAAGAACTTGGTTAGTAGTAGCACTGTAAGATGCAAAGGAAGACAAGCATCAAGCTCATAGAATATTTGGAGCAGAATTAATGAAGAGGCAAAAACTTCCCAAGCCAAGGATAACAATCTTTCTACTGCTCGTAGTCAGAATCATCTAGTCAAGAAAAACATTATCATTTACCTAGTTATTTTACCATCTAATCCTTATGAGACAAGGATAGTGTAAGCTTAAGCAGAATATCCTTCCATTTCCAGTGCTAATTTAAGCGGAATATCCTTTTTCTTTTAATTTGTAAACCCAGATTCAAAGGATTAAGGATTACCAAAAGTGTACAAAATATTTCCGGCATCATATTACATGTTTTCAAGTTCATTGTTTAGAACAGTTTGGTTTGCACCTGAAACGGCGTCCTAAAGGAATTTGCCAATCTTTGAAATCGACAACTGCATTCTCTTGAGATGCCTGAAGAAATGAATATCAATAAGAAATCAAAAGAGGATTATCTATTGAATATGATTGTTCTGTAGCACATTAAAATTTCTTTTTTAACGAATTTAGCTGTCCATTACTGGTAGTAAAGAGATCTTACCTTATTTTTGAGAAATTCTGGATTTGTGGATAGGGATTGAATAAGAGCATTTCGGTCCTGTAATCATTAATAGAAGAATCCATGACAGCATGGAAGTAACTTATATAAGAATGTAATTAAAGACATGTTTATGCAATTTATATATATATAAAAGAAAAGCTACAAGGTCTAAGACTATTTATTCAAATATACTACATGAGTAACAGCAGAAAAAACCAGACAAATTAGCTAACATGTCATACTGATTTATGCAATATTTGAGATATGTGAAACAAGAGTCCAGTGCTGAATACAAAATCTATTTGAAGAATAGTCGTGATTAATAGCTATTTTACCAGATTCCTCAGCCAAAAAACAACAAGAAAACATGCTTGACACCCAAAGGCTTAAATAAGATGTTATAAACGCAAATACCTTCACCCACAGCAAGGAGCAATCAAAATTTGTTAGCAACCACTTATGTGCGTTCATTCCAAATGAATCTGCTTCTTCCACACCATCAATATGGTGACGGAACTCAGGGCAAATACAAGCACTGCCAGCATATGCAGCATCAACATGGAACCACATGTCACTGGCCTATCAAAATGAACAGCATACAGATTTCAAAAAAATTCTCTTGTAATGTTAACTTTTAAGAACTATGGAATCAAACAAAAAACTACAGAGAGTAGTAGGAAATTGTCTTGGCATTTGTCCAATGAATTAATAACCATGGGAATATCTAGGAATAAATTTGAGGCTATGGATGTGTGGAGGTTAAGTGAACATTTACAAAATGAGGAGAAATAGAATAGGCTAAGAAAGCCCTGATAGAGGGAAATGTAAGACAAAGAAATTTTCTTGGGATTTGATGCAACAATAATAAACATATTTTAATAAAAAATTTAATAAGGCCGCACCTAATATTAGGAAAAAAAAACATTCATGTCAAAAAATCATGAGCGGACTACCTTCTTATTCGTTCCTGATGGACGTATAATAAAGAAAATAGATCTATCCAAAGAAAATTTTGAGCTAGATAACTACTTAATTTTGCAAAAGTGACTATTAAGATAAGAATGAGTTCATAGTCATGAGATACAAGTGGTAGAACTGACCTGATGCTAGCTACGTTTATTCTATTGAAACTTAGCTCCAACTTTTGGACGCTCCATCCAGTTCGTTGAGCAATCTTACTCAGACGACGCTAGCAATAATTGTGCATCTATGGGAAATTACAACTTTTGGTTGAAACATCTTGGATAGTTTCACACAACATAGCATTTTTCGCTCATCATTTTCATTGTGTTTAAATTGGATCAACCCTAAGCGCGATCATCAAGGTCAACAACTTTTCAACTCCACTGTCAAGGAACCATATGACTAAAAAGCTCAAGCCCACATTCATGCAAATTTTTTCGTGATAGAATGGATTAAGCACGACATCCCAAAATTTTAAATAATAGTGGAATTTGTCTGTGGTTGAACAGAAGACCTATTTATTATTGACTAAATTTGGAAATGAAAACCAACTTAACCCAATATTAGATTGTTGCCAACTACTTACTTCTATCATACCATTCACAAAGGTATTGGCATGTAAGTTTAGCACTAGATTAAACCTTTGACTGCCGTTCTGTATCCCTATTAAAAAATTTTATCCAATAACCTAATACCAAAAGCCACTTTAAACAGGATTAAATGGCCTCTGAAATCCACAAAGTTAGCCTCAAATCTCTAGAACTATTTTTTCTAGAGAGATGATGAAAGAAACACCTATTGAAGTTAAGCTACAAGAAAATAGACTTAAAAGTGATGTGAACATACATAACAGATGCTAAAGAAGCACCAATAAGGAGGATGTATCAATTAACATGAAAGGAGCAAGAAAGATAAATTAATATGATTACAACAACATCAAGCCTTTATCCCACTACATGGGATCGGCTACATGAATCCTTTTTTCTCCATTGTGTCATGTTAAAAGTCAAATTCTCGTTTAAATCTAATAAAGAAAGATCATTTATAATATTTTCTAACCAAGTCTTTTTAGGTCTACCTCTACCTTTCTTAACATAAGTCAAATCTAAAACCTCTACTTTCCTAACCGATTCATCGGAAGGCCGCCGTTTTATGTGACCAAACCATCCAAGGCGACTCTCTCTAATCTTATCTTCCACTGGAGCTACTCCAACCTTTTCACGTATATGCTCATTTCGTATCCTATCTCTAACGGTAAAGCCACTCATCCACCTGAGCATCCTCATCTATGCAACACTTAACTTAGTAATATGCTTCTCTTTTAATGGCCAACATTAGGCACCATAAAGCATTGCAAGTCTCACCACCATCTTATGGGAAAAGCTTATAGGATTTTCCCTTAAGTTTGAGGGAGACTTTTCTATCACACAACAAGCCCGATGCATTCCTCCACTTCAACCATCCAACTTTAATTATACTGATAATATCCCCATCTATTTCACCATCACTCTGAACAATAGATCCAAGATATCTAAAACATGTACTCTTATTAATGACCTAATCGCCCAAAGTCACAATCCCCTGGCCTTACTAGGTCTATTACTACTAAAATTACACTCCATATATTCAGTTTTAGATCTACTCAAACGAAAACCTTTAGACTCTAAGGTTGACCTCCATAATTCAAGTTTACCTTCAACTCCCACTCTAGTCTTATCAACAAGAAGAATATCATCAGCAAAAAACATAAGCCAAGGTACATCCTCTTGCAAATGTCTAGTGAGAACATCCATGACTAAAAAAAGATATGGGCTTAAGGATGACCCTTGATGTAATCCAACCAAAATAGGAAAATACTTGGTCAAACCACCTATTGATTACAAGTCATGAAAAATAATTACCTAAACAGAATTAACATCTGTTTTAGCATTCAAAAGGATAAGTAGCATTCATAAGTTCATAACCAAATAGTTGGAATAGAACTAACGATGTTGACAATTATAATTATTGGCTTAGTCACTGCATGTTGGACGCTGAATCAGCATATGGATTACCTTAGCTATCTTGCCTAGAGCACATAAAGGATCAACTGCGGCAGAAGATGTTGTCCCAACCTGAGCATTAGAACAAAATTTAGTTTTTATAATAATGGCGTCAAATCAGAATTCGTCATTGTCAGAGCAATTTTTTATTTGAGCACTCTAAATAGGATATACTTTTTAAAGAAAAATTATACCAAAATATTTAATAAAGGAGAAGAAATAGTGTTCCTCACTGTAGCACAGAGGAAGAAGGGTATCAAGCCTGATGAAAAATCATTGGAAATTGCTTCAGCGAGTACTTCAGGAACAAGCTCATAACTTGAACTTTGTTCGGCCTTCAAAAGCCTAAAGTTTTCTGAATAAATTCCTGCAATCTACCAATATTTATAAGTTTAAGAATCCAAACTCAAAACTAATGTGATAAGATGTAGAATTATAAGTGAACTGGGGAAGGACACTGGAAATATTATCTGCCAAGCAAAAATACCTGAAAGTAATTTTCAAGCCGTATCATTATTTGGGAAAAATAGAACTAAATCATTTTTTTTCAGATGATTGAATGCTACCATGCATAAAATATTGAAGAAGGATATCGTGATTGTCCATGAGCCATCCTTGTCTATTAAAGACTGAGATAATGATATGACAGGATGGCAGTCAAAGAGTCTGTTTGGTTGGTGCTTAAGTTAAGCCAAATAAGCTAAGCTAAGCTAAGCCTCTAAGAGGATTAAGCTATTTGGTTACGGAAAAAGATAAGCTGAGAAAATTATTTAGGTATATTTTGATTTGAGCATTTGCTTAACCCATCATGATGTCAAAATTTATATTTAGCTAAAAATTATCCTACTAAATAGTATCTAAACCTTAACTAATTAAATTTAGATAATGATGCAGGACTAAAAACTAAGGCAATGTTTAGATAGGAAATTTGCATGCTTGAATTGTTAGAAATAATAGTAATTAAACTTGTAGAGATTAAAACGATGAAATAAAACAAGAGTGGGGTGAATTTAGTTTAGGCCAAGTTACACGCATGAAAGCTAGGATCATTTAAATAGCCATTAGATCAAGTATAGCATACATGGAAGAGCTTTAACAAAAATCCTTAAGTTAACAATGAGATAAGTCACTATGAAATGATCCACTCACTCACCTCTCTAAAAGTTACTAAGTTTTAGCGGAGGGATTAACAAGAATCTTTATGAATTAATTATAAAAGCACAATTTTGAAAGTAACTAGAAGATACAAGATTGGAAGATTAGTTTACCTTCGTCAAGATTTAGAAACAATTCTCCACTGGACGGATGACAACTGTTCGTCGATGGCTTCAGCAAGGCAGAAGACTATCCTTTCGATGTATCCTTCTAAAGTTTGATCGACTTCCGGATTGACGTCGAAGAACGGAGAATTGAGGATTTCCACTTGTCCTTGCTCGTTGTAGACGAATCCATGATCTTGTTCAGGATCGGCCATTCATGGGTAGGGGCGTTTGAATTGTTTGGGAGGGTAAGTGGTGAAGCTTCTTCTTCCTAAAATCTGAATTAGGGTTAGGGGTCGTGTGAGGGAGAGTAGGAAGGAGAGAGAGAGAGGTAGGAGGGGCCAGCGGCTAATAGGGGAAGGGGAGAGAGATTTTTCAAAATCTGAAAGTAATTTCAGATTTTTGATTTGGAGGGATTTGGGTTTGTAATTTGAATTTCAAACCATGGTAAAGGAGGGAAGGTAATCCTTAATGTGGGAGTTAATTGAGGTAATTAGATAAAGGGTGAGTTAATGTGGAGAGAAGGGGGGGCGGCGGGTAGAGAGAGGGGAGAGGGAGGGATTAGGGGAATTGTTTCCTTAGACTTGGGCCCAAATTTGGAAGAAATTTTAAAGAGGGTTGTGGGCTCCGAAGATTCGGCCCGGCCTCCCCCGTTCCTTTTCGGGAGGAGTTTTAATGGAATTAAGTTCTGGCATAAATTTTGGAAGGCAGATGAGTTTGTAGATAAGACACTACCCAAAGATTTTGCCCTCATTTTGCGAGGACTTTATGATCTGAGTTCTGGTTTCCTATAGGTGCAAACCCCTATAGTTAATTACCCCTTCCGATCATGAGAGAGAACTTTCGATTAAGGTTAGTCGTCAATCAGATACGTAGAAATACGTTTTATCTGGCATATAATAGCAGCATGAGCTTGGGATGTTGGAAAATTTGGAGATTTGATATTTAAAATTGAAAATTTCACCATCTTGCACTTAAAGCGGATGGTGGGGGAATGGATGATGAGCTCGATCAAGATCCCATGGTTCCATCATCTCGGGCCATCATGGTCCCTAGTCTACTTAGTCAGAAGAGGTAGTCGACCTAACCTGACAGAAGGATCCTTATCGGCAGTCATGAGTTGCTTCGTCCAAGGGTATCTTGTAGACCTGGGGTGGATATTTGCCTAAGGGGACAAATTTGAATCCACCTTAGCTAACAGAGGGCTTTGTGCCCTATTGATTATATCCTATTGATTCATATCTCAAGGATTTGATGCCACTAAGGAACATATTGGCTCTGGCCATAACCGCTATCTCGTAGTGTCATTTGGCGGCAGAACCACTCGATTCAAAGGGCCCGGGGTCATAACCGTTTACCTGCAGTGCCATTTGGCAGCGAAACTGCTGGTCAGATGACACATACCACGTCCTTACTGGTAGGAGATTATTTGAGAATGGATCCTAATGATATTTTCAACTAGGCATTAACTCTATGTGAGCTGAAGTAAATTTTAATTTTTCCACCCCGCAAACTATTGCGGAAGGTGGATGAATTTTGCTTTAAGTGTTTGATAGTGTATTTCAATTTTAAATATTTGGGTTTTGGATGATTTTGAGATTTTTGGATTTCGGGTATTTGTGATGGCATTTTGATTATTGGAATTAACCCCTCCAGTTGAGTTATACGTTTAACATGGCCATCATCGGGGTGTTTATGGGGAATTCCATTTATGGATTGAATCTTGTCAACTCTATCGAGCTGTCGACAGAGGATTGGGCTTCGTAGACTTCATATTTAGTTAATGAATTTCTTTGTTCATAAGCCTTGAAGGCCTTATATGAACGTATAAAATAGATATTTTGGTCGAAGCCTTGATCGTATATATGTTTGGTAATTTGAGCCGTGTCGACTCCTATCTATCTAAATAGAAGGATCAGGCTCGAACTATATTCATTTATTGACCCGCACAGCATCCTTAGAAGTCACGTTTATACTTTTAACACGCTCTCCGGGGCTCATGCGGGTGTATGATACATCACCTTCTGTGTACCTATGTGCATACATATTACAGTGCATGTGCGAGAACATTTTGGACATTTGACGGATCTTTTACGATAACTTGTAGAAGTTTATCTTTGTTATAGTTCTTTCAGCATCTACCTGTGGATGGTGTGTTAGATGCACAATCACTATTCATTAAGAAATTTGTAAGCCTCAATAATCTTATCCAACTCAATGTTCAGGACCTGGTTGAACTGAGATTCATTCATTCCATGAAGATTTGATCCGGCTTTCTTTTCCCAGGACTCATATAGGAATCGATGAGTAACTTTCTGATTATGCCATCATCACTATTTTCTATTGTTTTCTTAAATAAAGAATCAATCATTTCAACCTTGAATGACTGTGTCCTTGCTAATGTCCTATACGTTAGAGTCAATGGTTACTGCCTTGAGCGGGCATTGTAGTGATTGAAGGCACCTCGCATCGTATAGGAGAAATATATGAGATATTCATTCCTAAAATGATTGTTGCAACCCTTGAGATGATTAGAATAGCAGATGCATTGTAGTGATAACACTGCCGTTGCCAGGTCCCAAGTCCTGGATGAGAAAAGTGGAGGGTTGCGTTAGGTAGTCGACAGCCAGCGTAAAACTTGTCGAATAACCATGACATGAATCCTTTAATAAATTGTGTTAATGCTAGGGCGTTCCCTGGAAGCGACGCACTGTATGGCCTGAATACAGTGAAAAGTGTGCAAGGGCCGCTGCATCGGCGCCCGGGTGCAGTGTTAAATAGGCAAGGGTTCCCACATCAAGGACGGATGTGGGCAAAGAAGCTAGTCCATGATACTAATATTAGGATAGGAACTTGGAATATAGGTTCCCTTACAGGAAGATTAATGGAATTAATAGATGTTATGATTCATAGGAAGATAAATATTCTGTGCATTCAGGAAACTAAATGGGTTGGAGAGAAGGCTAAGGAGATTGATAGTTTAGGATTTAAACTTTGGTATTCGGGTAGGAGTCGTATTAGAAATGGTGTAGGCGTGATTTTAGATAAGAGTTTGAAGGATAATGTTATAAATATTAATAGAATTGGAGATAGAATTATAGCTTTAAAGATTGTTGTTGATGCTAAGGTTGTTAACATTATAAGTGCTTATGCTCCTCAAGTGGGTTTGGATATGGATTCAAAATTAAAATTTTGGAATGACTTAGAAGAATTAATACAAAAGATACCTCTTGAAGAAAGAGTTTTTATTGGAGGAGATTTAAATGGACATGTTGGTAGAGAAGTAGATGATTTTAAAAGCATTCATGGTGGCCATGGTTTTGGAACAACAAATGAAGGTGGTAAGGCTATTTTAGATTTTTGTTTAGCTTATGATTTTTTAATTGCTAATACCTTATTTAAGAAAAGAGATGAGCATCTCATCACTTATAAGAATGGTTATAGTAAAACTCAGATTGATTATTTTCTTATAAGAAAAGTAGATCGTTTAGATTGCAAAGATTGTAAAGTTATTCCGAGTGAAAGTTTATGTACCCAACATCGCTTATTAGTTTTAGACTTTAAGATGAAAGGACAGAAAATAAAAAATAAAGTAAAGCGATTTTCTAGGATTAGATGGGGGCATTTAAAGAATAGTAATAAAAATATTTTTGAGAGTAAGATTTTAGATTCTAAGATTTTATCTGTGCATGAGGATGCTAATGTTATGTGGGAAAAAGTGGCTAGTGATATTAAAAATATTGCTAAAGATGTGTTTGGAGTATCAAAGGGAAAAACCCCTAATAGTAAAAATAGCTGGTGGTGGAATCCAATTGTGCAAGAAAAGATAAAAAATAAGAAGATTTGTTATAAAAATTGGTTTAGATGTAAAAATTCTGATAATTGAGAAAGATATAAAGAGGCATGTAAGGATTCTAAGAAAGCAATATGTGATGCAAAGATCTTAGCTTTTAATGATTTATATAATAGATTAGATACTAAGGAGGGAGAAAGATATATGTATAAGCTAGCCAAACAAAGAGATAGGAGTAGTAAGGATTTAATTCAAGTGAAGTGTATTAAGGATGAAGATCAAAAAGTACTTTTCTTAGAAGATGATATTCAACAAAGGTGGATGAGATATTTTGATAAACTTTTTAATGAAGATTGTAGGAATACAATTGACTTTAGTGACCTTAGCATCCTAAATGAAAATAAAGATTTCTGTTTTTATCGGCGTATTAGTAAAACCGAAGTTAGAGAGGCTTTAAAGAAAATGAAGTGTGGAAAAGCTGTTGGACCTGATGATATCCCAATAGAGATGTGGAAATGCTTAGGAGATGAAGGAATTTCTTGGCTAACTAAACTTTTTAATAATATTTTGAAGACTAAAAAGATGCCAGATGCGTGGAGAATGAGTGTATTGATTCCTATTTATAAGAATAAATGTGATGCACAAGATTGTGCGAATTATAGAGGAATTAAGTTAATGTGTCACACTTTAAAACTATGGGAGCGAGTTATGGAGCGTAGGCTGCGGCGTGATACTAATGTTTCTCAAAATCAATTTGGATTCATGCCTGGTAGGTCTACTATGGAAGCCATACATTTATTGAGAGGTTTGATGGAGAAATATAGGGAGAATAAGGAGGATCTACATATGATATTTATTGATTTAGAGAAAGCATATGATAAAGTTCCAAGAGAAGTGCTATGGAGAGTTCTTGAAAAGAAAGGAGTTAATAATGCTTATATTCAAATCATTAAAGATATGTATGAAGGAGCTACTACTTGTGTTCAAACACAAGGTGGTTTGACCAAGTATTTCCCTATTTCGGTTGGATTACATCAAGGATCAGCTTTAAGCCCATATCTTTTCGCGTTAGTCATGGATGTTCTCACTAGACATTTACAAGAGGATGTACCCTGGTGTATGCTTTTTGCTGATGATATTCTTCTTGTTGACAAGACTAAAGAGGGAGTTGAAGGTAAACTTGAAGTCTGGAGATCAACCTTAGAGTCTAAAGGTTTTCGCTTGAGTAGATCTAAAACTGAATATATGGAGTGTAATTTTAGCAGTAATAGACCTAGTGAGGGGATTGTGACTTTGGGCGATCAAGTCATTAATAAGAGTACACGTTTTAGATATCTTGGATCTATTGTTCAGAGTGATGGTGAAATAGATGGGGATGTTATCAGTAGAATTCAAGTTGGATGGTTGAAGTGGAGGAATGCATCGGGCTTGTTGTGTGATAGAAAAGTCCCCCTTAAACTTAAGGGAAAATTCTATAAGATGGTGGTGAGACCTGCAATGCTTTATGGTGCAGAATGAGAAGCATAATACTAAGTTATGTGTTGCGGAGATGAGGATGCTTAGGTGGATGAGTGGATTTACTCTTAGAGACAGGATACGAAATGAGCATATACGTGAAAAGGTTGGAGTAGCTCCAGTGGAGGATAAGATTAGAGAGAGTCGCCTTAGATGGTTTGGTCACATAAAACGGCGGCCTTCCGATGACCCAGTTAGGAAAGTAGAGGTATTAGATTTGACTTATGTTAAGAAAGGTAGAGGTAGACCTAAAAAGACTTGGTTAGAAAATATTAGAAATGATCTTTCTCTATTAGATTTAAACGAGAATTTGACTTTGAACCGGACACAATGGAGAAAAAGGATTCATGTTGCCGACCCCACGTAGTGGGACAAAGGCTTGTTATTGTTGTTGTATTGTTGTTGTTGTAGTTGTTAGTTTGGGCCACCAAACTTTACATTAATCTTTAACAACAAATTTATCAAATATAGATCATTAACTCTGGTGGGCGCGCTGCAATGTGTGTTAGCATTCACTTGAATGCCTCTAGATGTGTCACATCATCATTTTCAATGCATATTGAATCCCCCTATTTGCGACTAACATGTTGAGTGTGGGATGAGCCTCCTGCAGTACCATTGAACACTTCTGTTTGTAGGAGATTGATATGTTTAATTGATGGATCATCGCATTTTACTCGCATGTCTTTCGGTGTTCGTAAGGACCGTTGTGTATACTTGAAAGACGGTTGACATCGGCCGTAGAGAAGTGTTTACCTCTGGCAGAGAAAACAAAAAAAAAGAAAAAAAATATATAAAATATATACCTCTGTTGAAATCTAGTCGCATCCGCCACATCTACAGTCGCACCCCATACCTCTGCAAACGGCGCGATGTCAGTGGCCCATTCCCGCTCGCAGAGATTAACTCTTCTACTTGAGTCGTTAAATACGACCATGGGATGAAGCTTCAGCTGGCTCTCGAACGCCAAACTCCTATGGCTACACACAAAACATCCGAACTCTCTTCCCCTTTGCTCCAAATCCCTCAACCGACCTCGCCTCTTGCCGCTGTAGCAGAATCCCACGCGAAAGCCTTGATCCCTTCCTCCCGTCAAAGCCATTTGACGCCTCATCCAGGTCCTGTAGCAAGTTCCGAACTCCTCCACTCTTCCTCAAACCGAAGAAAACTCCACCTCCAATAACCTTCTTCCTCCCATACCGAAGCCGATCTCCCCTCAGCCCTACTATTTGACAAAACTCCCACAGGCCTCAACTCCTCTAGAACCTGCACTCAACCTCTCTCCACCCCTGCCTTGTCGCAAGCCATCGGTTCACAGAGAGAGAGAGAGAGAGAGAGAGAGAGAGAGAGACCAAAGCCAACCTACCTCAAGCCCTAGCCGACCTCCATCCTCCGCCTCCCTTGCTGTTGTCCGACTCTCACTCCTTCGAACGACGTTCCCTTCGTATAGGATCGGAAGTTAGGGCATTTTGATCGCAAGCAACAACTGGAGCTTGATCGCTGTGAAGGTGACTCTCTCCCTGCCGCACGCTACTTAAGCCAGATCCGGTGAAGCCGCCAAACTCTGAAGAGGGTAATAGAGGATTTAACTTGGTTATGAGATTTAATGGTTGCCTAATCCTAAATCCTGTTTGAATCCTGCAACCCGACGGCCAAATTAGCATAAATCCTGTTCATATTAGTTCAAATCCAGCTCATACCCTGTTATTTGATGGATTTAGCTCAAATATAGTATAAATCATGTAACCCGACAATCTTGATTCTAACTGCAAGTAACTAAATTAATTGTAATTAATTAGTAATTAATTTTAACTAGTTTTAATTAATTAGTATTAGTTATAAATTGATTATTATTAATTGTAATTAAGTACGATTAATTTTAATTAATCGTAATTAATTAACAATTAAATAATAATTAATTATTATTTATAATTAATTATATTAATTATTATGATTAATTATAATAAGGGAAGAGAAAGGATAAGAAAGGAAATGCCTCCCTCTCTTGCCTCATGCCACAAGCCTCCATCGCCCCGACACATGCGAAGGTATGATTCCTAGACTTAGATCCCCGTTCTCGTCGTTAGCGGCGAGCTGGCAAACCCCCTACGCGCTCACGTAGTGTAGTAGGGAGGGAAACTAGCGCGACGCCACGACGAGGCGGGCAATTGCCTTAAACCCCGCCCTCGACGCTTGCGACGAACCGGCAAACCCCCTACGCGCTCACGTAGCGTAGTAGGGCGGAAAATCGGTGCGGCGCCCACGACGAGACGGGTAATCCCCGGACCGCTCATGTAGCGTGAAGGGGAACAAAATTAAGTACTCATACGTGGGGAAATCTCTGTATTCTTTGCAACAGGTAACCGAGACCCCTAAACACTCATGTAGCGGGCGGGGATTGAAGAAAAAAAATGCCGCCGCGGTGTCTACGGACATCTACCTCAAGCGCGCACGTCGCGTGGATGGGAAGGCAGCCTCTTGGTTTTTCCCCTAAACGGGGGAGACGCCGGGAGGCTGCCGAAATTTTAAGTGAGCAGAGGACTTGAACTTTTGAACAACAAGGGACTTATGAACTCGACTTGGACCAAATGACAAAAAGACTTGAGCTTATATTTGAACTCAAAGCAAATGATATTTAAGTCTAATTGAAATGAACTCAAGTGAATATTGAACAAATGACATTGAACTCAAACTATACAACATCAAGTGGAACTTGAGCTTGCAAGGACACATGGGACTTGAGCGAATGAGAAAGATCCATTTTGGACATGAACTTGAGCTTAATTCAAGCTTGAACTCAACTTGAGTTTGAATATAATTGAAACAAACGAGTAGTGAAGAATTTCATTTTCACAATAACATAATACTATCAATGAAATGTTAAGAAGTTGTCATCTCAATCAAGATGTGAATGAACATGTGTAGAACTCATGAACAAGAGGATTTGCAGTATGACAATATGTTTATTGCTACTACAAAGAACCTTCAATCAACACATGAGTAACATGATGCTCGTAATGTCTACCCAAAGTGTCTACGTCAGTGGGTCCATAAGTTCATGTAAAGGAGCTTAATGGTGTTAATGAAACAAGCTCCTAGTGAGTAGGGCCACTCTTAGAGATGATGAAGAACTTGCAAATACAATCTGCTCATAAACAACAAGATCTCTTGCCAACATATTCAGTGCAATATGTAATGAATATTAGAACACTCATACGGTCAGAAATACTACAAAAATAAGCAAATCACAAAGAACCTACAAGTTGATATGCTAAACTCATTCCTTCGACAAAATCCAGTACAATTTGGCAGCTCGAGAGGATTGTGAAGACTATGAGGATGTGAAATGAATATGACAACAATCGACATATATGAGGAGCTTACAATTGAGCATAAACTTATGTGCAAGAAACAACATCTCCTATAGATGCATCCGAGAAAATACTAATGGATGTACAGGAAGTGGTAGGTGACCCACATCGACACTTACAATCAACAAAAGGATTTAGCGCATGATGAATTGTTGATGAAAGGCATATTCAAAAGATCAAAGCAAAATGCAACCAACGTCACTTGATTCTGATGTATGGGATTTGCACAAGTCAAGCAAAAGAATGTTGAAATACCCTGCAACTGACATCAGATGTTTTGTAGATACAAGTGATAGCTGCCACAAGTACTGAAAGACACGCAGGTATTTTTTCTAGCAAACGTCTGCAACTGATGTGTAGCATTCGCACAAGTCAAGCAAGTAAATACAGAAGCCCCTACAACCAGCAACAACAAACATATTATAAGGATAGTCTATCTTCTACGAGCGCAGATATGCATATGAGATATCATCTGAAAGCAAAGGTGATATATCAACAACATATATAAATCACCCACATGATGTTGTAATAGGAAGTGATGAATATTACAACACCCTCATAATCAACTACCATGAAAATGAGCAGCAAAGATGTTGATTCGTCACAAACAAGAAGGGTTATATGCAACAAATGAAAATCCTGTGAATGACTAGAGGAGGCTTACTATACACTCAATGTGTTACCTACAAGCGAAACACAAAGGGATTATGTCAAATGTGAACACCTACGGGTAGCACCAAAAAAGATCTGCAATACATACAATCTCTCTACGAATACAGATGTATGTAAAACATGTCACTCATGGGTAGATGTAGAAAGACTTTAGTAAATACGGTATCCTGAAGTCAATTCCAATCCATAAATGAAAACATCTACCTGCCTACAAACAGCAGTGGGAGAGATCATATAACACAACGCCACCGGATCTGCAACATCCGTACAAACAGACAGAAGGCGTATAAATCCCAGCGCCACGCCACCGATCTGCAACATCTATGCAAGCAGACAGAAGGCGTACGAGTCCTCAAATGGAGCTCCAGTACAACGCCACCGGATCTGCAACATCCGTACGAGCAGACAGAAGGCGTTTATAAATATTCTAAAAGTACCCCCGCACGTGCACTATAACATGTATACACTTAGGAACACATAAGGGGATGTACTATAAACCCGCATGGGCCCAGGAGAGCGTGTTATTGGTACACACGTGACGTCTAGGGATGCTGCGCGGGTCAGTAAATTTGAACCCGATCCTCCTAAAGTAAGTAAATAGGAGTTGACAAAGTTCAACAAACAATTATAAAATACCCCCAAACTCCCGCATGGGCCCCAACGAGCGTGTTATTGGTACACATGTGACGTCTAGGGATGCTGCGCGGGTCAATAAGTGAATTCAAGTTCGAGCCCGATCCTTCTATTTAGGCAGATATGAGTTGACACGACTTGAACTATTAAATAAATATACTGTCGCGAGGTCGGCTGAGATATTTATTTTATACGTTCATATTAGGCCTTCAAAAG
The DNA here is from genome assembly GCA_019925795.1 of Dendrobium chrysotoxum. NCBI lineage: Eukaryota > Viridiplantae > Streptophyta > Magnoliopsida > Asparagales > Orchidaceae > Dendrobium > Dendrobium chrysotoxum. The sequence goes on along the minus strand of CM034313.1, from coordinate 4,815,447 downwards.
CTTATAATTAAGAGAATCACTAACAAAAGGCATAAAGCCTACGAAACCCGATCTCTGTCAATTACTAGATAGAGTCGATAAGGTTCAAAATAAAGAAATATGAATGACCCCACACCCTGATGATAGCCATGTTGGATGTATATCTCAACCGGAGGGGTCTATTCTAAATAATTCAAAGTGTCATCCAAATACTCAAAATCCAAAGCTCAAATTTCCAAAAAGATCCTAAATCTAGAATATTTAAAATTCAAATCCAATCATCAATCGCTTAAAGCAAAATCCATCCATCCTCCGCAACAGTTTGCCGAGGTGGACAAATCAAAATATTACTTCAGCTCACAAAGAGCTAGTGCCTAGTCGAAAATATCACTAGGATCCATTCTCAAACAATCTCCTGCCAGCAAGGACGTGGTATGAGTCCTCTAACCGGCAGTTTCGCCGCCAAATGGCACTGCAGGATAAACAGTTATGACTCGGGGCCCTCTGAACCAGGTGGTCGCCGCCAAATGGCACCATTATATTATGATTATGGCCAGAGCCCGTATGCTCCCCAATGGCATCAAATCCTTGAGATATGAATCAATAGGATATGATCGATAGGGCACAAAGCCCTCTGTTAGCTAAGGTGGATTCAAATTTGTCCCCTTAGACAAACACCCACCCCAGGTCTACAAGGTACCCTTGGACAAAGCAACCCATGGCTGCCGACAAGGATCCTTCTGTCAGGTTGGGTCGACTACCTCCTCTGACTAAGTAGACCAGGGACCACGATGGCCCGGGACGACGGAACCATGGGATCTTGACCGGGTCCATCATCCATTCCCCCACCATCCGCTTTAAGTACAAGATGGTGAAATTTCCAATTTTGAATATCAAAACTCCCAACATGTCCAAACTTCAAGCTCATGCTGCTACTATATGCCAGATACACATATCTTCTACGTATCTGATTGACGACTAGCCTTAATCGAAAGTTCTCTCTCGTTACCAAGAGGGGTAATTAACTATAGGGGCTTGCGCCTATAGGAAACAAGAACTCAGATTATACAATCCTCGTAAAATGAGGGCGAAATCTCTGGGTAGTGTCTAATCTACAACCCATCTGCCTTCCAAAATTTACCCCGGAACCTAATTTTGTTAAAACTCCCCCCGAAGAAAGGCACAAAGTCGGGCAGAGGCCGGGGGCCGAATTTTCGAAGCTCACAAGAAGTTTCCATATTTGTAGTTTGTCCATTGCCATTATTCACAAGAGAGCAAATACACTTGTTTGTCAGTTGATGATTGCCACTTGTAGATATGTTATTCCTTGTACAAAGGATCCTCCATCATTGCTTGCAAATTGATGCTTCACATGAATATCCATGTGTACTGGGGACTTATCAAATATGTAACATTTCCCTTACTTCCACTTGTACACAAGTCACTATGTTCATTTGTGGTTTGCCATTTGATCATTGGTCGGGCTGCATTCGCCACCAATTTTCTCCATGCACTTGTCGTTTGTATATTTCTCATTGCTACCTACAAACGGTTCTCATCGTCGATTGGAGATTTGCGCTTCAACTGACATGGCCTTTACAAATTAGTTATGATATTCATTACATATCTTACATGATGACTTGTAGGTAGGTTGTCGCATCTCTTACGATTCATATGAGTTATTGCTTATGGATGAATCAAAATTAATGATCATGATTTTGTAATCAAACCACCATTCCTACAACCTTCTTGTTGCTTGTAAACAAACTTCACTTGCGAGCTCTTGTCTTTTGAGGATAATTTGCAGTTCACATAACAAATTGTCATCACACTCATTAACTTCTCCATTAAATGATATTATCCAAGTCATTTTTGAAATTATAGGAATCCTTATTTGCTTGCTTGAGATCTGTTTGAATGCATTTAAATGATCAAAGTGGCTATTTCAATGTTCATTTGAAGATCCTTGTATTGTTGCTCATAAGTATTTCATTTGATCCTTGCTTGAATACTTATGAATGTCACTCAATGCTTGGATATCACAAATCCCTTATGAATTCATCATTTTGACCCTTTGCCATTGATTGCAATTTCATTCTTAGATAAAGTTCAATTTAGTATTATTCTCTTATATCCAAATTCATTTGATTTTAATGTCATTATTAATGTTCGTTTGAGTTCAATTTCCTTGCAATCACAAGTCTTATTTTCTTTATTCGTCAAATTTTGTTCAAATTATTCTATTCATATTTGAGTTCGTTTCACTTAATGTTCAAAATAAGTCCCCTGCTATCATTTAGAGTTCAAGTCCTTGTTCAAATTGAGTTCATGTCCACTACACTTAGTTCGTTTGAGTTCAAGCTTCTCTTGCATATGATTCAAATTTAGTTCATTTAATTTATTCATCATATCTGATTCAAGTTCAAGTTGAGTCTTATTCAAATAAGGTTCTCTGCGTTCAATCAAGTTCAAACCAGGTCCTTAGTTCAGTGCAAATTTCGGCAGCCTCCCAGCATCTACCCGTTTAGGGGAAACTACATGAGACTGGGCCTTCCCTCCACGCTAGAGAAAAGCGTGCACGGTAGGTGTCGGATGACACACGGTAGGTGTCGGATGATAAAATCTTCAATCCCACCACGCCAGAGAAAGGCGTGTATGGGTCTTCAGATACCTGTTTGAAAGCGCAATTATTTATATTGTCCCCGTCATACTAGAGAAAAGCGCGCACAAGGCTCGTCTGCCTCGTTGTAAGCGCCACACCAGTTCCCTCCCACCACGCTAGAGAAAAGCGTGCATATAGGGTCCCTCGGCCCGCCGCAAACACCGAAAACAGACTTTAGGTGATTACCCGCCCTCGTTACAAGCATCACAACGAATTCCCTCTCACCACACTAGAGAAAAACGTGCATAGGTGATTGTTACTCTGTTTGTATTCCTGTATCCTGAGATTGTTCTCAGGTGGTGGGTTCTTTTTCCAAGAAGGAGTTCTTGGAGTGGTGTCCGACGACAGTCAACGGATCGTCAACGAGGAGTCGTCGAGCCCTCCGGTCCGGTGTCGGTGTCATTACCCTTGTTTAATTGATCTACTGCTCTAACTGTGGCATCCCATGGACATTGGATCTATTACAAAAATTGTTACTATTATTAATGCATATCAGGTCACAACAAGACCATCAACTTGGCGTCTTTTCGCATTATTGGTTGCACAATGGGAACACTATCTATCCTTATATACTCTTTCTATTTTGGCCATTTATTGTTGTATGTTCTAAATTAGACACGACTTAGTTTAGATGAATGCTTAGTTTGATCCCTAAGGCCAGGGTAAGTATGTGCAACTGAAAATAGTCTTTTGACTATGGAAAGTTCAACCTTACATGTAATTTTTTTTTTAAAAGAACAGAAATTGCTTCATCAGAGGGGAAAAAAATCTAAGCTTAAACACGAAGCAAGCAATCCCATGGTATTTATAGGTATGTAGTCTGCTCCACACGTATTTAAAAAAATGCTGAATCAATAGAGATGTAACACACATTAACATCCAATCAGATACAAATGAATCATCCAACCATGCTATTGTCCTCATTCAAATTTCAAACGCTGCTGCGCAAAAATAACACATTAAACTTTATTAAAACTAAAGTGGAAATCGGATAAATACTGAGTATGCTAAATTTGAATCCCTGGTATTGGAAGTGTGCCTTGGTAATTTGTAAATTTGAAATGTAACTATTCTATTAAGAAATTGTATCAGATATGTCAAGTAGTATCCCAAATGGTAACATAGGAGTATACTAGCATCCAGTACGTGCTGTGCACTCATTCAAACAAAGTGCCTTGAATTTCATCCAAAGAAGGGGTATTATACTTCATATAACGATATCAGGCTAGCACTAATACATGGAAATGATAGGCTGCCAATTAAAAAAGGATGGGAAAAGGGAAAGCAAATAACACATAGATGGAAACTAAAAGATTGCAGAAGAAATGATATGATCCATCAGTAAATAAACTAGCTCAACATGAACTTCAAATGAAGTAGCCAACAAATTTTGTTAACCAACGAACATGAAGCAAATGCGTATAGAAAATTAACTTTAACAACGCTGGCTTTCTAGAAGAGAAGATAGTTTGTAGTCTCATTTACAACTTCACGTATTTGTTCAAAGCAAGTTAGAAATTTGTTATGGTTGAATACCTGACATGCCTTCTGCAACGCAGAATGGGCTTGATCAGAAGCATAAACAATTAGCTTATTTAGATATTCCTTTCCAACCCTCCTCAGTATTTTATCACGAGCAGCCAACAAAGCAACAAGAACTGCTTCACTAGCTGTACCTTGAATTACTCCACCACCAGGCCCTGCAAGATACTCCTCCACAATCTCAAGTGTTAATAGTGTTGTTATTTTTAAAATAATCCAACTAAATAAGAAATTTGTAACAGTTTAATGCATTAAATTTCAAATAGATATTTGAGATAAAACCTCAAGTTTAACAATCAAAGCATTTGAACATGTAGACAACCTCAATCTGACTCTAAAGGTGCCTTAAAATTGGTACAATAAATGGAGATTATGATGTGAAGAAATAGAAATGCATTTTAGTGATAAATCACTCACACAAGAAATATTTATGATCACAAAAATTAGCATTGAGCGAATTGGCGGCGGTTGCTTGAAGTACCTCTGGCAATGGATGGCGAATAAATTTATATTTCTTTTGTGAGCTTATGACAATGGAGCACTAGTAATAAAGGCCTACATTGCCAAGATAACAAGACAAAATAGATATTTACCACAATATGAATAACAAGGTAAGAAAATGTGTAACTGATAAAAGCTAATCTATAAATCAATTTGATATATCGATATTTCAATGGTTTGACCACCCTCTTACACAAAGTGTTGATCACAATTTTTAATTTAAAAAACATGGAAACTATATAGAAATTCCTCAAAATTTAAGGTCTCTCAATATAGAAATCTAAAAAACCTAAAATGCCTAAATTTCATTTTTAACAAAATCTAACATATTTAAAAAAAAAATTTAAAAAAAAACAAAATCTAACATATGAAATCTTTAAACATTTGAAAAATGATAAAAGAGATGAAAATTTATAGTGAAAATCTCGAAGAAATGAAACAAAACTGACAAGAAATGAGCTTGAAATATGTCTAGCGATAGAGAGGCCGAGAAAGGTGTTTGAGAGAAAGTTTTCTATGAAATGGGAGATGGTCCAGTGGGAGATCATCAGGGATGAAATAGGGCCTTCTCCGACATAATTTCCAACAGATTTTTCATCAAAAAATTAAGTAAAATTTCTGACAGAAAATCCGCCAGGACACTTAACTACCAGCGGAATTTCCAATGGAACTACAGGTGGAAAAATCCGTTAGAAATTTCGAAAGGTAGACATAGACCTAAAAAGACTTGGTTAAAAAATATTAGAAATGACATTTCTTTATTAGATTTAAATGAGAATTTGACTCTTAACAGGACACAATGGAGAAAAAGGATTCATTTAGCCGGCCCTACATAGTGGGATAAAGGCTTGATGATGATGTTGTTGTTGTATCATTATATTTCTTTTGTGGACATTTGTCGCAATGCTTGGTGTTTAACTAGAATCATGACATAAGCTTATGCACAGTAATCATATATGCTTGTGCTTATTGCATATACATTCTCACTAGCTTAATCATTTTCTAATCACCATCACTTGATTGTATAATGACATTGATAGGATTAATTAAATTGAAATGATGCAGGACTACTATGCGTGGTAGAGACTAGGTAAGAGCTTGCACGATTTTAAAGAGCATAATAATTAAAACTACCAGTTAATCCAAAACAACGAAATAAAATGTAAGAAGGGTCACTTGCGTTTAGGCCAAATTAAATGAAAGATTTGAAACATTACAAGTAACATAGAAACTCAAGACATGCGTATTAAGTAGATTTTCAACAAAGATCCCTTTTCTAACAATGAGATTAGTACATAGAAGGTTAACTCAAATCCTACATTTACTAAGCAACGGAGATTAGCAAAGCAGGATCCTTTGCAGTTCCATCATCACCTACAAGATTAGTGAGCTCAAAAATAAATGAACAAGGGTCAGAGCTCATCCTTATTGGGAACCGGAGGTGATGATCCACTGGGCGTTGCTTAGTTGCTCGTCGAGGGCTTCAACAAGAGAATCCAAAATGCGCTCCACGTACTCTTCAATCCGTGTGATCGATATTCAGGTTGACGTCAAAGAAAGTGGAGTGTAGAATGAGAAGGATGCCTTGTTCGTCGTAGGCGTAGCCGAAGTCAACTTCTAGATCCATGCATTTGACTTGCTTGGAGGAGATGAGAATGCCTTCTTGCTGCCCTTGATGATTCTTCTCAAGAGAATGAAGTCTCCCTTAAGAAATAAAGGGGAGAAGGGAGGTTGGAGGTGGCCGGCCAAGGTAAGGGTTTGGGAGAGAAGTTGGTTCAGGTTTGGGAGATCTAGGCTTAAGATTTGAGAAGGAATTTGGAGGGAATTGCTGAAATTAATTTCCAAATCAGTTTCCTAGGTTTGGAAATAATTTAAATAGAAAAAAGGGGGAAGAGGGAGGGGGCGGGTAGAGTAGGATAGCATTGGGTTTTAATTCCAAAGGAGGGGAGTAGTGTTTGGAAAGATTTAAAGAGGTGGGGCCATGTAGGGGCCGGCGGCTTCAATGGGCTAGGAAGTGATTGGGAAGATTGATTTGGGTTGCTAATTTGGGATTTAGAAATTAGGAAAGTGTTAATTAAATCCCAATTGATTTGAAATTCAAATAGGATTTAATTTAGAAACTTTCCTAAAATAGGATTTCATAATTTAGGAAACAATTCAAATTCAAATTGGATTTGAATATGAATTAATTAGATTGCCTAAATTAGAAAAATCAAATTGGAAAGGTTTGAATGTGGGGATCAAAGGAGCGGCGGCTGGTTTTGGGTAGGGAGGCCGACGGCTAGCTTGGATGGTTCATCGGTTTTGGGTGAGGGGGAGAGTGGGGTTCGATTGGGGGATGGAGGGTAGGGACGGTGGAGAATGAGGATGGCGGGTTAGAGGAGGTGGGGGGTTGGGCCGTGGGAGGAGGAGGGAAATGGTGGAGCCGGACGTGGAGGAGGGGAGGAGGGGAGGAGGGGAAGGTGTAGAAAAGAAAACCACGAACCCGACTCTTCGAGGTTGGTGGGTGGTGCACTATTCTCCCTCTCCTAGGGATCTTCCTCCTTAGCTTTCAACTCTCTCAAAACAATGGAATGCTGAAATTTCTTCATAATCATTCATTAACTTTCAAAGGGAAACATAAGGGCTATAAATAGCCTTGTATAATGGACTCAAAAATAAGAAAGACGAAAATGCCCTCAAGGCCTACATACGACCTCCCTTAAGTAAGGGTAAAAATGGAAAACAACTACAACATAATAAAAGACAAATAACATAATAATAAAAGAAAGAAAATACATGAAATGACTCAAAAATACATCGACTCGATCGTGGCCGTAGATCGTTTGCCACGTTGCTGATAAACCTTCCATGATCTGATGTCCCCATCATGAAAGCACTATTGCATACTTATAATTGAGTAACATGATATCAACAGCAAACTTATCGCTCTCTACTCTCCTTATAACATATCACATCTTACACTATTTCTTACCAACACCATTATACATTATATAGTTAGCTTCTTTAACTTCTTGTTTCCATATGGTGACTTCTCTGATTAATTGCTTCCATTGCTTTTTTATTTGTATTTAGTTTTTGTTCTATATTTGGTGGAAAGGTTTTTAAGTTGTGGATTTCAAAAGAAATTTCTAAAGTTTCACTTCATATCCAATTCACGTCTCTTAAGGAGTGGCTTTAACTTAAAGTAGTAACAAAGCCTCAACTCCTCTATTTGGCTTAACATTTTAGAGTTAATGTCCAAATAGCACACATTTCTAGTTTTGAATGATCTTTAGTCTAATTATTTTTCAAACAACAATGCTTAATAAATCTCATTTTGATTTTTGGAAAAATCACAGACTAAACTTTCTATCTACATTTGGCAAACTATATTTCAGAGCATTTTTTTTTTGTGCTACAGGTTTCTGGCGAATTTCAAATAGAAAATCCATCGGAAATTAAATTTCCGACGGTTTTCTAGTGGAAAATCTGCTGAAAAAAACACTGGATTTTGTCATCCAAATTTCGGTTGGAAATTCGTTGGAAATATTTCCGACAAATATAAATTCTGATGGAACATTGTTTCCTACGCGTGTTTTAGCGACGAAAATCATTCCGTTGGAAATCAGACTGAAATTATAATTTACGAAAATCCTTCGATTTTCGACTTATTTTTCCTTTGGAAATAACTCATTTTCTTGTAGTGGTCAATTGATTCCTACTTACCCTTTTAAGAGTCGAAGACCAACATCTTGAACTTAGGAGGAGGAGGCTGCTCTACAATTTGAAGAGAGATAGCATTGGCCGACTAAGTGACACAATTAGCCAAACTCTCTTGTAGAGTCTCCGTAATACTCTCCACAGAGAAAGAGAAGGTGTCCTAGAGTGGATCACCAAGAAAATGTGCATAGGAGCATGCAAATTATGCCTCAAAGATGCAATTGACTAGCAAGCTAGACGGGAAGCAACTTGTAGAAAATGCTCTATGATGTTCTGGATCATCTTGTGAGATGATCTTCCATCAATTGAAGCCAATATGAGAAAGCAAAACCTTCATGCCTCAACCTATCACGCATCTCGTGATCATCATGATTGTTGATAGATTGATTTTTAGTTTGAACCATTCCTCGTACTTACCGCATCTTAAGGAATGTTGGATTATTTTTTTTTTTGGAAATTAGTTATAAACATGTGACAAACAAGCAATCAGAGATTAGAGAGGGGAAAAAAAGACTAGATTGGGTATGTCACACCTTGGGTCTAAAAAGAGGTATACTTCAGCAACATGGGATATGATGAAGGCATCTAAAATATCTATTGTACTCATAAAAGCAACATTCATTTATAAATAATGCAAACAGAATGAATAAGAGCAATAAAAATAAAGAAAACTAAGATTTTATTTCATAAATATAAATCATAATAAGAATACATCAATGAAACAAGAAAATTAATAAATAAAAGAGAAACTGAAAGCAACAATTACAAGAGTAAAAACTACCCAACTCAAATGCCAAAAAGAAAGGCGAGTGTTAGTGTGACAATGAATGGCAAAAGGAAAAATAAAGAATACTAAAAACTGAAACAATGCGCAACCTCAAAAACATGCATATGTGAAATTAAAAAAGGGGTGTGTTGTAATTCAAAGAACATAGAAAAAGAAAGTGGCAGGAGCACAAATAGATGACATTTATAACACACTAAGCTGGACAGGAGATATCTAAACCAGTGGAAATCATTATTGGAGGTAGGGATTTATTAAAACAAAATAAAAATAAAGAGAAAATAATTCCAATTACCAGATGAAAGGAATTGATTTGGTAGCTTCAGCATTTTAGCAACCCAGTCCAAGACAACAACTTCTAATTCTGTTGCAGCAGGGGAGGTTATCCAGCTGAAGCCCACAATATTAAAGCCAGCACTGAGCATTTCGCCAAGAAACCCAGCTATGCTGCTATTGGAAGGATAATAAGCAAAATACTTTGGGCTCTGCCAGTGGGTGACACCCGGTATGATCTTTTGCTGAACATCTGCATGCACAGTACTTCAGTAAACTTAACTAGTCCTCAACAATGCCACCAAAGTACATCAATAGCCAACTTAATGGAGACCAGAAACACTAAATAACCGAGATGGTATCAGAACAGAGATTAAAAACACAAATTCAGCACGATATAATCAGCCGAGCACAAACCATACCATCAAGAATGTCCTGCAAACTTTCAGGCTGTCGAGGGGCTGAATCCGAAGAAGCTCGCTAAGATACCCAGGCTACAATTACATAATTGCAGAATAAATCAAAATGAAACCAAAAATAAAAAAGAGAACGAAATAAAATCCATAAAACACAAGCGCATGCAGAAAACAGATCTTTCATTTCATCAAAAGGGTTAAAAGAGCTATCTTTTTCTTATTTACCCGCATGTTCCATACCTTAACCTGGCTCAGAACGGGGAATCTTCCAAGTTCTTGTAGTAATCCGCGATGAAATCTACCATCTTATGAGCATTCTCTCTCAACTGCTCCGCGTCCATGGGCTTCAAAGAACTCTCCCTTGGACCATTTAAAATTTCGAAAAAAAAAAAAAGAATGGAGTAAGAGGATTCCTGTCTCAAATTTTGAAGGATTGAAGAAATTTTTTGTACACTTACATTGGAAAGGACTGACCTGCAACTGTAATTTGAAACAAGGAGCTGTGATTGCGAAGGAGAAGGCAGGAACTTTATATAGGCGCCGACGTAGGAGGGCTTTAGTAATCTACTCTGTGAATCTCTGAACAAGGTTTCGTTACCCGTTGTTTTAGGACAACTGTTTGAGCCTCAACTCTACGGATTAAAAAACTAACATTTTTATAAATATAAAAGTTATATAATAATGATATTTTTATTAATTTAATATATATAATATTTTAAATTGTGATACTTTATTATTGAAAATTTTTAATATGATTTTAAATTAAAATTGTGAGATATGATATTTTGATTATTTATAATATATTTAGCATCAAAATAATAATATTCAACTTAAGAGTATAACAAATATAAATCAAAAGGAGCTAAATTTGTTAGAATTACTAGCCATTTTATTATAGTCATTTTATCAAATTTAAAATATTAGAAATTGATCTATATTCTAACCGATCAGTTCATAAAAAATCGTACTCGTTCTTCGGTTTAACTATGGGTTCATATCAGCTCTAAATGATTCTATACAAAAACGATCTTTACAATCGGAGCAGACCAGGTAGAGGATCAATTCATGGTTGAATTTATCGGACTAATCAGCTCCATTTAAAAAATATTAAAAGAAAAAAGAGATCAATAAAAAAGCCCAACCGATGATATTTCAAATCAACGGAGCCCTGAGTTTGTTGTACAATTATTAAAAAATCATGTTAGATATGCTAATATATTTTATATCAAGAAAGGATTTTTTAATTGTAAGTAGTTTTAATTTTATATATCATGTAATATTTTTTTGATATAATAATGAAAATTTATTTAAACATTATTAAATTCTTATGTTTTTATATTTTTTAACACCTTAATTTTTTATATTTAATTGTATCATATTTTTTATGTCTAAATCATATCAAAATATGTATATGAAAAAAAGTGTTTTATTTTAAAAAATAATATAAAGTAATAGTTTAGATGTGGCTTAAATTTTTAAGTGTTATATAAATATAAATATATAAGAACTCAATGATATGCATATAAACTTCCCTTGCAACTAAACTATTAGATTAATAACTAAATTATTAAACAAATTCAGCAAAACAAATTGGCATTCACAAGTTTAATCAGCTATTAGAGATGCTTTATTATTGCTTGTCAAAACATTTGCAATGTTAGAGTCGGCTAGTTTATTATCTTAGTGTTGTATATGAAGATCAAATACATAGAGATAACAGAGGAGGTACTAGAGACATCATAAATTTTATATGAAAAATTTAAGAAAAAGAAAAACCAAGAGATTTAACCTAATTGAAATAATTCTACTAGTGTTTGTCATTAGTTACAAATGATGCTCTCCCATAAAGAAAGGTGGTGATATAAGATAATTAACATATGAAATAGAGTATATTAAGTGGTAGATGTTGGAAGAGCCTTCTAGTATATGAGTTGTCTGTAAAATATCATTTGTATGTTCGTTTAGTCGTACTCATTTAAGAAGGGGAGACTAGAGACCAAGAAGTATAGCATAAATATTAGCATTAACATTGGGAGTTAGAGTAGGTGTCAATGGCATGAATCAATATTATGGGCAATAGTGTATGTTGGCATTATTGGCGATGGTACAGGATGAAGTCAGTGGGCGTTGCTATAACAAGAAGAAAAATGGTTAGAGGATTGTAGTTTAGCGGATCATAGTCGGGTGACGATGGCCAAATGATCGCAGTCGAGGGATGGTGGTAGAGGGACCTTAGTTGGGTGTCGAAAGTTGAAGGACTGTGGTCAAACAATATTAGTCGTTTGGTGGTCTGATGATTGTCTGATGATGGTAGTTTTCATTGGTTGGTGGTCCAATCATGGCAATTAAGCAATGATTAGGCTGAGCATTGAGATTCTTCAAGCTTCTATGCTCGCTTATATCTCATGCAAATGCCCAAGGCCCCCTAAAGTCCTCTTTCATATAGAGACTGAGGCTTATTTATAGATTCTTGAGAGTGGAAGGCCCTATAAATATAACTAAAATCATTAACATTCCATCGGATGGCTTATATTGATTTCCTCTATCATAAATTGTTCCTTCGGCATTTAAAGTCCTATATAATATTATAATTAAGTGATTTTCGGCTTATTGTCTTTTTTTTGTCCAATGATATGTGTAATAAAAATAATCTCATCATAATACAAAACCTATAAGAATATCCTAACATAATTTTTTTCAAAAATATTTTCTCTATACAAAAAACATTAAAAAAATCATTCAATTTTATACTGGAATGACTTACAAATAAATCATGGTGCTTCATTAATATAGAATTTCCTTAATACAAATTAAATATTGTTTTGCTGACCACATTATGAGGGATTTTTTTCTTTTTGGAATGAGGAA